>JARFXV010001488.1:170000-561949 GCA_031761425.1 Cosmopolites sordidus | reverse complement strand
TAAGCACAAACATTTTGTAAAAAGGTTTTCGGTCTCTAAAATTTTCAGTTCATTGTAATTATACTTATGTCCGTAACTGAAAGTCCATGTTAATATAACTCACACCATACTAACACGAAATACCGTTTTTAATCGATTTTATAGTTTTTATCACTTCCTCCACTAGGATTTCTGACATTTGTTCTTCCGTGGGCATTGCATGTAAATTTTGAAATTTCTGTTAGATTTCCTTCATCCCATAGATAGCAAATTTTATGTTTACATATCCATTTAAATAAACACAAAAAGGGCTCCAAATAAACCAAAAAAAAGTTGTTTCACCAAGAAAATGCAACGTGTTACAACGTGTTGGCAACAATGGCTAAATTGCATGAATTGCACTTCCAATTGCTTCCTCATCTACCGGATTCTGCAGATCTAGCCCCCCGCGACTAGTTCCTATTCTCAGACCTTAAAAAAATGCTCGCTAGAAAGAAATTGCACTCCAGTGAAGAGCTAATTGTCGAAAGAGAAATCGTTCTATAAAAAAGGTGCAGAAATGGTAGAAAAGCATTGTATTGCTCTTCGAAGAGAATATATTGAGGAATAAAGTCGAAATATGTAAAAAAAGTGGGGTAAATTTGTCGGACTGGGGACTTGATGTGTATATATATATATATATATATATATATATATATATATATATATATATATATATATATATATATATATATATATATATATATATATACACACACATATATATATGCATTTCGCATTTATGTTCCTTTGTAATGTTCAAACTACCTCGACTAATTACCACTTACAAGATCACACCCTCATTAATCCGCTCGATTTATCCACGAAATTGATCAGCTCCAAAACCGATACACCGCAGGGGCTATTTCAAACTAGATGAGAGCCTTCCCCGAGGAATCTAACAACACACTCTCCCCCATCGACATCGCCGATCCAATCCTCATGGGCCGTATTTAACTCTCGGCCAAGAACATCCCATTACGAGAAGGTGTGTACCAGAATGGACCAAACTCGGGAATTTCCATTAAACAAGTTCGTCCCCGCGAGGTTTTTAATTAAACTTTGCTATGGTTCCAGCTATGCTCTTTCGGTGGCTGAAACTTTTTATTATGCTTTTTCTTGTTTGTAGGTTGATTGAATGGTTGATAGATTATTGTTAGACAACTTTTGTATCAAAGTATAAATTAACTCCATCGAAAAAATCTTTTATTTGAATGAGTCAGTATGAAAAAAAAAATTAAACTTAAAATATAAGGTTATTTATATAAGAGGGTTGCTATTTATGTATTCGGAATTGGCAGCAATGGTATTGCTAGACACCATCTGACGTATACATCGTACAGTATGACATTATTGAGCGTATGCGGACTCAGAACGTTTTCTCATACGGACGTTATTTGTGTTGTTTAGTGACTTGAAAATTTCAGTCAAAAAATGAAATTAACTCCTGAGAATTTTCGTGCGATGATTTAGGACAACTTTCGACGTAGGTTATCTCAACAACAGTGCATCGATCAACTCGCTTCGACTTTTGGCGATGAAACACTATCTAAAACATATATCACTGGTTTAGTGAATTTAATCGTGGCCGTCGTTCGGTCACGGACGAATTTAAAGAAGGTCGTCCAAAATCGGTTGCTGAGCCAGAAAACATCCATACTGTACGTGAACCGATAAAACAAGATGGCCATGTGACATACCGTGAGATTGTGACATCCTTGCGTATAAGCATGATAAGCATACACAAGATTTTACATAAACATTTAGTCGTGAAAAAGATTTGTGCGCATTGGATTCCGCACAATTTGGAAATCATTCAAAAAAAAGGTTCGTGCCGATTGGTACAAAAAAATGCTCAAAAAATACAATCGTGGTGCTTCAAAAGCCGTGTATAACATGTACACAGGTGATGAATCTTAGATCTATGCGTATGAGCCCCAAAAGTAAACAGCAGTGGACTGTATGGGTCTTTCAAAATGAGCCAAACCCAAAAAAAGTTGTTCGCTCAAGAAACACTTCGAAGCAAATTGTCGTCGGTTTTTTGTGATAAATGGGCATGTGGCTACAGTGCCACTAGATAATCGTAGAACGGTCAATTCTGAATAATACACAACCATTTGTTTGCGAGAAGTCTTTAAAAAAATAAGAAAAAACAACTAGCAACGCAGGGTTATTCTTCTCCGTAACGCGAGCCCTCACACATCGGACCGAAAAACTCAGTATTTGACCGGTCAAAACCTAGAATTGATGGGTCATCCGCCGTACAGTCCTGATTTAGCACCCAATGATTTCTTTTTGTTTCCGTTCATAAAGAATAATTTACGTGATCAACGATTTTATACGCCAAAAAAGTAGTTGATGCATTTAAAATGCATGTTTTGGAGTTACCACAATCGGAATGGAAAAAGTGCTATAAATATTGGTTCAAACGTATGCAAAAGTGTATCGATCATCGCGGAGAATATTTTGAAAAACAATAAAACCATTTTCGATGATAAATATTTGGTTTTATTTATTATTCCGGATGCACTGTTTAATTGGTAAGTTTTCTACCAGTTTACTTCTTATTTACTCCCTGCCAAACATCATATTTTTTTATCTTTTTAATTAATATATTCATATTGTATTGTTTAGATGCTCAACAGGACAGTCATTTTCAATGACCTTGTCCATTATCAGATTGAAGAGCAAAGGGCTCAAACCATCTCCCTAACCGATTCCTCCCGGTGTTGATATATCTGCTGTACTATGTATGTCGACTAGTTATATCTGTTTAGGCTATAAATTATTTTTACAATTTCTTTCGGTATTTACTTTTTACTACCTATTACCACCTTATGAAAAACTTTGGTTAAATCGACAAAACATACATGTGCAGTTTTATTATATTCTATCGCCTTCTTTTTCACTTGTCTTATGATGAATATGGCCTCAGTTGTCAACCTATTTTTCTTCAAGCCTTGTTGCTCATCCCTATTTACAATAATCTTTGCTAGTTTTGTTTCAGTTTGCTGGTGAACAGTTTCATGGTTGAACATAGGAGTGTTATTCCTTTATAATTTTCTGGGCGAGTTTTGCTTCCTTTTTTTTAAAGGTATGTATGGTTAGGCTATTGTGCCATTCTTTCGTTATGGTTGAATTTTTTAATATATTGTTAAATAGTCTTGTCAATTCCGCTACTAAACCATATTTGATTAGTTCGTTAGGTATATTATCTACACCTTCTTTTATTTCTTTTTTTATTTCTTATTTTTATCAAGGTTTTTCTATTCATTAGTTTTTTAATTGCAGTGATTATCTCTTCTTCATGAAAGTTTTCTTCGGTTTCTGTAATTATGTCTGGAATATCTGTGTCCTCTTCGCAGCTGTATACATCGGAAAGGCTCATGTTTTTTACTCGTGTTTTGATGCAGCATGATTGATTTTTTGAGCATTTCTTTGCACCATTCGACACTAGCCTTTTTTTAGAGCGATTGTCAAGTTATGTGGAATCCAACGCGCGCAAATATTTTTCACGACTAAATGTTCATGTAAAATCTTGTGTATGCTTGTCATACTAATGCCCAGGGCTGCCTCAATCTCACGATATATCACATGACGATCTTTCTTTATCAGTTCTCGCACAGTATAGATGTTTTCTGATACAACAACCGATTTTGGACGACCTTCTTTAAATTTGTTCGTGAGCGAATAAAGGCCACGACTGAATTCACTAAACCAATGATATACAGTAGTTTTAGATAGTGCTTCATCGCCAAAAGTCGAAGTGAGTTGATCGATGCACTGTTGTTGAGATAATCAATCATCGCACGAAAATTCCCACGTGTTAATTCGATTTTTTAATTGAGGTGAAATTTTCAAGTCGCTAAACAACGCAAATAGCGTCCGTATGACGAAACGTTCTGAGTACGTACACAGTCAATAATGTCAAACTTTACAATGTACATGTCATATAGCGCCTAGCAACATCATTGTTGCCAATTCCGGATATATAAATAGCAACTCTCGTATGCTATTGACCCAGAAGCAGCTCAACCTCAACTCAGCTCAGTCGAGTATAAAAACTGTTATGAAGAAATGTTGGGATTACTATGTTGCAGTGGGAGGGGATTACTTTGAAGGAGACAAAACAAAGAAAAACCTACCTGAAAATAATGAACCTACCATGAGAAACAACAGAAGTCGTTCGTATTAATTTGCATAAAGCTAACATAACGTTAGGATGAGGTGTATCAAAAGTCGACACGATATCCCTTATCTTCAAGTGGAAAATTTTTAAAAACTGAGGTAGAAAAAATGGATTCATAATCGAGAATATACAATCAAAGCTCCTTATTCACGGGGGATACGTTCTGTAAATATGCCGCGAATAGTGATACCGTTCCAAACCTACAAAATAAAGAGACAAAATATATAATAAAAACAATTTAATAGGAGATTTTTTAACAATATTAGTAATTATTATCACTCTTAGGCAATGGTTTAATATTTTTTCTTGTTTTGTCGCTTTTAAAAGGTCTTTCAATTCGAATTGATATTCGTCTGTGGCATTAACAATTTGCCTTTTAAAAACATGCCAACAAATGGCAAAAATATTTGCCATTTGCCATGGAAATTCATTTGCCATTCTTAATACCTTCACTCAGGTTTTTAGCACTTATTAAGGCTTCCTCTTCAATGGGGATTAAACATTTCTTCCAAGTCGGTTTCAGTCAAATCTTCATTTTGCCATTCAAACAATTCTTGGATGTCACTTAATTTCATCAATTCGAAACCATCTCGATCTATGCCATTCGCAACTTGAGCAATGTTTTGAGTTAATATTTGAATTTGCACGGATTCTTCATCATTACCAACAGTTAAATCAGGCCACAATTTTTTCCAGCATGATTTCAATGTATATGTCAATGTGTAATGATTCTTTTATGTTAACAATGCACTTTGCTATGTGAAATTTTTGTAACATTGCATAACATTCATATCAGAATCACATTCCATGATGTCCAATATGATTAGGTTTGTCTAATGTAATAGAGCTTAAAGGCCTGGATTATTCCTTGGTCCATAGGTTTGAGTAAGGCCGCCATGTTAGGAGGCAAAAATATCACGTTTATATTTGGATTCATAGATTCAAGCTCACAGGGTCGGCTGGAGTATTGTCCAAAACTAGAGCTTCCTTGAAATCTAAATCATTTTTCTTTAAATAAGTTTCAACTTCAGGAACAAAACCCTGTTTTGATTTTTTAAAGCACGAGGATTTAGCAATCTATAAAGCATACATGGCTTAATTAAACAATCTCCTGATGCATTAGAACAGAGTAGCAGTGTAACTCTATATCCTCAAAACCTGAGGCGGACTTTTCACTTTTGGATATAAAAGTTTTGTTTGGCATTCTTTTCCAAAACAGGGCAGTTTCGTCTGCATTAAACACTTGTTCAGGTTTGTATCCACCATCAGCAATTCACTTTGAAACTTCTTCTGGATATGTTGCTGCTGCTGAAGTGTCTGCAGGTGCAGCTTCTCCAACAATTTTGATGTTATGTGATAATTGTCGCACCTTAAACTTATTGTGCCAACCAAGTTCTTAAATATGCGTAAAGACGCTTAGTTTTTTTAAGGATTATATCACCAGTTAGAGGCACTTTCTTCTGGCTACAGTCTTCAATCCATAATGCAGTTTCCACTTTTTCAATTACTGTATCACAAACAGTTTTTGCTGATAGTGACGTTGAAGTTGAATTAGTAGAATTGCTTATTTTGTCTTCTGATTTCTTGATGGATCGTACAATTTATTCATTGGCATTAAAAACCTAATATGGATGCAAATGACTAGCCAAGAGACACATGTTATTAAATCGAAATTCTATTGAGGAATGACAAGTTAAAGCAATAAAAAAAAATATTCGACACCGATCGTGCGAGCGCGACTTTTATCAAAAACCATAGCATCGTACGTAACAGGGCAGCAGGTACGGTGGCGGCGGCGACTTATTTGTGAACGCACTTTAGACCAAGCGGCAATAAGACTTGTTTGTTTATAAATACTTTGATACTTGTTTGTTTAAAAGGAAACTAGTAAATAAATACATATTATACTAAAAAAAGAATATGTATCGTTAGTTTTGAATCCGCGAATAAAGACATTTTCAGCTGCGAATACAAGAAGTAGTCATAATTATTTAATCCGCTAGTACTGAAAACACGAATAACGGAAACGCAAATAAAGAGCTTTGCTTTATAACATTAAGATTCACCAATATCACTGTTACCTCATGCACTCATGGAAGTCAAATATATATATATATATATATATATATATATATATATATATATATATATATATATATATATACTAGAGCAGAAGAAAGTAGATGAACAATTCAGATTGAAAATACATGTGATGATGTGACTATATTTGGAGACATTAAAACTTCGTTTTTAAAAATAACGTGATTAATAATAAAAAGTATCACTAGAAGAAACAGCTAGAAAATGGATACCACTGGGTAAAAAGTGAATTAAAGCAGAACAATATCAGGTATCGCAGCTCCTTAATAGGAATAAGAAGACATAAGAAGACATAAGAAGATATAAGTGTATGGCCATAAAAACAATTCAAACTATATACTAACGCCATACTCCTAATTTAATAGTGTATTAATTGTTGAGAAGCTAGAACGATATTAAAGGAGAACAACTAATTAAAGTGAAATAAGACCGTACTATTTAATAACGCTTAACAAAGTAAAATATTAGCAGTTACCATCGTTAGGATTAATTAATTTATAATGATGTTTCACTATTTCTTTGAGCAAAATAAATTAAAGTGTTAGCTTGCACATTTCTGACATCGTGTTTCGTAATTTAAATCCTTATTAGAGAAAGCAGATTATCAAAATAACCATTTATAAGGTTACATAGTAAACTTGAAGCAATTTTTAATGAAATGTTGACATTTTTCCATTGAGTTATATAGTTTTTTATGAAACGTGCAAATATTTATCAAAAACGTCGCCGGTCGGGCAGATTTGATTTCGATTTTAGTGCATATCAAACTAATTCGAAAAGTTAAAAATCTTGACCTGCACGTGATAAATATCTTGACTTTCTAACAGGAACCAATACAAATATATAAACAGTCATTGTTTTAGTGTTGGATAACAATTCGGTTCACTTAGTAAGTTCACTCAACTAGTAAGCGGAGTCAATTTTTTTCAATTAGGTAATTTTAAAAGATACAACCCGGGGTTGTACAAAGGGTGCTGAAATGGGATGTTGTCGATGGGTTGCTGTATGGTTAGGGGCTTATTTGTATAAACCTTTTCTATGAAAAAAAATCCATAATTCCCACAATCCTATGCCGTCAAATAAAGGGATCTGATGGTATTACAGTATTCTAATCAACAGTTTGATTCTTATATGAATATACATGTCCAAGTCACTTCTAAAAATTCGTCCTAAAATTGCCAATGTGAGCTATATCGTCGAATCCACGTTTCTGTACAGTTCTCCACCTGTCTGAGGACTATTGTTGGTTCTATGATACAAGTTCTACCTCAACGGTTCCTAATTTAAAAAAATAATTAAATAAATCATACATTTTCGTTTTATGGGGCAAAGACGAGTCTACTGATGTCTACTCTTTTGCCAAATTTCACACCTCCTGACCATAATGCACACCAAACAATGACCCGTTTAGGATGTAAAGATTTCTCATGATTCAATCGTAGATTTTCCTCACCGCAAATGTGGCAATTTTGTTTATTAACATAGCCACCAATTTCCAATTGTGCTTCTTCTGAAAAGATGATTTTTTTGAGAAAAATAATCTATTTGTTATTTGATCTAACTGACAAATGCACCACATTTTGAATAATCCACTGACTTTAGACATTGTGTTATTCGAACATTATATGCCTTCACAACTAAATCATTTCGTAAAGTACACAGCTAAATCATTTCATAAAGTAAGATCGCATGTACAATCCATGTTGCGAATTCACCGAGCCCAAATTGTTGTAAAAGTCCACCAATGGAAATTTCTGGATCATCAGCAACACTTTCACGTACCAGATCAATATGCTCTTGTAAACGACATCTACGACTATATATTGATCTTCTTTTAACTTCCAAATTTTTGAACAATTCGATTAACAGTGCTTTCAAATGGACGATTGTGCAAACTGTGAATAAGGAGCTTTGACTCAACTCAATGTTGACATTTTTACATTGAACTTTATACTTTTTTTTAATGAAACGAGCAGATATCTATCAAAAACGTCGCCTGTCGTGCAGAATTGACTTCGATTTTAGAGCATACCAAACTAATTCGAAAAGTTATAAATCTTAAATTGCACATAAATATCTTAACTTTCTCTCAAGAACCAACACAAATATATAAACAGCCATTGTTTTACTATTGATATGTAATCGGTACACTTAGTAAGGTCAGTCAACAAGCAAATTGAGTAATTTTTTTCAATTATGTAATTTTAAAAAGATAAATCAGCGATTTCAGCACGGAGGTTGTTCTTGGGTTACTGTATGGTTAGGAGTGTATTTATGTAATCCTTTTCCTTACAAAATTCCCATAATTCGCACAATCATATGCCATCAAATCAGGAGATCTGACGGCATTACACTATTCTCATCGCTTAATATTGTCTGTAGGCAACAGATCTGAAACTGATTGAATATTATATGGAAACCTGTGTAAGTCACTTCCCAAAATTCGGCGTAAACTGCGTGTAAAAAATTCCATTGAACACCATATCGTCAAATGCATCTTTCTGTAGACTCCTCCGCTTTTCTGAAGACTATTGTTGGTCTTGTGATATGAGTCCTACCTCAACAGTTCCAAATTCTTGAAATTACTTGAATAAACGATAAATTTTCGTTTTATGTGGTATATAGATGAGTAAAATATTTTCGCCTACATTCTCATTGAGTTGCAATAGTTAAATTATATATTTTTAATGTAAATTACAACCATTTTTCCTATAACTTACACCTTTACACTACATAGCAGCCAAACCCAAACGAAAGGGTGTTTCAAATTGAACGTTTTTTTTTTAATTCTTGAATGAAACACAGAATTTGCATTGATTTGAAAAAAAACATTTTATTGATAATTAAAGTCTAGTGTATGACATTTAAATAAAAATACAATATCTGTCAAATGATCACTTCTAGCTCTACTGACTTTTTACTCTTTTGTAAAAATTTTTAATGACATTTTGCCATAACCGTGACTCTATCTCACCAATGACTCGAATAATGTAATCCTTTAGTTCAGGAATTGATTGTGGATTGTTCTTGTAGCGCTGGCTTTTCACGTAACCCCAAAGAAAATAGTCCAACGGTGTCAAGTCACATGATCTTGGTGACCAATTAACATCACCGCTTCTTGCAATAACTCGTCCAGGAAATTTTTCTCTCAATAAATCAATTCTTTCCTAAGCGGAGAGACGAATATATCCTCCAAATCAATATTATTCAATTCAGCTCACAAAAATACAGTTATCATCTCGCAATATCGAACACCATTCTCAGTTACAACTTCACCACCAGCATTCTGAAAGAAATACGGCCCAATTACAGCTCCTGGTCATAATGTACACCAAATAGTAACTCGTTTAGGATGTACAGGTTTCTCATGAATTAATCGTGGATTTTCCTGACCCCATAAGCAGCAATTTTTTTTTATTAACATAGCTAACAATTTCAAAATGTGTGTCATCTAAAAAAATGATTTTTTGAGAAATATCTGTTTGTCCTTTGATCCAAATAACAAATGCATTCAACGTTTCGAATAATCCAGTGGCGTTTGTTCCTGTGTTATCTGAACCTTATATGCCATCAGAGCTAAATCTTGTCGTAAAATACGGCATGTTGTGGATTCACTCCAGATTCCAAATTGTTGTAAATGTCGATTAATGGAAATTCTGGGTTTTCAGCAACACTCTCACGTACCAAATCAATATGCTCTTACGAACGACAACTACGACTATATATTGCTCTTTTTTTTATCTTCCATCGAACCAGTTTCTAGAAATTTTTTAACAATTCGATTGATAGGGCTTTCAGATGAACGATTGTGCAAACCGTAAATATCACGTAATTTTCTAAAAACTTGGCAAATTCATAACGCCATCTGTGTTTTATTCAAAAATTTTTAAAAAAAGCTCAATTTGAAAAACTCATTATCACAAATATAACGAAAAAACGTGACTCTTGCCCTACTCCTTAGGCCCAATCATTTATATCATATCGTTCACTTACTTGGGCAAGTCAGCGTTTAATGCAAAAGCTGTTTTATACAACACCAACATGTTTCGTTTTTTAAGATTTAATTTCGATGACAGTTTCAATGAAAAGTTATTGTAAAATGATTCTATAGAGATAATTAATTAAGGTTTTCAATAAATAAAATAATTATGAAAAGTAGAAAGTTATAAACCACATTAAAATGATTGGGCGTTTCAAATATAAAAATTCATCAAGATAATATTTGCAAGTAATATGCCTAATGTACAACTAATTATCCAAAAATAATATGTTTTTTCAAAAATGATAATTTTACTACTTTAGATATACATAGTGCGTCCATTAAGTATCAGTACTTAAGATATATCTCAGCAACAAATCACCCCATCTATAGACTAGCGACGTCTTTTCACAGCTTGAACATTTTTGGACCTAACTAAACCTCCTTTACCACGATCGACTGACATTTGTTGATTTTATGACGTCTTGTATACAAGCGAAAAAAGTTTGATGGACAAATAAAATTATGGAACAAAGAGCTGTTATTAAATTTAACGCAAATCTCGGTAAAACTGCGTCGAAAATATTCCGATTGATGCAGCAAGTGTACGGCGATGATTGTTTAAGCAAAACAAATGTCTTTCTGTGGCAGAACCGCCTTTTGGATAGCAGAGTGACTAGAGGATGACAAAGGTGACGAGAGACCAATTTCTCGGAGCTCGCACTCCCTAAATCATCGAAAAAGTTCTCGATTTTGTAACAAATGACCGCAATGCTTCACTAAAAATAATGGAAAAGGTTTTGAATGTCGACAAAGAAACGATTTGACTCATTATTCTCAAAGGTTTAAACAAAAAAAAAGGTAGTAAAGATAGAGAGCAAGGAATCACTTCATATCAATCATTCCAGAGAGGTTGTTGCAGTCGCCAGAAATGATTAAAACTTCCTGAAATCAATTGTTGCGGGGGATGAAACATGATGGTGTTTTAAATTCAATCGAGAAGCTAAGTGCCAAAGTGCGGAATGGAAGTCAAATCAGAAACCAAGTCTGTGTGATCAACCACCCACAGTATTCACCAGATTAAGTCCCTTGTTACCAAAGTTAAAATTAAAGTTGATAGGGTGTTTTTTTGAAGACATTCAGACCATCCAAACAGCTTCAACTCGTGCTTTAGAGGCTATTCCACAAAATGAGCTGAAGCATGCATTTAAACATTACTGAATCGATGTAACAAATCTATCGAAGCAAGAGGAGAATAGTTCGAATAATAATTCATAAAAAAAGGCCAAGTTTTTCATTTTAATAACATTTCTCCTGACCAGTACTGATAACTAATGGACGCACTGTGTAGTATCGTCGTTAGGGCGTATTTGCAAAGCGATCTTTAACAATTATATTATTTCATATATTTATATTTAGACTTATTAAAGTAGATGTTCATTATATTTTGGACCAATAAATTTACAATTTGGAGACCTTCGTGATATGGAGGTCTTTATCTCGACTCATGTATGTAAATATTCATCCTCTATTCATCTCTATATATGATGTAACGCTTAATTCATTTCTTTAGGGTTTTGCCGTCTTCAGTAAGTGGGATTTTCAGATAAATGCACTTTATTTTTTGTTCAGTTCAATATTAGATTTTGATTTAATTCAGAATTTAAAGAAATTTCATATGAAATATTTTATATTTATCTAAACAACCTTTGAATAAAACCTATTAACTCAATAGTGTTTTTGATTTTAATAAGTTAAATGGAAAAATTATCATTTGTTCCATGAAACCATATATAAATGAAGTAAATTAAATACATTTATGTTAGCTTAATCTGATTGTGGTCAAACATTTCAACTTTGGTTTATAGTAATTGGAAATCACCGATCAAACTACCGGTAAACCCCAATATTCAATTAGCTTAGATTTAGGTTATAAATATAAATGTACGTTATTCTATATTTGTTAAACCATAATCCATTCTCTTTGATTAAAATGAAATGATTGGTTCATTGCCACGTTATATTTTACGATTAAATAGATGTTTTGATATGATTGGAAACAGTAAATACAACAAAATTTAACGCCTCAATCGCGTCATCGTTTCTTTTAACTCACCAGTCAATAAGGGCTGAGGAAAATTTTGGTAGTTCCTCCCTTCGTGTATCGGGTAGTGTCAAACGAAAGGATCTGGAAATAACGATGTAAGTTGGTATTATATACACCGTTGTTTCCAAAAGTTGTCTTGTGATGAGAAGATCCAAAAACGGTTCTAAAAAACTATCCTGTTCGACTTCCAGGGGGAAATGTATTCTGGGATTTCATTCAATTGGGTTAGGAAGTTGTTCAGAAGTTCGTTGCCGTGAGGTCATATTATAAAAATATCATCCATGTAGCGTTTCCAAAGTTTAGGTTTTAAAGGAGCGTTGGCTAATGCTTCTATTTCGAAGTCTGTCATGAACAGATTGGCTATAACGGGTGATAGTGATGATCCCATTCCATTGAAGCACTGTCGGTCCTTCTGTATATCTGCTCGTTGAAAGAAAAATATGTGTTCTTCAGGCAGTGTTCGGAGAGTTTCCCCACGTATGGTGATTCGTTCGTCGAAATTAGGTCCAGAGTTTCGACTATAAGGATACTTGGATTACAGTGAGACAATGTCCAAGCTTGCTAGTAGGTCTGCATCCTCTAGTTGGAGATCCCTAATTATCCTTGTAAAATATTCTGAGTTTTGAACATGGGATTCGGCAAGTTTAACTCTTGGTTGCATGATACTTCCTAGATATTTACTTACACTTTTTTTGCACTTATTATAGGCCTTAATGGAATTTCTGGTTTGTGTATTTTGGGTAGAGAGTAAAATTTAGGACATCTGCTTAATTTCTCCCTTGAAATTATGCTTTTGGTTGTTTTTTCTAGATATGTTGTCGGATCTCTATTCACTGATTTATTTGTTTTTTCTAGTAAAATTTTTATCTTTCCCATATAGTCCACGGTGTTCATTATGAATGTTGCGTTTATTTTGTCTGCGGGTAATATAGTGATATACTCGGTTTTTTTTAAACTTTCAAGCCCACTGATTTCAGCCTTATTAACATTTGGTTTTGGTATTTTATTGGATCGCTACATCTTGTCTGATTACTTCCGCTTCTTCATCTGGCTTGTCGTCTAGGGTTGATTCAACATTAGAAATTATTTCTTTTATTGCAATATGTTTTGGAGTAATGGCAAAGTTAAAGCCTTTGCTTAGGATGGATTCTTCATCTGCTGATAAGTGGTGGTTAGATACATTTACAACAAATTTGTTATTGTCTCGGATTTCTTTTGAACGTTCAATATCTGTTTCCTTTAAATTGGCGACTTTCTTTTTTTGTTTTTCCGGTTTAAGACTGTAATCCGATTCGCTGCGCCAGAAAGAGACTTTGTCTACAGCATCGACTGTAAAGGTGGGATTCTTTATATATATATAACAAAGTAAACAAGTGATTACTACGACGAGGCTTCATCAAAATATTACATACTGGATCTGATTCACTCATTTCCGTCATATATTCTTTCATATATTTCTTCTTATAATATTTTATCTTCTTAAAAAGTCGAAGTAATTAAATTCTTTTTGTATCCCAAAAAAATGATGGTAATCTGGTTGCACTTGCACTCTCTGCGCATTGTTTTCTTGAATTTATCCTCACATTGAATTTCCGGTCATTTATTCTTCGGCGAGATTAAGGCAAAAATGTTAGGGACCTTATAGAGGTTTCTGTTACTACGTGAACGCGCCATCATAAGCCAATATTATGGATATCTTGATATAGGGGGTAACCCAATAGGTAGTTTTGGATTTTATTTTTAAATAAAACCAACAATTTCAGAAAAATAAGTTACTTTTTGGATTGTTTGGCTTCTACTTCCACCTACTAGACTTCCACTTAATTATTATAATTTGACGCGTTTCGCTAACATTATAGCTTCTTCAGAACTGATTATTTTGGATATTAAAATCGGTATAAATAAAAAAAATTTCTACAATAATTTTTTTTTTTTAAGAAATCCACATTGATGATATTTATTGTCTGTACAAATTCAGTAAAGGGGATTTGTTTAGGTCTACTGGTCATTTAAAATGGTTTTCGGGGCTTTTGAGATATATATTGAATATATTTCTAAACTGTCCAGATTTTTGCCTTTGTTATATACATGTAGTATTTTGAATTCACTATTAAGAAGATGGTTCTCATTTAACAGATGTGAAGCATAGTTCGAATTATGTTTATGACCCAAAAAACTTCTTTAATTCTTTAATTATTTTCTTGAAAGATTGTTTGTTTGTCTGTTTGTCCTATATACGTTTTTGAACACGACCCACAATATAGTTGATATATACCTGAATTATCTTTTTTGTTTGGTTTTGCTTTGCAATTTTTGATATTTTTTCCAAGGCTGTTATTGATTTTAAAGGCTACTTTTGCATTGTTTTTGTGTAAAAATGTTTCAATCTTTTCCGAGAGACAGACTTTTGGTAGACTTTTCTTTTTAGAATGTTATCTATTGTTCTCTTTGGATACCCGTTATTTAGGACAATTTGTTTGTTGGCGTTCAATTCTTTATTAAAATCTGCGTCTGATAAAGGAATATTGATCAGTCTGTATACAAGACGTGTATGATAAGCTGCTAATTTATGTCGTAGTAGATGTAATGATATTTATTATATATTGTTGTATCTGTTTGAAAAGGTTTGTGGAATATCTTGAAACTATGTTTGTTTGAGATTCATGAAATGGTTAGATCCAGGAAGTTTAAACTGTTGTTTTCTTCTAATTCAACAGGAAATTTTATATGTTTGTGGATTGAATTAATATATACTAGAAATATACTTAGTTGTCTGTTGGTACCTACAAAGCATGCCAAAATGTCGTCCACATTTCCATACCAATATATAAATTGTTTACCTAGTCCACTGTAATTATCATTTCGTTATTGTCCATAAATATTTCCGCCAGGAAGTGGTTTAATGGGTTGCCCATTATCAAACCCTCTTTACTTTTATAAAAGGTGTTGTTAAATAACAAGTAGTTTTGAGACATGCAAACAATTAGCAAATGTATGAGTTCCATGCTTATAACTGAATTGACATTATTTTTGATTATTAATTTTTCTATTAATGTTATTGTGTCTTGAGGCGGAATGCTTAGGAATAAATTCTGGACATCATATGATATTAATCTGACCTTGGTTGGAATTGTAATGTTTTTTATTTTATCGACTAATTCATATGAATTTTTAACCCTATAGTTAGGTCGAAATTTGCAGTACGATTTAATGATATCTATTAGGTATCTTAACACTTGGGTATTATACTGGGTGATGCCTCAATTTGACGTTTGACATATTGGAGTAGCATTCGCCATTAATATTCATCGTTTCACAATTTATCGTCATTTTCATGAAAAATATGACGCTATAATCCCTCCAGCCCACAATGAACACATCACTGTTACTCGAAGAAGATGTAAATTTTCTTATACAATCAGTTGAGGATTTTCTTTCGAGGCTGGAGCTTGTTTTCATAATCTATCAGGTGAAAATGAGCTTCGTCCAAAAAAAAAATGATTGCAAAATTCTTCATTATTTCTAACTTCATCAAAGTTAAAATTAGCTTACGCCCGGCGATGCCCGTAGTCTAGGGGTTTTACATTATCGGGACTCTAGATAATACATGCAACTTATAATATTTCTAGGTTATAGCGTTGAATAACGGCGCTAAATTTAAATTCCGGAGTACCTATTGGAACACCGTTTATATGATTTTCATTGTGATCTACAACGCTAACTTTTAATCATGTGTGATCAACTTCTTTAACTGTTACATGAGCAGAAAATTCCGCGAATTGAAAGAAAAGACAAATTATTAGGCATCCAAATTTACTTTACGCCTTCGACATAGGCTCCATATGTTACGGTATACTTAACCAACGAACAATTCAGTCGTCGAAACACTTCTTATAGAAAAAGGAGAAGGTTTAACATCAGCATGGAACCAGGAGGAGGAAATATTGTTTTATGACTTAAATATAATTTAAGCCATATTTTATGGTTTTATAGCTTCTTCAGTATCTTCAACTAAATGGTAATTTTGGTTTGTTGAACATTAAAAAGCCACCATGTATGATATCAAACGAATACGGTACTTAATTGACTACATTCGTTGAATTTTTAGTAAAAAATCCACTTACAAGTTTTGATGTGTAAGGTAGCATATTATCGCTATTCAACAAAACCCAAAAATTGTTCTTCCACAAATGTAGCTTTTTCTACGATCATTTCCTCTCAAAAAAAACTCAACTCCTTCGTAACAAACCATGCCCCCATTCATCTGATGCCCAAAGACGTGTCCACAAAATTCGTATGCTCATATTTTCGATAAAACTGGCTCATTGTAGTTCTTCAATATTCTCAACAATGCATCACTAAAATTTTCTTTAGCAACAAAAAATTTAAGGCAAACACATTGTTCGATATTTTTATCCATTTTAAAAATCGCAGAGCACATAAAATCGGCTAATATAACAGCAGCAGTGTGTAAATTAGTCGACAGATGTCACTAAAACTTTACGTAACAATTACGTACATTGGTACCAATGAACGTCAAATGAGAAATGGAAATGAAAGTCGCCAGGAGAAGACCATATTAATTCCGAGATGCTGAAAATGGGAGGAGAGTTCCTACTAGAGTCTGTGCGTATCCCGCTGAATAAGTACCTTGATGCAGCAAAGATGCCAGAATATTGGGTATGTACAGAGGTGATATTGCTCTTTAAAAAGAATGACAATTATCTTTCAGTGCTTAGATCTCTCATCGAAAAATCCAGTGAATCTAACATTCCGATCTATCTCACCTTCATCGATTTTAATAACGCAATTGATTCTATCGAAACCTCGACAATTCTGAAATCACTGGCCAACACTCAAATCCACATAAAATTCTCGAAACTTTTAAAATATATCTATAACAGTTCTTCCATACAAGTTAATGACAGATTAACTTATCAATTCCAAGTTAAGAAAGGACTACTCCAAGGGCATATTATTTCACCGAAACTGTTCACTCTTGTCTTGGAAAATATCTTCCAAAAACCAAAATGGGAGAAGAAAAGTCTTAACATTGACAAAATTTATCCAAGCAACCTTCAATTCCCAGGCGATTATCCTACTCAGTAACAATACAGAAAATCCTAAAGACATGCTGACCGAGCTTCTCAGAACGTCAGGACCTGTAGATTTAAAAAGGAATATTTAAAAAACAAAAATAATGGATCCAGTTGAAGACAATATTGTCATTGATAACAACAATGTTAAGCTATTAGAAGAATATATATATTTAAGACATAAAATCAAGATTTGGAAGGACCAGGCCGTTAAGATATCAAGTCAAATAAGCTTGAGCTAGACAGCCTTTGAAAAGCTTAACCATATACTTAAGAACTCGAACATACGTACAAGCCTTAAACGAAAAACGATAAATATACTGTTCGTTACAACATATGGTTTAGAGACGATGATATTGACGAAGATGAGTATGACTTGAGAGCCATGTAATTGGCCCTGATTGATGTTAGTCTCCGCGAAAAAATTCCACATGAAGAAATTAGACAAAACATAAAAGCAAATAGAACTGTTGAAATGAAACAGAAAATTTACTGTTCTTTTTGATAGTTAAATCAAATTCCAAATTTAATTTTTTTTCTAGTGTTAAACCGGGGTAAATATTAAAAATATTTTTTAATTACTTCGACTATTTTGATTTTATTTTATTTTTTTAAATAAAGCTTAACCTTTATAAATTTTAGCATAAAAATTGCAAAATGGGATCTAAATTAGTTTGGGAGATAAATAAAATAGAGTACTTACATATCGCTCTGAGCATGATGATCGGCTTGTTAAAGCCGATTGGTGATGTAAAAACACATTAAAACGTTGATTTAAAACGTTGGTTATATTTCAATAATATTAATTGATTGATGATATTGATGTATTACTGAAAAAGCATTAAGGACAATGTGATGATGGTCTGGCTATGTAGCTCGTAAGCAGCCGGATTGATGCGAACGAAAATTATAACATGGAGACCAAGGCTAGCCATTCGAAGCAGAGGGAGACTGCAGAAAAGATGGACAAACAACATAGAGCAATAAGCGGGGGCAAAAGATGGGTTCGCACTGCCCAAGATATAGGCACATAGAGAAAACTTGAAGAAGCCTTTGTCCAGCAGTGGATAGGTTGGGGCTCATATTATTAAATCAATGACAAACATACTGTCCTCGATGTTAAGTGCAGAAGAAAAGTAATTAAAAAGCTTCAAAACCGAACAGTAAAAAGCAAATACATTTAAAAGGTATTAAAGATCATTTGAAATCCATTTTAAACCCAAAACTGAATATATATCCGTTTAATCCACAGCATACATAAACAATATCTGAACATAGCCAGTATGATATGGCATGTTGATTAAAACAATCGCATCAATCAATATATTATGTTGTCCTCGTAAAAGCTAAAATATAAAACAAACAAAAAATAGATTACACTTAACGACAGGTTAAGATAAATTTATAGCGGCTGTCGGATCATTTCGGCTATATATTTTCATTGTATACAGAAATATAGATCATACGAAACGGCCTCCCGTAATTGATGTCAACATTTCAGCCTGAAAGGTTGATTTTAATTTATTTATGTTGTTCGATCCATGGATATACTATTGACAATTTGTTTACATATCGCTAACCCTAATAATTCCTTAGCCACTACAATTACATATTGCTTATGTTACTTCTAGCATAACTGGGTACAAATCAAAGGACTATTTAAATTTTAAGCCATTTTGCTTAAATACTAGGGTATTTGGGTTTGGTCCTTTGCTTATAAATGATTATGCTTCACTCCTCAGAAGTTTAATCCAACTTCAACTTTTTGGGTCCTACAAATAATTATTCCTTCTTCAGCATTAAAGTTATTCCTCTGCGAAGTATTCAGTCAACGATTTTTAATAAAAATGTTAATAGGTGTTTGGATTAACAATGTTGATTTTTTCGCAAGATTTGAGCGATTATTTCAATAAATTACCTTACTAATCAAAGTATTGGCCATCGTTAGCTATTACTTTTTCCAATTTTTCTATCAAAGAATGAATTCCGCGCCAAAAAAACTTTTGGTTTCTGAGGCTAAAAAAATATTATTATTTTTTGGTTTCTGTTCTAATGATTGAATTCTGGTTCTAGACATCGAAAAACACATTTCCATTTTTAGCTTTTAAAGTTTGCTTTTGTCTGATTTACGTCGATAAGTAAGTTTGGAAGATTTTAATTGATTTTATGAGCAACAGACGGCAGCACTTCGATCAACCCGATAGCAAATTGAATATTATTTGTGAAGGGCACAGCAGTGAGTCTTTACTTGTATATCACAGTTGTAACAATCACCCTTGTGTATTACTAAGTTAGAAAATGGCCTCAAGACCGTGTAAACAGGATGTTGATTCATTCTGTTTTATTTGCGGTGAATTTATTAAAGTAAGAAGCAAAAAAATTGCTTTGGGAACAAACTTGAAGCTTTGCAAAGCTTATGAAGCCTATTTTACCCTCAAAATCCCGAATCAAGATATAAATTGGGTACCTCACATTGCCTGTGTTAATTACAAATATTCTTTAGAAGTAATTTAAACACTGTAACTTTAGTAGTTATTTAAACTAACATTTAAAATTTTAAAAAATATCGAACATATTAACATTCTATTTTAGTATTCCTTAATTTTTTATGTATAAAACTTAAATTACGCAAGTTGATTTCGTTATTTCTAGCCTGGTATCGAGGATAAAAACGACGCATGAAGTTTGCAGTGCCAAGACTTTGAAGGGAACCTAGTGATCATGTGCAAGACTGTTATTTTTGTATCGTTAATCCAAGTAAGCACCGATCTGGTAAAAATGAAAATATTTTTTATTCTGAACTTCCTTCAATGTCTTCTCCGATACCCCATGTTGAAAATTTTCCCGTTCCATCTAGTTCAGAATAAGATAACTTCGGAATTCAATCGTCGCAAAGTTCAACAGAATCTAGTACACCGCTTACCAACACCGATTGTAGTGAATTCATGATAAAGTCACATAGTTTTAGACAAGATTTCATCAGCTCAACAACAGCTCAATAATTTAGTACGAGACTTAAACCTACCCAAGAATATAGCATAGATTTTAGGTTCACGTTTGAAACAGTGGAATTTGCTTGAAGATGATGTGAAAATAACTGATCGGAGAGAGCGCCAAAAATGTTTTCATGTTTTTCATCAAAGAAGCCGGACTTTGCTACTGTAATAGCGTGACTGATTTGTTCGAGGAAATCCGAATACCATGCATACCTTCTGACTGGCGGATTTTCATCTATAGCTCTTCAAAAAGCTTAAAAGCAGTTCTTTTTCACAATGGAAACCTATTCTTTAGTCTTCTCGTAGCACATTCTGTAATGCTTAAGGAAAGTTACGTTAGTGTGAAAATGGTATTCCTGAAAAAGTAAATAAGTCCTGGGAAATTCTGGAAAAGACTATATCTAAAATTCCCTCTAGCCATGTAAAAATCCTATTGGGTGATTTCAACGCCCAACTAGGGAAAGAAAAAAAGTACAGGAAAACAGTCGGCAGTTTTCCCGCTCATAAATGGACTAACCATAATGGTAGAAGATTGGTTGAACTATGTTCGCTGTTTAATCTAAAAATAATGTCAACCCATTTTAAGAAGAAAGTAACACAACAAAAGACCTGGAGGTGCCCAAACACGTACATGGGTGAATTTCAAACTGACCATGTTGCCATTTCGTACCCCGATTTTGAATGTACAAGTCAGGAAAGGAGCAAATATAGACACGGATCACTACTTGACTATAATCAAACTTAGCTTAAAACCTCGAAAACTTATTCAAAAGAGGCTGCTAATACCAAAGTTTGACCCAACGAAAATAAAACCAGCCCTAACAGAAGAGCTTGATAAACAACCTGCACAGAACTGGCAAGAATTAAAACAAAACATTATTAAAACAGCCTTAAAGTTGGTCCCTTTACAAAAACGTAGAAAACATCCGTGGTGGGATTAAGTTTGCGAGCAAGCAGTATTAAGCCGAAGTAAAGCATTCAAAGATTGGAACAGTCAAAAAACAGCAATAAACTATAACATCTTTTTGGAAATAAGAAAAGAAACATCGAAGCTAAATAGACAAACTAAAAGAAAATATGAAAACAATCAACTTAATGAAATAGAAAAAGATTTCCAAAAAAATAACACCCGAAACTTTTACAAAACATTTAAAATTAAATTAACAGGCTATCAACCGCACAGCCTATGCTTTCAAAAGGAAAACGGACAATTAGCTCTAAATAACCAAGACAATTGCAAAGAACTTGCGAAATATTTTGAACAAATACTAAACGGTCCTGAGCCCTTAAACAAATTAGCAACACTAAACCCTAAACAAACAAACCCAGATTCATTACCACCGAATGAAGAGGAAATAATTAGGCAAATCAAGCGGCTTAAAAATAACAAAGCTTCTGGTGAAGATGGAATCACTGCTGAACTTTTGAAATCCGCTGGTCCAGGTACAATCAAGGAAATAACCAAAATTCTACAAGAAGTTTGGCGAACCGAACGGATTCCGGAAGACGGGAAAGATGCTCTAATCCATCCACTACATAAGAAAGGAGATAGAACGGATGTAAACAACTCTAGAGGAATATCTCTTCTCCCAGTTTGTTACAAGATTCTATCTCAATGTCTACTAGACAGAGCACAGGGACAGTTAGAACCGAACATTGGTGAATATCAAGCAGGTTTTCGACCGGGCAGATCCTGCCCTGAACAAATCCTGAATCTAAAGTTGATTCTAAGACATCAAAAACTGTACAATAAAAATTTCGTCTGTACATTTGTGGATTTCAAAAAAGCATATGATTCTATTGACCGCGAATCTTTATTCCGAATCTTGAAAGAACAGGACTAGATCTGAAAACGCTGGCAATTATTAAAGCAACGTTAACTAACACGAGGTCAAAAGTTAAATTCATGGATGACATCTCAGAGCCCTTCGAAATTAAAACTGAAGTGAGACAAGGGGATGGACTCTCGCCACTCTTATTTAACTGTGTTCTAGAAAAAGTAATACAGGAGTGGCGTGAAAAAAAGTCGGCACTGAATATTGACCAGCCCATTAAACTGGGGAGAACCAACATCAAAATTGATTGTCTGGCATTTGCTGATGATCTAGCAATTTTAGCTCAAGATGTATTAACGGCACAGAAACAGATTGAAATCCTAAAAGAAACAGCAGAAAAGGTAGGACTCCAAATTTCCTTTGAAAAGACACAATACATGACCTGCAACAGGCTAAGAACACCATTTCTAAAAACAAAATATGGTAACATCAGACGAGTCTCTCAATTCAAATATTTGGGTGAAATAACCATGGAAAATGGGTTTTAAAAAGCGGCCAATAAGTGTAGATGTCAAAAAATGGAAACGGCATTGAGACTTACACAAAATATTTACAACAAAAAATGCCTCTAAAAACACAAAACTGAGACATTACAACATTATTAAGCCAGAATGTATATATGCTGCAGAAACGCTCATTTTGAATAGAAAGAGGGACATCGAGGACATTGAAAAGAAGGAAAGAAAAATCATAAGAAAAATCCTAGGCCCCAAACAAATAAATAGCACAACATACCGACTTCGAGAAAACCAAGAAATCAAACAATACACAGATATACATAGGATATATGATATATATATATATATATATATATATATATATATATATATATATATATATATATATATATATATATATATATATATATATATATATATATCATGTAATATATACACGGATGAATCCGAGTAGGCTAACTAGACAAATAGTCAAATTTTATGAAAATAGGAGTAAAGCTAAAGTAGAAATAATTAAATGGATTGCGGCAATTAAAGAGGAACTAAGATCAGTAAATATTACACAAAGTGAAATTCAGGATAGAGGCTGTTTCAGCCACAAGGTTAACGTTTGGAAGGTTGGCCATAGAGAAAAATGTAGGAAGACTGGAACAACTTGGTCTGACGAAAGGAAAAAAGCTCATAGCGAAAGAATGAAATTAGTATGGGCGCAAAGGAAGGCTGACAATAACAAACGCCTCTAATTGTACTTCGCGTGGTCCACCAGGGCCCATACGTGAATAATAATAAAAACCATTGGCTAGTATTAGGCGATTTTAAGATGGTTGGTTTTATAATGGGAATGCAAGGCGGGGATACTAAATATTGTCACATTTGCTTATGCGATAGCAGGGCAGATTCAGTATATTACCAACGGCTAAGAAAATATTGATGCCGCCGTTACATATAAAATTAGACCTAATAAAAGAATTTGTGAAAGCTCTGGATCCAAATTCTGAAGCTTTTGAATATTTAAAGCGATTTTTTCCCAAATTATCTGAAGCTAAAATTAAAACGGGTATTTTCGTCGGACCACAAATAAAACAAATAATTAGCAGTGCTGATTTCACAAAATTCCTTAATGCTCATGAAAAACAAGCCTGGGAGAGTCTTAAAGCAGTTGTTAATGGTTTTCTTGGAAACAACAGAGCTGACAATTATGAAGAATTGATTGAAACTATGCTTGAAATATTTAAAACTATGGGCTGCATAATGTCCCATGAACTTCATATGCTACATTCTCACATGGACCAATTTAAAGATAATATGGGTGCCTACTGAGAAGAGCAAGGAGAACGTTTTCACCAAAATGTGATGGACTTTGAACGATGTTACCAAGGGCAGTAAAACGAGAATTGATGGGAGATTACATTTGGGGTTTAATATTAGAAAGCCCATACAAACATTAGAAAACCACTAAAAATATTAATTTTTGAACTTGATTTTTTTTTTATTTTACATTAATGTGCTATTGTTTATCACAACTCTTGAATTAAAATGTTCAGCAAAAACATTTCTAATCATAATTTAAAATAAAATTATTTTAAAAAAACAGTGATTTTCCTTAAAAATTCGAAAAATTGCTCTAGTTTCTACAAAAGCAAACTTTGATAAGAAAAATTGTTTTTTCCTTTATTTGTAACATAGGAGAAACCAAAATTTCACATGCAGAAGCCTGATTCAAAAATCGTGTTGACCGATGTAATTCAATTTTGAATGAAAAAAATGATGATATTTTGATATATTTCTTGGTATAAGTTATCTTTTCTCACTGTGTGTTTTAAAATTTGTGTAGTAAAAAGTGTAGAGCTTATTTCCATAAAGCAGAATTCACCAATTTAAATTCTACAATTATGAAATGCATTATAATCGGAGACGAGACGTGAGATTATGAATTTGACATGCAAACCATTCAACATGTTGACTGTTTTCTTTGACTATCGTGACGTTCTAGACTCGAACTTTCTTCCGGAGGAATAAACCGTCAACAAATAATGTTATATGAATATTGTGAGATGTTTGAAAGGGAAGGTGCGGCGAAAAAAGCTAGATTTGCGAAAGAACAGTTCAATTTGGAGTGGATAGACCACTAGCTTAGAATAGATCCGTGCCGGAATTGAATGGTACCTGGAATGAAATTGTCTTTGCTTTAGTTATGACTCTAAATTTTGTTTTGTTGGACATGACAGACGTAACGGTCACACATTCGGAGTGAATAATGCTAAAATATACCTTCAGAAATTATAGTACGACGGCTATATATTTGGGAAGCAAGTAACTCCTAATAAACATCGGAGGAAGTTTCAATACAGCCTAGGCAACGAGAATCCCATATTAATGCCAGAACAGAATATGAACGGGATAATAATTTTTGAATAATTGACCCGGCCGTAAAATTAAATCAAAAACGGCAAAATTAATGAAATAAAATATATTTTTCGTATAACTTTTTTATCCAGAATACGTTACGTTCTCCAGAATACGTTAAAAATTAAGCATATCTCAAAAAGTACTTCTTTATCGATCTCTTAAGCCATGTAAGCATCATGGGTCTTACTTGGTTTTTTACCCATTTCTTCCACCATCTTTTTCTTCTTTTTCACCATCGTTTTCTCTACTTAGTCTCTCCTGTCTCTATTTTCCTTGTTGTTAATCTTTCTTAGACCATCATCATGATATGACCAAACCAATTCAGCTGTTTGTGTTCCAATTATTCAATAATTCTCTGTTGTTTCAGCGTTTTTCTGCCTTCATATCTGATCTTCTCGTATTCAGTGACGCCCGCTATCTGGCATGTTCATGTTTATGTTGGATGACCCATAAACATGACGTTTCGTGCCACCAGTTTTGTTCTCCAATATATCTCTTTCTTTCCGAGTATAGTCTTGTTCAGTGTGCAATACATTTTTGTTATTGTTCTTATTTTATTATTTATGTCTGCGTTCATCTTACGATATCATTTTTCTCAGATAATCAAAACATGATACCTATTCCAATTTTGAATCCACTACTTTAACGCTTAACCCCCTGTAATTTACTACTCATTGATTTTTAGTCATGTATTTTGTTTTGTCCCACAGTAAAATAAATTAAAAATTAAACAAGTATAGTTTTGTATAAAAATATTTGTTCAATCTCATAATCAACTTTTTATCCAACCCTGGATATAGGCCTCGGCTTCCTTTTTCCAACTGTCTTTGTCTTGCGCAATTTGGATCCAGCTTGTTCCTTAAGATCATCCGCCCATCTCATTTGAGGTCTTCTTCTCATTCTTTCCCATGATCTCCAGTATAAGATCATTTAATTCCATATTTCTGTTTTACAGTGTCACCGACTTTTGTGAATTTTCAAATTTGGGAGCGATATGTAATTACAAAAAGTACGCATTGTTCAAAAATTTTAGTGTTTAGGCTCTGGGGATATTTGTTATATTTTAAAATTGTTTTCCGAATATCACCCAGGCAATATAAATATATATTATGGGATATTATCAAAGATAATATCAGCATACAACATCTTTGTAGTTCTTGTATGCGTCTTTGCAGCTCCTCAGGGTCTTGTGAAATGAGAATAATATAATCTGCAAATCTAAGATGATTTAAGTTCATACCATTGATTTTTACACCATCCTGTTCCCAATCCAGTTTACGGAATACTTCTTCAAGGCCAGCCGAGAAAAGAATAGGCGATATTGGGTCACCCTGCCGTACACCTCGTTCTACATTAATTCCCACTTCAAGATCAAGGTGAATTGTGGCTGTAGGTCCATCATATATCAATTCTAATAGGTTTACATAGGTTCTCTCTACACCTTGGCTAAGCAGTGCATCCATTATCGCATGCTTTGAGATGGAATCAAATGCTTTTTCGTAGTCCCTAAAAGCCAAGCACAGTGGCATGGTGTATTCGTTGTACCTGCCTATGACCTGCTGTACAACCTGGATGTGATCCATTGTACTGAATCCACTTCTGAATCCTGCTTGTTCTCTTGGTTGTGCGTCATTCAGTTTTTTTAATATTCTTTTAGAAATTATCTTAGTGAAAACTTTGTACATTACTGATAGGTAGTTCTTTTTCAGACACCAACTTTTAGCATTTCGACAGTCAGACTGTCCTTTCCAGGAGCCTTGCCGTTATATATATATATATATATATATATATATATATATATATATATATATATATATATATATATATATATATATTATATATATATATATATATATATATATATATATATATATATATATATTGTATATATCATATATTGTATGTATTGGTAATAAAGTATTCTATCCATGTATGATAAATTCTGCTATTTTGAGCTCCTCACAGTGTACCACGTTATCGAAAGCTCTTTTAAAATCTATAAAAACCAGATATAAAGAATATGATATTCGTTCATTATCAAAAGGGAATGAAGCATTTCTTAAATTTAGTTCATTCTCATGATTGGTACGTGTTAAATTTTGATAGTACTCTGTTTATTAAGATTTTGATTAGCAGTTTATACATTACATAGTAACTTTTATAATCGGTAGTTGTTCAGACGTTTTTTTTATGTATGTTACCAAACCTTTTATTACCAAATGTATTTCAGAGTAAATCACAAATTTCGCCTAATTCTAATTTTAATACGTTTTATCGAATTATGGTGCCGTATACTAATTGAGGACGTTAATGACGATTTCAATTAAAACAATTATTTATTTTCGAATAAAGTTCGGTAGAAATTAATAGACGTGCCCCACGGTCTCGATCAAATAATGTCGAACAGTTATCCATATGAGAGTTAACGCGCGTACTTTATATGATCTGTTTGCTTTGTTTATTGCAAACAGAACGATAAATAGTATACATACATTAGTTCAACATGTACATGTTTGCTTAATAGTAATTCGACAAAACCTATAATAGATATGTGTATATTATGAACAAATTGGGTATAAAAAGATTTAATTCAAAGAAAAAACGAATAAAGAAATATCATGAACATAGACAGAAGAATAAAGTTCTGTTAAGTTACATCAATAAATTCCTATTCCTGGAAAGATATAACCTGCTAAGATATTAATGTGTTTGTCAGGAAATCGAACCTTGCTTCAGGAAATCGACTCGAGCATATTTTAAAAAGAAATAAAACAATTTTTTAATTTGTTATCTATCACTTTTATTTTTAAACAAAATTTGTTTAAAAATAAAAGTGATAGATAACAAAGTAAAAAATTGTTTTATTCCTTTTTAAAAAATGAACTATCACAAGGTAACGGACAAATCAATCAATAATCGAGCATATTTAACGAAGAAGAGAATCTGAAACCGGTAATAAAAGTTAATTCTATTGTAGCAGTAGACGAGGCATGATAGTCGGTTAAGCAATATTGTTTGTAATTATTCCCGCCTAAAGAAATGTGAGTTTCATAAATTATAAAACAAACAAATAGTAAACTGTTGATAATTTAGTTCAAAGAGTAACGTTCTTTTATTAACCACGTACTAGGTGTATATATAAAATAATGAGACTGGTGGCATAGCGTTTAATCTGGCCACACTCTTGGATTCTCCTTTGGAAAAGAGGCAGGCCATCACCTACCTCGATACGTCTTCAGTACGACTTAAACTCCCCACATGCAATTCTTTTCGTAAGCCAAATTTTTCTAGTACATTCTGAAAATGGCAAAACATGTTTTCTTCCTGTTGTCCTTTTGATCCTATGAAAGATTTTTCTGAACCATTTTTTGCGCAAATTTTCTTCATCCCCAGTTGATTGGTCAAAATCTGATAAACTGTTGTGTGAGTCAAATTCAACCTTTCACCGATCATTTTGACCGTTAAGATCGTCAACGAACAGTATCCGAATTCCGTAGACATCACTTCTTGTAGTTGAAGGCCTTTCGCTATGAGGCTCATCTATAATCTTGGAGTCTCGGCCTTCTGAGATTACCTTAAACCACCTAAAAACCTGGACCCTTGAAAAAAATTGGCTCCATAGACATGTTGAAGTTTTGCAAAAGCATGAAATACAATTTGATAGTGTACCGTTGCTCGAAAATGTTGTCACTTATTCTCAGGACGCACTAAAAAAAATCCAGTTCACGAAAAGCATTGCTACGGACCACCAAGTCACTCTAGGGAATTGAAACTTGTACTGGGGACGCACCAAATGTTGATCTGTCTCCCCTCCAAAGGAGAAGCCCTCAGTGCTGTTTATTTTAGTTACACATATCGTATGTATTTCTGTGTTTGTTTAATAAATTTTACACTTTTCAATACTCAATTAAAATATAACAACCAATTGAAATATATGTTAACATATATGTTAATAAAACATAAAGAAAAAGAGTGGATAGTTTTTTAATGGCATCGACGAGATAAGCATAAACATTCGCACTGCTGGCACTATACCAGTCTGGCAGTTTATTATTTTGTCACTCGCTGGCACAACCTTCCAAATAGTCAATTTCAGTAAATGAAATATTCGTTGATGCTTTCATCAAGAAATCTAATGCTTCAACAGACACATCAATAAACAAAATTGCCGATACTTGCACCTTGCAATTTAATATATTTAAACCAACGACCTTTTGGCTTTTTAAAACCCTCTGTAAAAAAAGTGATTTGTCCAACTCTACACAATATGCAAAATTATATGAACTGATTCTTCGTCTCCCAAATATTTCTTCGGGCGTAAGAAGTGGAAATAATCGCTAGGAGCCAAACCCGATAAGTAGGGTGCATATGGAAGTAGTTTGAAACCTAAGTCATAAAGTTTCGCAGGAACAACCTGAAATGTGTCTGCAGGCGCATCAGTGTGATGAAAGAGCACTCTCTTTTTCGTCAAATATAAACCTGTATCATGAATAGCATCCTTTAATTGGGCCAATAGTAAAGCGCAATACATCTTGGTAATGGTCCTACCTATGATAATCCCGAAAACCCGTGGAGATGTATTTTTCTTCAGATAGAACCTTTTTCGGTTTTTTGACATACTTTGACCTGTGCCCACCTACTATTTGGACTGATGCTTTGTCTCTGGCATGTAATGATAAATCCATGCTAAATCTACTGCTATAAAGCATAACAAAATGTTCATGATATATTCACAAAATGCATTGGTAAAGTTAAGCAAACTGTTTTCTATTGTAACCTGTCATTCTTATAAATAACATATTATCATCTTAAATCTCAAAACGAAAAATATTCGAGTTAATGTAGTATTTTCCATTTGTTTTTCACGAAACATTCTTAATTATATCAAAAATATTCAATATAATATACTCAATTTACCAAATATACTAAGTATAATATTTTCTAATTACTAAATTTAATATTTCCTTCCTTAGGCAGCCTTTTATATCGTATAATATATTTAATAACAAAGACTCTTACTTTGGTTCCCCCCTTTTTAGTTTCAATTTTACATCAGTCAGGTCTGGGTTTCCAGTTTCTTCGGCTAATTAAGCCAATACGTGCGCGCTCTACGTGCAAATGTTAAAACCCAAATAGACCGTAGCCAGTGCGGAGAAAGGGAGGGACAAACTGTTGAGGTAAACATCTCCCCTTCTAGGCAGATTCTCCCGTTTTAAGTCAGACGTCGATTTATATTCATAACAGGACATCAGGAACGAAGTACACCACCTTACCTGCAACGCCCCCGACAAGCCAATGAAATCTAATTAGCTAGATATCTTCTGGATTTGAACTGATCATATTTGCAGCAACAACTGAATGCATATTTATTATAGAATGTTAAAATGCAAATAATTGCATTAAAAAAATAAAAATGCAGTTTAAATCATCTCCTGATGATCCTAAGAAAAATTAATTTAATTACTACTATGAATGTATTCAGTTTCAATCCAAGGAACGTGTTAATGATATATCCTTGAATAGTATTGTAGGTAGTGGTAGTAGTAGTGGTATAAATTAAATTCAATTCATTTCTAATGTTCTATCATGAACATAAATGGAATGAAAACAAAATATTAAATCCATTAGGGTCGATGTACGCCTCAAGAATGATACCGTGTCTGCCCTCTTGTCTCCAATGACCATGATAAATTTGTTTTCAACACTTTGAAGACATATTGGATTTGTAAGTCGAAGAATATTACTAAGCTCTCAAAATCTGCCACAAAGGAGTACAAATAAAATATATTAAGTCCTCAGCTTAATTCTCAGCCACTACGTTTCATCAACTGCAGAACTATTAAAAAGATAATTTTTTCCTGCCATATACTTATTTTAAAAGCGTCAAGTTCAAAACAAGGTATGAGCGTACTGTGAATATATCCTGAAAAATCAGTTGGGATGGGATGTCGTTCGAAAAGATTTGATGAAATGCTCCCTTTCCAGGTTTCAACTAAAAAAATGATGTAGAAGCGCATGATATAATTTGTGTAGCTTTGGGATACAATCGTACAGTACTTAGTTCTAGCAAACTGGAAATTTCCACTAATATGATACATCCGGAACCGCTAAAAAAGTGAAAAATGAAGAATTGGAGGCACTTATGGAATAAAATCCTTGTCGTATACCGCTAGAGCTCGGATAACAATTCAGAGTAACACTGTAAGCCATTTTTAAACGTTTACACTAGCTAGAATAATATTAGAGGCTTTAATATTGTTGTCTCATTGCAGTGGCGGTTGCCCATTAGGTAGGGCACGTGGGAACGTGCCCTACCTAAAAAAATCGAAAATAAAGTGAAAAAAATAATTTCAGATTTTATATTAATTTATTCTCTGTTGTGTCTATGATCACGCTTCTTACGACTTCTATAGTCTAACATCCATAATGTCATTCGCGGTAACGAAATAGGTCGTGGGTTGCCGAAGTGCACCGATTAAAGAACTCGTGTTTTGGGCACAAAACAAGTCTGTGCCGCTACTGTTTTCTTTCCTATCGCGTGCAAAAAACAAAGACAGCAATGCATCGCTTTGCTAGTAACCCGGAGATTAAACGCATTCATAACGCCATATCTTGGACGCCCCATTCTCAATAGTCAGGTGTTTTTCGCCATCGTGCCTTTCAACTTTTCGAGTGGTTGAAAAATCAATGTTTTGAACGATTACAATAGTAAAGATGAATTTAGTGTACTATATCAATAGAACTAATTACTCACATTAACATTTGAGAACCGAATTGTCATCAAAAATTATCAATCAAATCTAATAATTGAAAGGTGTTGTATAATTGAAAAATGTGTAAATGTGTTTTATGCAAATATGTCTGCATTTCCCGCTTTCTTTTCTTGATCATCCAAAAGGACGACTGTTCTAGACAGCGTCTACCCCGTGCGGCCCCTACCAGATGGAACTTTACGTCTAAATGTGTGAATACTGTTTACATTTACAAAGAAGATTTGCAAACAAGCCTTGAAGAAATTATGAACGCTGAGTCGGATAAGAATTCCATTAATCAAGCTCAGGGGTTAATAAATTATTTGGTGGATGATATTTTTAAATTTTGTTTTTTTCCTTCAATAAAATAATGCTCACGTCGACATTCTCTTTGATCAACTGCAAAGCAAACAACTAGATGCACTAGAAGAATTTGGTAACTTTTTTAACAGCCATTCAAAATATTAAAGACAATATAGAAGTACAAATTAATCAAAAATTTGGTAACTTAACTGGTGAAGAATCTACAATGATCATAGAGAATCGTAGAAAGAAACGGAAATTTACTGACAAGGAGGACCCCAATCCGAATGTCAGGATATGTAAGGAAATCTGTATAATGTATATCTGTATATCTGTTAATACCTTAACCATACAGGTTCATGAACGTTTTAGTTTCGATGTTCTAAATGTTGCAAATTTATTTGAAACTAAAAAATTTGGTGAATATCGAGCGGTCTGTCCAAATGAAAATATTAAAATTGTATGTAACCTGTTTGCAAACGTAAATTACTTAAAATTAAAAAATGAACTCTCGGTAATGTACGCACGGGACGATTTTATGAAACACAGTGCGGCTGTGCCGCTGTTACAAATGTTTATCCAAAACAATTTAACATCAACATTTAGTGCATCTGTAGAATTGCTGACTGTTTTGTGTACCTTCCATATAACGACTGTGGAAAGCGAAAGATGTTTCTCTACCCACAAACGAATCAAAACATTTCTAAGAAACACTATGAGCCAGGAAAGGCTGTGCGCGTTAGCAATGCTATCTATTGAAAAAAGCATGTGAAGTCAATTTCAAATTTTAATGATCAGGTCATCGATCACTTGCTGCTCAGAAATTTAGTAGGATGCACTTCAACTACAAACAGATTTAATGGTCATGGTGAGTCCTATAGTGAGAGTTTAATAACATTTTTTTATCTAGGTACCTATTTGAAAATTTGACGTCTGACAGTTACACTCGTATTTCTACACAGCAAAGTATGTGTATGATACAAAGAAATGCAAAATTTTTGGTTGGGGCGCATTTCCTTATCCCCATTCCAAAATTTGGTTAAATGTGCCCCACCTGCCTTTTTCCCACGAAACGCCGCTGGCCTCATTGTTCACAGATTCTTGAAAAAAGAACTTCCTGCATAAGATTGTGACTAGTGACAAAAAGTGGATCCTCTACGATAATCCAAGGAGGCGAAAATCGTGAGTTAATTCTGGTACGCCTGATGGCTCACCAGAAATGCCAAAAAAGTGTTTCTGTATAGATGGTGAAATCAGCTGGGCATCTTGCATTATAATTAGCTCTAATCTGGTCAAACGGTAACTGCTGACGCCATCAGCAGCAATTTATTGATGATTGTGTAATTTGCAATGATTGCGGCGCTCTAGACGGGTAATAAAGAAAGAAGGAAAGTCCGAATGACCGAGTTAGGCTGGGACATTTTATCACACCCTTTGAATTCTCCAGACTTAATCTCTGTAGGTTTTCATACCTTCCGATTCTTGCAACATCACCTGATTGATTGCCTGCGCATCTCCTAAGGTAGTTTAAAAAGTTCAATCAAGCAAATCAAAGCTCAATCACTTTATCACATCAAAGCCACAAAGGTGCCAAAAGTGTATAGAAAGGAATATATATATATAAATGTCAAAAGTAGTCAAAAAACCGAGAATTAAATTGCGGGCAAATTATTGTTGACATGCTAAAACGTAAAGTATCAATACCAAATACTAGAGAGCCCGTTAACTCATGCTACGTTAACTACAAAAAGAACATTGTAATTTTTTTTTCGAGCGTCTCGATGAAGTAGTTGTTACTACGAAACGGCCGTCATGCAAAATATTATTAAATAAAGTGATCTGAAACAAAGTTCAAGTGCTTTCTTTCACATAGTTAAAATATACGGTCACAAAGTAACGGACGAATCAATCAATTATTAAAAAGAAAGTTTTTGCTATTAGATTAATACGACAGCAATTAAAACTCCTAGGATAAACATAGTTTCAATAAAAGAAAATACTAGGGGTGCAACATAGGTTACACTAGGTTACAATAACACAACGCAAAATCGCAACTTGAATCAACAACAAACTTTTAATCTATAAAAGTATGCTGACGCCAATATGGACATATGGTATACAACTCTGGGGATTAGTAAGTAAGAGATATATCAACGGTAAAAGATAAATAATATACGAGAAAAATTCGGTTCACAAAAAGAATGGCTACGGCCCATCAAAGGATTTTAGGGAGTGCAAACTCGTACTGAAAAGGTATCAAATGTTGGCCTGCCATCCTTCCAAAGGTTTTGCCAGATCGAACGCTACACCATCAATCTCATTACTTTATTTAAGTATCTGCTGCAATAAGTTTACTCCTATTGAAATTACACTCTTATTAAATCTAATGTATAAAAATAATTATTTTACAATTATATTGCCATTTTATTTACTCATAAAAACTTGCATTAAACTCGAAGAGATTTACCATTAAACAACAAATCACTTTTTTAAAGTTCTCGACGCACGTTTCGCTAACCATACTAGCATCATCAGGAGAAGATTTAATCTAATTCTAAAATTAAACTATGTTCTATGTATACCCTGCCTAATGAAGCGTGTAAAAATCTTAGACCATGAAATTTACCGAGCGTTACATTACTAACTGAAAAAGATGACTGAACGGAATAGGTCCTTTATCCCGGTTTATGAGTTTCTGACATTTTTCTATTTGAATACATTATCTTTTGAATTACACTTTTAACCAGTCTTAAATTACTAATATCTATATTGTGGTCATGTTCGATTGCATGTTGCACAACACAAGATTTTTCATTTCTCCCATATATAACGTGGACCTTGTTCGTGGTTCTTTATACCTCATTAATATGGATTTTTTTTGTTTGTCCAATATACCTTCGATCACAATCTTGACAACTAATTTCGTAAATCCTCGACATTTCAAGGTGATCTACTTTATCCTATGAATTACCCAGAACTGCTCTCTATAATAGAGATCAACAAATTTAAACTTTTTTGATGTAACATTGATGAAAATAGGTGTATATAAAGTATTTTGTAGTCCTAAATCCGAAAATGATAAGTTGATTATCATAACACGTACAGTTTTTTTGTTAGAGGGGGTCGGCGATGATGAAAAAAATGGAGACGACATATTTTTACAATCTAATATGTATTTAATATAAACATGTAAAACGTATTAAATCTAATTTTAATAACTACGTGAATAAAAAATATATTATATGAGATGTCACACAGCGACAAAATATGTCACTTTTAGGGCAGTAGTCGCCCAACATAGATGGGTTCCAGTGTCCGTGGTATCTTGCTTTCATCGCCCTGATGTCCTGGTGAAATATCTCTCCTTGTTTGTCGCTTACTTCATCCAAATTTTCCGGAGAAAAAATTAGGACATTTGACACCCTAGTATTTCATAGGGTTTCAAGAGTTCATCTATGGAGTTTTCATAGTTTTCATTTTTTTGTTCTCCAGAAATCCTTTAACTGTACTTACAAAACACTTCCAAGCTGCCAATTCATTTTCATTTAATTTTCCTTGAAAACGGAAATCACCTAGCAGCTTCATTATTTGAGCTCCAATAAATAAACCTTTTAGTTTTGCAACTAATTGAGGAAATATTTTTTTTAGATACTTTAAACCATTTTTAAATAATAAATCCAGATACAAAATAAAAAAATAATATCCAGATACGTTACTAGAAATCAAGATATATTAATAATATCAATGATAACACATGCTTACAAGGAAAAAAACATTTTTGGTGCCCAGGATTTCATAACTTATCTTAGCTACATTTGGGGCGGTGGTAAATCTAGAGAGTAAAATCAGTTTTTCGCTATGTGCTCTACTTTTTAGCTATATCCACTTACCACACCACTATCTATTAATATTTTTTCAATTCAAAATATTGAAATATGGGTGTTTTAAAATATTATATAAAGGATTAATTCCGGTATATTTGCCATATTGTCAGTCTGCCGTTGAGTTAGTCCAAGGAAAATGAACTGAATGGCATAAACATTGCCTTTCCGGTAACTAAAGTGATCTTCAACGCTTGAACTGGAATTGAGGCTGGTTTGTGAGTTCTCGTCGTGCATGGTAGACCAAAGTTGGCCTCACTTGATATTTGTCTTTAAGAAAGAGTATTTATGTTGTTGAATAGAAATAAAATGAGTTCAAGTAGAAGAAGTTATATAAATCATACTGATTATGTAAAGTTACATATGTGAGGAATACACTTAAAATAAAACAAAAAAAATGTTAGTAACTTTATAAAAAGAGCTTATCATGGATACTTTGGTGTTAGGCTTGGTTATTAGAATAAAACCTGGGAACCGCATCTGGTCTGTAAAACATTTACGACAGTTGACTACAGTTGACAGAAATATTTTTTTTAGATACTTTAAACCATTTTTACTGAAATGTTCTTTCGTTGCCCTACTGTCACATAAATACAAAAAACAGCAATGCTTTGTAAAACCGTGTTAAATTTCTGGCAATCTACCTATCACTTTTAAATCCCCACAAATATCCCACTGATACTGTTCATATTTAACGTGATTTAGTATGGTTAACTAAGTTGTCATAGGTTTCTTTCATTGTCACTGACTGGGTTAACGGAATAAATGGGTTTTTATTTCCATTATGAAGCAAGACTGCTTTTAGGCTGTATTTCAACGAATCTATGAAAATACACCACGGAAGGTACATGTTCATTATTAAGCTCATAGCACATAGCAAACCTTTCATTTTATAAAAACTTGAGAATGTTACATTCCGTTTTCGGTAAAGTGAAACACATTTTTATCTAGCAGGTTTCACTGTTGAAATCTGGCACCAAAAAGTTCTTATTTTTGTTTTGACAATCCCAGGTCAAATACCAAATCATTTAATTTATTCTAGTTATTCATAAGTTATAATGTGAGGTTCACTAGTAGTTGTTAAAAATGTTGGGTCACAACTGGTGTTCCCAGGAAGTTGTAGATCAGAATCTGATAAAGAATTAGAATCACCGGGGAACATGTTGTCCAGATTTAAAGGTATAATCGGTACCGGTAGTTCCTGGCAACGAGGAACTGGCCTAAGAGCAGAAAGCAAATGGTGAGTAGGTTCTCTCCACACCATCGGAACAGCAAACGGCATAGACTTTTTCTTGTGATGCATCCATTGCACTAAATTTACGTGACAACTCACCCAGCAAACCTGAGGAGCCCACCTTTAATCTTGATCTCCAATTTGGAGCTTAAAATATAAAAGATAGGCTTTTTTTAACTTCCTTCGATAAAAATCTAGCTTGTGACTTTAAAATAAATCGGCTGCACATATAACAAAACTTATCCGCTGGATTTTTGAAAAATCGACGACTAGAAATTGCCATTTTATATAAAATCAACTTAAACAGTTGACTGTACTGTAACGAAACCGCTAAAAACTAAACTATAGAAAACACTAAAACTCCCCTTAAATCTTTGTAGGGGAAATATCCTCTCTACGGTTTTGTGGTAATTCCTACATTATCCAGTCCAAAGTCTGATATGATGATTTCAATCACCCCATGATGGATAGCCCATGATGTAAAGGAAAAGCAGGTACTTGAAAATAGGACGTGCTAGACCATTTCTGTGCAATCAAACGCAAAAAGATCATTCTCATCAATGTTACAAAATATATATAATCATTACTTTCGTTTTCTCCTCGTCTATTTCTAGTCCGTAAAGATACCTTTCATCCTTTTTTTTTTGATAATCAAGGTCAGTTCCTCGGCCGATCTCTCAAGAAATAGAGTGTTATCAGCATATCTTAAATTAGTTATTTTAATGCCGCCAATACTGAAATCATCCATCCAATCCTCGAGAGCCCTATGCATGATATATTCACCATAAATGTTGAATAGAATTGGCATAGGATTTATACGTGTTTGGTTCATTTATTGACGCAAAACTCATCAGAAATTTGATTCTACCACTGCTCTGATATTCTCGTATTACTCAGTCAGTATTTGATAATACACAATAATAAATAACCTCTACGTTTTTAAAATTAATATTTCCTTGCCTAAACGTTCGCTAATATACTTTGATATTCTTTATAATAAGGACCTTTAATATTCCCCCCTTTTAATTTCAATTTCACATCCGCCCAGTCTCCGTTTCCACTTTCTCCGACTAATTATACCGATACGTGCTCGTTCTACGTACAAATATTAAAACACAAACCGGTCGTGGTGGACTGGGGCAAAAGGGACGAATTGATGGGGGGAAGCGATATTCCCCTTCCTAGACAGGATCCCCGGTTTCGAATCAGGCGTCGATTTATATTCATAACGGGGCAGCAGGTGAACGAAGCACACCAGCACCGCCTCACCACCTCACCTACAATATCAGGTCTCCCTCTAGGCCCCACTCTTCAACTGACGAGACCTAATTAGCGGTACGTTTTTTAGATGGGGGGCGAATTTTAACGAAAAAACCGCCTCAGGAGAATATTGATGAACCAATTATTGCGCTTTAAAAATTTGATTACGTCGTCCGACCGATGAAGTGGGATAGGAGGTTCGAGAGGGACGGGAGGTGTTCCGCTCCGTTTTAATTTGGCTTTGTTTTTGAAGGGTCGAAGTCAATTTTATTTTCATCGCTAGAATGACCGAATAGCGTTGATAAATGTGAATGACGGAAAAATCTGCTTTATTAGTCTGGCTGTGGGTTAATCAAATTTTCAATATAACACGTTTCGTTACTCTTAATAAAAACTTAAAAGAACTTAAAATTTGATCGATTTCCTTTTCTCTAAAAATAATATAACTGAAGTATCTCGAATGCGTGCGTATTTTCAGTCTCTATATAATCCACATTATCAAAAATTTGTCAATTCTGCTGAGAATTTGAAAATATATTGATGTATAAGGTGTCGTTTTAAACTATCTTAAAATAAAATTTATGGAAATTTCTGAGGAGCCTATTTGGTGTAAATTGGAAGTTGAAGGAAACATAATTGAACAAGTCATAATATTCTAATATTTAGAGATCGTATTGTCAGGTTATAGGAATCTAGAAAAGGTCAGATTATTAAAGCAAATCATATCGTTGGAAGCTTTAAAGATACTATTGAGAAAGACAAACATTTACAAACGGAAATGAAGGGCCATATATAGAAAACAATTATTAAACCAATCATAATGCGTTCAGCAAAAATAAATCCAGATACATTACTAGAAATCAAGATATATTAATAATATCAATGATAACACATGCTTACAAGGAAAAAAACATTTTTGGTGCCCAGGATTTCATAACTTAGCTACATTTGGGGCGGTAAATCTAGAGAGTAAAATCAGTTTTTCGCTATGTGCTCTACTTTTTAGCTATATCCACTTACCACACCACTATCTATTAATATTTTTTCAATTCAAAATATTGAAGTATGGGTGTTTTAAAATATTATATAAAGGATTAACTCCTGTATATTTGCCATATTGTCAGTCTGCCGTTGAGTTAGTCCCAGGAAAATCAACTAAATGGCATAAACATTGCCTTTCCGGTAACTAAAGTGACCTTCAACGCTTGAACTGGAATTGAGGCTAGTTTGTGAGTTCTCGTCGTGCATGGTAGACCAAAGTTGGCCTCACTTGATATTTGTCTTTAAGAAAGAGTATTTATGTTGTTGAATAGAAATAAAATGAGTTCAAGTAGAAGAAATTATATAAATCATACTGATTATGTAAAGTTACATATATTAGGAATACACTTAAAATAAAACAAAAAAAATGTTAGTAACTTTATAAAAAGAGCTTATCATGGATACTTTGGTGTTAGGCTTGGTTATAAAACCTAGGAACCGCATCTGGTCTGTAAAACATTTACGACAGTTGACTATAGAGAAAATATAACGTCTAAAATTCGGTCCGATGATTGGGTGATAACCCAAAAACCACTTCGATGACTATTATGTCTGGCTAGTAAGTATTACTGGAATCAATCAAAACAACCGTAGCAAGTGGACTTATCCTGATTTAGTCTCTGTAATCCGAACGTTTGACTAACAGCCAAAGCTCTGTAAGAAAGAATATTGTCCCTCTGATCACCCTCATTAGTATCAGAACTATTCATAAATGTGACAGTGATTATGAACGGACGTCATTAATTCCTCAATGTTTCAACCAGGATGAGTTAAATGGCCTCACCAGATATCTCAAAGAAGCTTCTAAACTACTGGCTTCCAGGTTGAACGATAAATATTTACTGGCATAAGGAACCAAAATTACCTTTTACCGCAAAAGAGAAAAGGGTCTGCTACCATTTTTCTCTGAAGAAGTCAATCCAATATTTTGTCACGAAATTGGAGAAAAAATGGAAGTTTGAAATGTGTTCTTCTACACAATGGGAACAAATATGGTTCATCCCTTAGTTGGACCAGAAAAAAACATTTTTCCTTCAGTGCATATCAAGCTGGGCCTAATAAAGCGTTTATAAAGGCTCTTGATAAGAATGGATTATGCTTTGCATATACAGACAAAAAAGTGCTTCAGTTGAGTACAAAAAAAAATTAAAGCAGGTATATTTGACGGCCCACAAATCACGCAACTCATTAAGGATCCTGCCTTCGTAAATTCGATGAATGAGGCTGATCGAAAACCCTGGATTTATTTATTGTTATTGTCGGAAATTTTCTGAGCAAATGCAAAGCTGAACACTATGTTGAACTGGTAAACAAGATGCTTAACAGGTTCAAATTCCCTGGGCGTAACATGAGAATTAAGGTGTACTATTTACACAGACACTTAGACCGTTTTCCTCAAAATTTAGGAGACACCAGTGAGAAACATTTTACCAGGATATTAAAACTATGGAGGACCGCTACCAAGGAAGAAGGAATACGCACATGATGGCAGATTACTGGAGTTAAAAAAAAAAGAGCGAAAAAGAAGCTTCTGAAGCGTTCAGTGATTAGGTGATCATCAGTGATTAGGTGATCATCAGTGATTAGGTGATTCAGTAATCATCGATGACTATTTCCTCTATCTTTGGATATAATATAATAATATTTGAATAACATAATATAATAAAAATTCCATGTTTAGTTTTTTTATTTCATCCATGAATTTAACTTAAAATAGTGTAACCCATACTTCACTAAAATGTTATATCTAAAAAATTTGAGCTCCTAGGCAAAAAATAATCTAATATTTGATTCAGGGCATCAAATTCGTATAAAATCAGCTCCAAATACAACACCTCCGGGCACCAAAACTATTGGTCTATATAATTATATCAAATAACCTTAAAATTCTGGAAATAGATGATTTGTTTTTTAGAATACTGCAGAGGGCAGTTATCCTTAATACAACTCGCCTGAAAATTTTTAGAGGAATGAACTTGTTTTGGCTACGGCCCGCACTTGATTTAAAATTCAGGTTAGATAAGAAAAAAGATGGAAAGGAAATTAACAATAATATTTAATTATAATAATACTATATACTGGAAAATTTTTGGTGTTTCGAAGTCGACTGCCACAGTAAGACAACGTGCGGCGCTCTTACACACTTAGCAATAGAGTTTATAAGATTCTGAGCTAAATGGTAGGAGCTAAACTGCTTTCTTATTTTAGCATTACAACCTCAACTAACTTAGGCTAAGATAATGGACACATGATAATCATAATAACAATAATAGCATTTATTATCCAACAGTTTAAAACATTCACGGGACAAGAATTAAACACCCATAATAAACAAATATAAACAAATAATAAACATTCAAAATATAAAGTTGAGTAATACTTCTCCTTATAATATAAACTTTTACATATGCTAACTATATTATGACAATATAAAATGGCCAACCAAAAGACAGTTGAAATTACATCTTGATCCACTGCCATGCTAATAATAAAATCTAAACTATCATAAATAATGTCATATCGATCACATTACACAGCTTCTTAAAATCCCCACAGAGTGGAGATTTTACATACAGAGTAAGTCTAATAAATATCGGGACTGATTTATTCCTGCCAAAGGGAAGGGGTGGATGATGGTTTTTATAAGTGATATCGGAGGTGGCTCATGTCAGGTAACCTAAGAAACCTGGTTCAGATGTCTCCGAAACTTTGAATTGCGCAGATCATAAAAGAAGTGACCGTTTGTTTTAAATTCGCGTCGAGAGTCAAGATGCAAGAAAATATCGAGCAACAATGTACCATCAAATTTTGCAGGAAATTGAACAAATTCGCTATAGAGACTTTTCACATGAGACTTTTCACTAGGACCAAGCCATGTCCAGAACACATATTTTTAGGTGGAAAAACTTTGAAGACAAACAACGCGCTGGATGTCCGATCTCTACCCCAACCGATAAAAATGTGGCCAAAGTGCGAGAATTTATGAACTCTGATCCTCGGTTAAGTGTTCGTTTAATGGCATGGGAGTTAAATTTACAGAGATCGATAGTGCATTCAATTGTAACCGATGATTTGCAAATGCAAAAGGTGTGCGCTTGAAGTTGGTGCCGAATATTTTGTCAGAGGAGCACCACGATTTGCCGTGAACTGTAGAAACGGTTGGAAACCGATCCAACTGTTCATAACCGGTGACAAAACTTGGATCTTGAAGTATCCGGAGACCAAAAGGCACAGTTCTCAGTGCCCACAAACGCATCTCCTCGACCAAAAAAAAACTCGCATGAGTAAGTCAAGAGTGAAATCGATGGTCATTGTCTTTTTTAATGCAAATTGTGTGGTCCACAAGGAATTTGTGCCCACTGATCAAACAGCGAACGGTAAATTTTACGTAGAAATGCTGGAACGACGCCGCGTCGGAAGAGAGATTGCCGATTCCTAGATGTTCCAGCATGACAACGCACCCAGTCATACATAGCTAATTGTGAGAGAGACACTGGCCAAATACAACATGGCAATGCTGCACCAACCACCCTATAGTCCAGATGTGGCTCCTCCAATCTTTTTTTTATTCCCTCGGATTAAGAGGAGCCTAAAAGGACCCCGTGTAGGGACTATTGGGGCAGTGCAAAAGGCTTCGACGGAGTGATTGAATGGCCTTGCAGTTGCAGAACTCCAGGGGGCATATGAAGGCTGGAAAAACCACAGGTAGCGGTATATTGATACAGGAGAGTCACATTTTAAAAATTATTAACTTACTTTACATATTTCTTCAATAAATGTTTTTATGACCTCAGTCCCGATTTTTCTTAGACAACCCCGTATATATTAGTTCTTGCCTTATTGCAATAAAAAAGCCGCTGATATAACAGTTAAGAGAACAAAGGGCTTAATTTGAGCAAATTTATCGCCTGCATCTATTGGCTTGTGTAGTGGTTTATAAAGACACATTATGCATGCAAATTTCCTGTTAATATCATCAATGTTAAAATCCATCAATTTTTAGTGCTACAAATTTTAATCATATCTTCTGAATATTTTCAATAGATGCTTATGAGTGAGATAAACTGGGCTCAAAACCATACAACCATATTCAAGCTTTGATCCTAACGTAAGGTGAGTATAGCAGTATTGAAATCTGAAAACAAGCAAATCGCAGATTCGCACAATTAATCTGTATGCATTTAAAGCCTCACTGATTTTATTCGACATGTGACAATTAATGGCACAGAAGAATCGAAGAATATGCCATGATCATTGCTAAAACCAGTCGAAATGTTGGAAGAAGTGTATTTCGATGTCATAATTTTAGTTTATTGCGTTTATACTAAATTCGAACATGATCGTGTTGTTCCTGTAGCACCACACAGTTATGTTGGTTTGAAATAGCTGAAACATTTTTAGATCATCCGCCAAAAAAAATTTTTCGCAGTCAAGATATGCAGTAAGGTCATTAACCTCAGCTACATTGTAAACTTTGACATTGTTGACTATATACGAATTCCGAACCTTTTGTCATACGGACGCTATTTGTGTTGTATTTTGGAGAGATTTTCTTGAGATTTCAGCTCAGTTAAAAAATGGAATTAACTCGTGAAAATTTTCGTACAGAGAATAAACAGAAAAACACGAAAGAGCACGTGCTGGAGTATCTATTCTAATCCACAAAAATTGAAAAAATACATTAAATCTTGGGAACCAATGAACGAACGCATAATTAAACTGACGATCCAAATAAGGGGAAGAACTATGACAATTCTCGGTGTGTATGCTCCTAATAACGATGCTACAGCTCACGTTAAAGATATGTTTGAAGATACCCTCAGAGATATAATCGATCAAATTCCACGCAGTCATGAAGTCATCATAGGAGGAGACCTAAATGGTCGGGTCGGAAAACAGAGACATAGTAGAGTAGTAGGCAGACACGGGGAAGAAACCATAAATGACAATGGTGAAAGATTAGTGAATCTTTGTGAGCAGTTCGATTTGAGAATAACTAACACCTTTTACGCTCACAAAGATATACATAAATACACTTGGTACCAACAGACAAGAGGACTAAAATCGATTATTGACTATCTCATTGCCCGACAAAACTCCCAAATCAAGATACAAGACGTTAGGGTAAAGAGAGGTGCCGAGTGTGGATCTGATCACCGCTTACTGGTGGCAAAGATACACATTCCCTTTTTAACATCTTTTCAATCGACCACCAGCAGTCTCACTGAGAATAGATTGACAACGACAAAATATAACTTACAAAGTTTTGAACATGAAAGTACTAAATATTTATATCTTAGAAGACTGGATCAAAAACTAATCGAAACTCAACGAACAATAGAAGAAGAGTACGAACATATAAAAGCTTGTATTCTTGAGGCTGCGGACGAATCTGTCGGAAAAATACGGATGAATAACAAACCTGACTGGTGGGATGATAAAATAGAACAACAAATTAAAGAAAAGAAACAACTCTACCAGAAACTCCTTCAAAAGAACGATGATGCGACGAGACAAAAATACAAAAGAGCAAATAGGGAGGTTAAAAACGAAGTCCTAAAGAGAAAGAATCAGTCTTGGGAGAAAAAATGTGAGTACATAGAACAACAATTAGGAGGAACCCGAAGCTCAGAAGCCTGGAAGACCATAAAGTCGATAAAAACATCAAAAAAACAAATACCTAACTTAGGGGGCATAACAAATGAAGACTGGGTACACCACTTTAAAGACCTTTTGGAAGAGAGACGTGAAAATTTTCTAGGAAAACAACACCAAATAAATAATCCAACTCCTATAGATCTCCAACTAAAAGAAGTGCAACAAGCTGTGAAAGACACAAAAATAAAAAAATCCCCTGGACCTGGAGGGATCCACCCGGAATTCATAAGGTATGGACCCGAAAAACTTTTAAGAATGTTGAAGAATATGTTTCAACGATGCCTGAATGGGGAAGAAACGCCGATCGAATGGAGAACATCATATATATCAACCATTCACAAAAAAGGCTCAAAAAATGATCCTAAGAATTACCGAGGTATAGCGGTAATCCCAACAATAGGAAGAATATATTCCCGAATCCTTAGAAATGAAATAGAAGAAGACATCAAGGATAAACAAGCGGAAGAACAAGCCGATTTCCGGGCAGGGAGATCCACCACAGACAACCTTTTCACTCTAAAAATAGCCCTAGAAAAACGAACCCAGCGAAACAGGGAGACGCATATAGCTTTCATAGACCTAGAAAAAGCTTATGACAGTGTACCAGTATCGAAATTATGGGAAGCAATGGAAACTCTCAAGATTAGACCAACATTGATTCGGGCCGTCCAACTTTACTATGAACAGAATTTTGCGGTTATTAAAATTGGAACATCACTATCTGAATCATTCAATACAACAAAGGGGCTAAGACAAGGATGTTGTCTATCTCCCACCTTATTCAAACTATACGTAGACCAATCCATGAAAGGCTGGGCACGGAAGTGTTGGAACATGGGCCTTCGGGTGGGGGATGACACCCTATATACTCTCTATTTCGCCGACGATCAGATAGTGGTTGCAGAAGACCAACAGGATTTGAGCTATATGGTGAGGAAACTAAATGAAGAGTACACACTAGCTGGTCTCACAATTAACTTAAATAAATGTGAATACTTAGCGGTGAGTAGTAATGACAACGACGATTTACCCTTGGAAAACGGAACAATAAAAAACGTTGACAAGGCTAAATACTTAGGGGTGATCTTCCACAGGCAAGGTAATAGTAATGATGAAATTCAAACAAGAATAATAAGAGGTAGACAAATCATTGGAGCACTCAACTCTGTCCTGTGGGAAAGAAAAATTAGGCGAGAAACAAAACTTCGCATATATAGCTCAATCGTAAAGAGTGTTTTGACTTATGGTTCAGAAGTGTGGGATTTAAATAATACTAATAGAAGAAAACTACTGGCCACGGAGATGGATTTTTGAGAAGGAGCTGTCGGTCGAGACTTGAGAGAATAAGAAATATAAACATTAAAAGGGACATGAACATCGAGAGAGATATTGTGGACGACATAGAGAGAAAACAATTGACTTGGTTCGGACATGCAAAAAGAATGAATGAGACAAGATGGCCACGAAAAGTGTTGGAATGGATACCTCCAGAAAGAAGAAAGAGAGGACGACCAAGAAGAAGTTGGAGAGACGGCGGTGACGAAGCCATGGAAGCAAGAGATTTGCAAGAGGACATGTGTCACGACAGAACGAACTGGAAACTGGGGACGGAGAGGCGGCGACAGCCGTAGATAATCCGAGAATGATGAGAATAAACTACGTGGTTAACGATTTTCGACACCAGAAAAAGTGGTTGATGCATTCAAAATGCATGTTTTGGAGATACCTCAATCGGAATGGAAAAACTGCTATGAAAATTGGTTCAAATGTAAGTAAAACTGTGTCGTTCATTGCGGAAAATATTTTGAAAAACTATAAAACCATTTTCACTGATAAATATTTGTTTTTATTTATTATTCCGGATACATGAATAGCAACCCTCATAATAGAAATAACAGACGACCAATATTTGAACCTTATGGAATACCAGATGTTGCAATGTATTGTGCGGATTTAAAACCACCTTACGAAACCATCTGCTTTATGTCAACTATGGTCTGACTAGTCGAATGCCGGACCACTGAAGCCAAACTGAACAAGCTTTTTTCCCAAAGCTAAATCACCTAACTTGTCAAAAGCCCTTGTAAAATATGTATAGGTAACACCACAATAGACCCATCTGAGTAGCTGAATCATAATATAGTCTACAATATCGCCATAAGTGACCACTAAATAAGTAACTTTGTGTCCCTTCATAATACGATTTATGCTACATTATGTGATGTTGTTTTCATCAAGTTTGTAATTGGTTGGTTGAAATGTGAAAATCGTTAAATGCGGTTTGCAGTACCAATGAATTCGAGAGAACCGAAAAACCATGCCACAAAGTGCTATTTTGCCTTATTAATATAGCACCAAGAATACTATAGTACCGATAATTACATCAAAATCTAAACATACTATACTGTATCCTATTCCACCATCAGCTAAACCATCAAAGTATTAGACTCTGAATGAAGAGAACCCGAATCAACTGATTATGATAATTTAGAATATTTGAGGAAATTGAAAACTATCCTTTATTTAATGTTCCATGATATCCAACATAGCCGCATCTGATTTCAGAGTTCAAATTTAATGATTTAGTTCGAGATTCAAGGTAAAGTGAGCCCCATTTTACTTGCTGATTATTTCTAGGCATTAATAAAGGAATTCTCAGAGACAAAATACTATCACATTATACCACCCAATAACATCAAATCGTCATGTACATCGCTTTAATTTGCTACAAAGCATGAATGATTTTAATTCAAATTTTACATAAGACAGATCATGTTTAGTTCAAGTTATCGGTTAAATTATTAAGGCATTATACTTTTAAATACGAGAATTGCTATTTATGTACCCGGAATAATAAATAAACACTAATATTTATCATTGAAAATGGTTTTATTGTTTTTGAAAATATTCTGCGCGATGGTCGATACACTTTTGCCTACGTTTGAACCAATTTTCATAGCACTTTTTCCATTCCGATTGAGGTATCTCCAAAACATTGCATTTTGAAAACATCAACCGCTTTCTCAGGGGTCGAAAATCATTGACCTCGTAATTTATTTTGGCGAACGGGAACAAAACGAAATCATTGAGTGCCAAATTAGGACTGTACGGCGAATAATCCATCAATTCGATGTTTTGACCGGTCAAATATTGAGTTATTCGGTCCAATGTATGAGGGCTCGCATTATCATAGTGAAGAATGATCCTGCATCGCTGGTTGTTTTTTCTTATTTCGATTTACGATTGTCTAGTGGCACTATAGCCACATGCCCATTTATCCCAAAAAAAAATAGGCGACCATATACTTCGAAGTGCTTCTTGCGCTAACAACATTTGTTGGGTTTGGTTTTGACATTTGCTGGGTTTGGCATTTTGAAAGACCCATATAGCCAACTACTGTTTACTTTCAGGCTCATACGCATAGATCCAAGATTCGTCAATAGTGTAGCTGTGTTGATGTTATACACGGCTTTTGACATACCACGATTGTATTTTTTGAGCATTTCTTTGCACCAATCGACAAAAGCCTTGTTGGAGTGGTTGTCAAATTATACGGAATCCAACGCTCACAAATCTTTTTGACGGCCAAATGTTCGTGTAAAATCTTGTGAATGCTTGTCATACTAATACCCAGGGACGCCTTAATCTTAGAGTATATCACGTGATGATTTTGCTTTATAAATTCGCGCACAGAATCGATGTTTTCTAGCACAACAACCGATTTTGCTCGACCTTCTTTAAATTCGTTCGTAAGCGAACGACGGCCATGATTGAATTCATTAAACCAGTGATATGCAATGGTTTTAGATGAAAAACGTCATCAGCTAAAAGTCAAAGTGAGTTAATCGATGCACTGTTGTTGAGATAATCCACGTGAAAATCGTAGTAAATCATCGCCTGAAGACCCTGAAGAGTTAATTCCATTTTTTGACTAAGATGATATTTTCAAGTCACTCAACGACACAAATAGCGTTCATATGACAAAACGTTCTGAGTACGTATACAGTCAACAATGTCAAACTTTACGATGAATATGTCAGCCTATTCCGGATACATGGATAGCAACCCTCGTATAATAAAAACTACTTTGGAAAGGTAATAAACACCACCTTCTTTTCATAGTGGTTACGATACTGTACAAAGTGTGGAATTAGACTAACAAAAATTATAAGTTTAATGTAGCATAATGATGATAACTTACCTAGTGTTTTCTATATTAGCGAACTTTCCATATATTGATTGTATCTTACCTGTAACAAATTTCGAAATCAGTAAAATATTAATCAATAATTATCAAATTAAACTAAAATGCGCACTAAAACAATATTATTTAACCCCCCACCCCCACTGCAACCACTCAAAGCAGAAATAAACCAGTGTCAAACCAAACTCGAAATTATCAAAGTTATAAATTGGTAACGCCCACTTGCGATGGCCAGACCTTATTAACAAAAAATAACGCTTCGCCAAGAGCAAGTAAATCAAATTAGCAGTTGGTGGATAAAATATTCCACTTTAACGGGATTAACCTTAATGAAATACAAAATGTCAATTGATCGAAGTAATTCATTACTAGAAAAAGATCCAAACAAATTATGTACGTCACAAAATAATGTGTTGTATAATTCTAAAGGAATGAATGAATGAATTATATCATTTGAACATAAGAGAGAAGATATTCAGTTATCCTCAGATTAATCTTTAATCCAATGAACAAAAAGGTCTATCAAATTCGCCAAATCGGACGAATTAACCTGTTAGTACAAAGATCTCTAGTTCAACTCCTGTCGGTAGCGTTCATTGATAGTTGTGAAATCCAAAAATAATGAAGTGTTCTTCAATTATGCTCCTAACCAGGTCGGGTAAGCCCAGTTGTTCTCTGAGACGCATTTTACTTAATCACTGATCTAATTGGTACCTTGTTCAAAAGTTTAGAGGTTAAACACAACAATGATTGATAGGTCTTAGTGCTATAGTAATCATAATTCATTCATGTTTAGCTGAACAACCCCCTGTGGGCCTTGGCAGTTACAATTTTCTTCTTCCGTCTCGACCAATCCTCTCTTACGGTTGTGTAATTTGGAAAACCGATGTTTGTGGCATCGCACTTGATACTGTTTAATCTAGGTCATCCTGCTTTTCTTCTACCATCTGGCTTCGTAGACAGTATTCTGTTAGGCATTTGATTAGTAACCATTCTGATGACATTCTCCGCGCATCTCATACGTCTAAGTTGGATGCTAAACACAACGTTTCCTCCTCCAAAACTGGCATGGAGTTTCTATACCTCGTTGTTGTGGGGTCGTCTCTACACTCTATATTTGCAAACATCCCCAAATATTAATCTTCGTAGCTTTCTCTTGAAGTTTGAGAGTAGATTTTATTTGCGTCGTTATCATACGTGTTATCATACGTGTTTCTGAGGCTTATGTGAAAAATTTGTATATGTATATACATACATACATACAATAATACATAAGTACTAACAGCCCTGATATAATTGTGATTAATAAAAAAGTTTAGCAGGGGATAATTATTGATGTAACTATACCGCTAGATGACAATAGAGAAAACATCACAAGGTTTATCGCAAAACATCTCAATTCTTTAAATATATTGATATTTAATACAATCGGGATTATAACTTCTGTCCAAAGAGCGATAATACTAAGCGCTTGCAAAATCAAGTATTGGTGATTCAGTAGCTGACAAACGAGCCCCGGGTTACTGAACTGTGATAAAGAGAAAAAAGAAAATGAAAGAAAAATTAAATGCAAATATTTTCTATGTTTTATTATGGTGACAATTTATTTCCAATGGTGACCCTTGAAACTAAGCATTCAAATTATACTCTTTCAAAGTTAATAAATCTTATTTCAGTATCAGTTTTCAAATATCTCTCTTATAAAGTAGAAAAAATGTTATCGAACTTTGGTAACACATCGGTCAATAAGTCCGCGGTCTGTCATATAAATAGCCTTTCTTACGAAAAATCCTTAGCAGTGGTCGATTGTGCCAACCTTCACACGTCATGTGTCAAAATTTCATGACAATCTATCTACTAGTTTCTGAGTTGTTATGGTTTAATTAACGGTACTTTCAAAACAACTTTCAAAACAATGAAAAAAAAAGAATTTCGTGTGTTGATTAAACATTGCTTTTGATGAAAAGGTACCGTTGAAGCAAAACAATGGCTTGATAAGCATTACCGAGACTCTGCCCCAGGAAAATTTGTATGCTGGTATGCTGAATTTATACGTAGCCATACAAGCACCGATGCTGCTGAACGCTCTGGACCAATGAATGCACAAAACTTATTTAAAAATTATGTATTGATTACTATTCTATTTACGATAGTTATTAATACATTCCAATTATCAAGTCACATCAAAAATAATTTTACCAACGAATAATTTTAAAATAAAAATTATTCGTTTTCAATTATTAAAACTCCGATACCGAAATGTTCTGCTACTGAAAATCTCGACTTAACCTTCCATATAGCTGCATCATAAAAAGGAATAGATACTAACAAGATCAAAAACTCAGTTTCAGCCAACAGTTTCCATTCCCCAGACGGATCGGACGCCTTCTTCCATCACACCGCTTCATCGCTGCATTCAAATAAATGAAACGAATGCCGAGAAGGCTCTCGCATCCATAAATCTAGTCGATTACGTCTTTTTCCCTCTTCTTTCCACAGCGTGCGCGCCATCCATTCCTGGCCCATATCTCCGATTCATTAGCTCTTATTCTAGGCGTGGGCACATTGTCAAAATTTAATTACCGACCCTGTATCTGGTAAATTAATCTTCGTTATGAGTGCCGCCAGTAGAAGCGATCGCGTGGAGCGACGAAAGCGGCAAGGATGCTAGTATTCGCATCATTTTCGTCAGAGAAAAAGAAATAAGCTTAACTATTTATTTTCTTTAGCGGTGCACTTTTGACTTTCTCGGATAATTAATGGTCAAGTATGAGAGTCCCAGATTAGAAAATTTCTTCGGTAGTCATTTATCAAAAAGACTATTAAGTTAGCAAATAAATTCGTTGGGATTTTCCGCATATAATAAAATGTAATTAACAACGACCTGACATTGTAGTGATGAGAGACCACTCCCAGATTTCAACCACGTCATATTTGAAATTCAAGACGTTGTATGCACATTATTTGCTCCAATTTCCTTAATTGTAAACAGTATATCGTGCATCAAACATTGAGCATTGAAAAAAAACATGAAAAACCAGAGCATTGATACCAATAAAAGTTCAAGCTGAACAAAACGTTGATTCAAAATGGTTGTTGTGGGTCCCACAATATTAATATTCTTCTAAGTCCAGTAAAATATATACTAGGCTAATTGAAAAGTTCACGGAGTGACATCTATAGCGCAGTAAAAGAACTATGAGTTACTAGATTTTGAAGTTTAATGCTTCATATGAACATATGAATTCATTCGTGTAAAAACATCAGCTTAAAGCTAACGTAACAGTGTTATTTTTTTAAATGGAAAATATTGAAAATCGTGCAGTGATTAAATTCTTTATAAAAAAAGATTTGAAGGCAATGGAAATTCATAATAAAATGTTAAATGTATTAGAAAAGTCTGCTCCTTCAAAAACAATGGTTTGTGAGTGGGCAGGTGAGTTTCAACATGGTTATACACGTCTGGATAATGATTCTCGTTCTGGGCGTCCAATAAGTGCAACTACTGAACATATAATTAATTTTATACATGATATAGTTATGGATGACTTTGAGTGAAATTGCTAAGGCCATGCACATCTTAACTGAACGGGTGTTTCATATTTTGAAAAAGAAATTGGGATTGAGAAAGCTATGTGCAAGATGGGTTGTTAAATTCTGATTAAAAACGACTTCGAGTAAAACTTTCTAACCAACAAATAGATCTTTTTCGAAAGAATATAATAGATTTTAACCGTCGTTTTGTAACTATCGATGAGACCTGGGTTTACCACTATGCTCTTGAACTGAGAAAATAAACCGCAGAGTGAACTGAGCCAGGTCGTTGAGCTTCGAAGCAGCCAAACTGGTTAAAATCGACCAAAAAGGTAATGGCATCAATTTTTTGGGATGCAAAAGGCTTTTTTTTAATTCATTAACTTCAAACGGGTAAAACAATAATATGAAAGTATTACTCAAACCTTTTGGATCAATTGGATGTAATAATTCGTGAGAAAAGACCTGGTTTAGCGAAGTAAAAATTACTTTCCATCATGGCAATGTACCGGCTCACAGAAGTGTTCTTTCAATGGTCAAGTTGAAAGAGTTACACTACGAATTGTTGGAGCATCCACCATATTCACTAGATCTAGCCCCCTCTGACTTTCATCGGTTTCCAAACCTCAAAAAATTCCTACATGGCAAGCGTTTTTCATCAAATGAAGAACTTTTAGCAGACGTAGGTAAGTATTTTAAACACATCACATCGACAATTAAAAATATATTTAATCGCATGAGGAAAATTGACGTGATTTCAAAATAATACAAATGTATAGTAATTCAAGACATTTTAACATCAAAGATACATCTGAAAAATAGACGCTAACAAGATTGACAAACTTATCAACTTCAGTTTCCATTCACTAATCCTACATTTTGCTCTGCCACTGCGTCTCATCGTTGCATTGAAATAAACGAAACGAGTGCCAGAAAAGCTCTCGCATCCATAAATCTAGTCGATTTCGCTTTTTACCCTCTTCTTTTCTCTATCACTTTCTAGTTTACATCCCCCGATTCATTAGCTCTTATTCTAGACGCGAGCCCGTTGTCAAAAATTAATTACCGATCCTGTATCCGGAAAATTAATCTTCGTTATGAGTGCCTACGCCCGACACGGTAGCGTGGAGCAGAGGAGTCGGTAAGAACGACGAAATATATCCCATTTTTGTTGGGTAAAAAAACTATTTATTTTCTTTCGTGGTGCAATTTTGACTTTTCTGGATAATAAATGGTCAGATATGAGAGTTATCCAGTATTAGAAGCATCATTTGGTAATAAATTATCAAAAAACATTATTATTAAAATAGAACAGTAAAAATCTTATCCAATAAGAAGTGCCAAAATTTGAAAATGTGTCACAATTATAAACAGAAATGATATGTGATAATTTTTATTTTATCTTGAAGAACAAATAATGATATATTGTTTTAAAAATAACGTCGTTCAAATGTCTTTCTCGACTTCTTCTGGTGAAATATATTCTGGAAATTCCATTTTCAATTAGTCTTTCACACATATTGCGTGGTATATTTTAAATGGTGACCTGAATGTGTCGTTTAAGGCCAAGACTTGTTCCTAAGATTATTGCTGTAAAATCGAGATTTAATATAACCCCACAAAAAATTATCCAAGAACAAGAGATGACATGCAACTGACAACTGACAACTGGCAACTGACAACTGACATGCAACTGAACAAGAGATGACATGCATCCAGGCAACTTTTCTTACATGAAATCAATTGTATGGCGTCAAATCGCACACACATTGTGTATTATTTATATGCAACCAATATTGTTTATATCCATATTTATGAGTTAAACCAAATATATTAGTTAGCATATACCTATGGAGTAGTAGCGGCTCATGGGTTTTTAAATTGGGAGGAATAGAAATGGACTAGAGGTTGAAGAAAATAGTGCTGCTGAAGATTTTTTTTGCTTTCCCCTTGCTCATTTTTACTTTTCGTGCTATTGAAGTTCTATACAGGAGGTAAACCAGGAAAACATTAAAATTTTGTATTGTTACTACTTACAAGGACATTGGAGGATGGGTTACTTGTTGCGCAGGTAAAGGAATGAATAAGTAGGTACTTACGGTTTCCTGAAGAGTAAACCATTGAAACAGGCAATCAACAAAACATGTAACGACGACATAAGATGACGTAACGTACGGTCGCTGGAGGTAAACGTCCGACCAACGGTGTAAAAATTATAGCGAGAGGATGAAATTTGCATCTGCATTATTTGGATTGGTGGGTCGACAGACGTTCTTCTACATTTAGAGATTTTAATTTTTAATAATATCTTAAAATGAGTTAAAAGAAAAGAAACTGAACGAAAATGGTGTTTTGCTATGGTTATGGTGTTTTGCTATGGTTATGGTGTTTTGCTCTAAAAATGTTTGCTGTGACAAATTCTAGAGGGGCGGCACCCCAACGCCCTCTCTCACGAGCCGCTACTGCTATGGAGTTCGCCATTAACATTAACATAATATCCATCATCGTCTTCAAAAAATAAGGTCCTATTTCTTATTCACATTATAAACCGCACCAAAGGGGGAGTTTCTAAGGGTGAAGAGATAACTCCTAAATCACTAGAGAATTTTCATCGGCCCAAATCCTGCAGTTATGTTTACGAACCCATTAAGCTAGAAGTGCGCTTCGCCCTAGGGCCCAATTCTTGTATCGTGCATCTTCCTATAATCTATTCACCGAAGAAAGACAGTCGATATAAACAATGACCAACGCGAGATTAGCACGCTGAAACGCTGAGCGCCGATTTAAACCACCAATGAAAACCGAGATGATAGGCAGGTTGCCGTTCGACAGAAACACAGGGTTCTCGGCAGTAACGCATACACTGCCGTGAGTTTTTTTCATTTGTTGAATTGCATTTGATTTATTAATAATAGTATTTTGTTTCCATAAAATGTCTGATACGGACACAGCTGATGAAGTTGTCGATGCTAGCTATACCCCGCCATAAAAGAGGAGAGTTCTTAGTGTGGTCCTGTAACAATCACGTGCAAAATGCGTGAATATGTTTGGGTATAGTTACTTTCTTCAATAAATAGGCTATATGATGAATTGACGCAATGTACTAAATTCAGCCGTCTGTAAGTAACATTTACATTTCAAACAAGAAAGGAAGAAGCTTCCCCCAGGACACATAGCGGAATGGATGATATGGAGAGAGTAGTGCTTGAACAGAGTAAGCTCTGGAGTTGCAAGGTGCAAAAATAATATAAACACATGGGAGATTTCAGGCATGCCCATTTCATGTATGCACGCGCTAGACGTGGCCAGCTTCTGGTCTAAAACTTGCTAGTACTCATGTTCTGTGTTGCTTTGTATGTTATGTCTTACACAATTTTATGTTTACAAATTTTAACTGGGGAACTTGTGCTGTTCATATGGTTTCGATAGTCGTTAAGGCAATTAATGTATGGCCGAATTATTCACAAGGGACGCATGTCAGTGGTCATTATGTGTATCCGGTACTGCGTATTGAGTCGGGATTCAGGGCTGTACTTTGTTCCGACAGTATCGAGAATTTCTGAGAATTGATTTTTTTTAAATATTCCGTGTTTTCTTGATCAATCTTTTGTTGATATTTGAATAGGCTTTAACAAAGGGTCGGTACCATGTTCCTTTAGTTTATATCTATTTTAGTCATGGAATTAACGCATTCATTTTAATTCGTTACTTTTCGTTCACCTTAGTCCGATACTGGTACCTTGGTTGTTTGGCAATACTCTAACGGAGAGCTACTGAATTAGTTCGCGGGCTTGATTTTTCGAAGGCACCATTTTTGGTCTCCTCCCTTCAGATTCCCTTTTCGACCACCTTCGAGAGCAGTCGACTTTAAAGCAATAGGCTTTGATCCGGTACAAAATTTCCACTTAATAGAGTTTTGGAGTTCGGGATATTTTGGGAATAGTGCCGAGCTTATTGATCAGCTTTGCCGGGTTTCAATGCCAACACACTCCGAGCTGCCCCCAAACCTATCCAGGTTTATTTTTGGACCATCTTAGTTAGAAAACACTCGTAGCCGTGCAATTATTTGTCGTCCGACGAGTTACCTGAGTTGTAAGTAACATAATCACCTTTCGGTTCGATACACTTAGTCCAACATTTTTCTATCTTTTGTATCCCGTCTAAAAAATACGATTGCTCCAATCCTTGAAAATAAATGTTCGTTGACTGTTCTTTGGTCTCTAGTGTGTTGTGATGAATTTATATTTCGCCAACCGTTATAAACCGGTGCCAAAAATCATTCCGATTGCATTTTAGCATCGCTAAACATTCTTTTGAAGTTAACACACCTGTGTTTTTATTATCAATTGTGAGCAATCGCGGCACCCATCTTGCGGAAAGCTTTTTCATATCCAAATGAGTAGTTAAAATATTCTGTACCCATTCAATCGAGATGACCACAATCTCACGCACTTTCACTCTCCGTTCGTTTATTCCGATATCGTGGATTTTTTCAATCATTGCTGAAGTGGTAACCGCATTTGGACGGCCAGGACGATCTTCATAAAAAATGTTTGTACGGCCACATTTGAATTCAGCTGTCCAATATTGCATGGTTGATAACGAAGGTGTTCTCTTTGGTAAAGGTAAACCGAGCAGTATTATTATTTTCTAAACATAAATGGTAATTACTCAACTTTCGAATATAATTTTAAACAATTGAATTATTAAATAACTGAATTTTTATTTAATATAATTAAAGAAAGCTTTTATTTATTTTATCTTTATCTGCAATAGATATCCTTTCAGAAATGCATTGATAAATTAATTTTTCGAATCCCACATGGAAATTGACATCCAATAAATACATTCTTTCATACATTCTGTCAAATACGATAGATGAAAACATTGCTTGCTCTGGTTGTAAATTGTGCCAATTTATTGTTAGTGATTACCTGAATATGTCTCGAACAAATCAAAAACATATGTAAGAAGTAATGAAATTATTAAGTTTGAGACGCATCAATATATGGTATTAGGCGTTATTTTATTGTATTATTTACAAAGGTAGAACCTTAATGATATGGGAATAAAGCATATAAAATACTCCAATAAAAGGCATAAAAATTCAAACTATAATCCTAGGACTAGATCCGCAATATGAAGATAACAGGAAGGATAAAAAGCCAAACCAAACTTATCCTCGAGTATACCGTAATAACATCAAGAAAAGACTGCTTGTTACATAAAAGTAACCGTACAAGCATATTCCGTTTTGATACCAGACCAAAACCGAATATAAATTCAGGATTTTTCTGCCAATCTCTTAAAGCAACTGGTGTGAATTTATAAAAAAAGGTTAAAAGGTGGCGATCTTGCCTCGATAAAATCAATTTAGATAGCACTTTATTTTTAGCAAAAGTTCTCAGGTAAAAAAATTTAAAAGAATTTAGAAATTTATCAAATATGTGCAGTAGTTGCGACTTAAAATCATCAAAATATGCTACAGTACTGAGAAAAATCATCTGTTTGTTCTTTGATCCAATGCATGACGTTTCGAATGATATATTCAGTCTTCAGCAACACTTTCCTGCACCAAATCAAGATGCTCTTATGAATGGGCACTACAACTATATATTGCTCTCCTTTTATCTTCCACCGAAACAATTTCTTGAAATTTTTGAACAATTGGATTGATAGTGTTTTCAGATGAACGATTGTGTAAACCGTAAATATCAGAAAATTTTTTAAGAACATTTTTCATTGAACAGCCATATTCATGAAATAATTCAAGAATTTTAATGCGTTGTTGTATTGTGTATGACTCCATTTTTTTAAATGCAGTACTTCACACTTCTGAAATGAGACTAGACCTAGACAAATTCACAACGCCATCTGTGTTTAATTCAAGAATTAAAAAAACAGTTCAATTTAAAAGTCCTGTTAGTATTGATTTGTTCAAGACATATTCAGCAACAATAAATTGGAATAATTAATAAATAGAGCGATGTTTTCATCAAAGGAAGTATTTTTTATCAGAAAGGTAAAATGCTGATTAACAAGCAAACAATTATCTGTCGTATTTGACATAATGAGGAAATGAATTTATTGAATGTCAATTTTTGTCTTGGTTTCGAAAAACTAATTTTACAATGTATTTCTGGAGGGATATGTATTGCAGATATAGAAAGAAAAAATATTTACTTTAATCGCATTAATCACAACATTCAATTATTCAATAAATCAATTATTAAAATTTTATTTGAAAGTTGAGTAATTACCATTTATGTTTTGAAAATAATAACACTGCTCGATTTACCTTTATAAAAGAGAACCCTTTTGTTAAATTGTTGATGGTAACTACATACTATCCTTATACGTATAAATACAAAATAAATACAAAAACTTGTTTTTTAAGTTGGTATGACTGTCCTTGATATCAGACAGAAGTTTCATATCATTCCATTTGTTAAGTTATAAATTGCACTATATTTTGTAAACAAAATTGTGGGTCATTTTTGCAAATTTACCGAATAAAGAATTTGCATTATATTTTGTTTAAAAAATTAAATCACATATGCTGATGCATATATGTGAAGGTAGGTCAAAAACATATTACAAGTGGTTTACAATGTTTACAATGTTATTTACAAGAATCTCGTTCAGGAAAACATTCCATGTCAACTGTCAATGAAGAAAACATTTCCAAAATCGGATCTTGTACTGAGTAATCGCAAATTAAGCATTAGAGACATTGCATATATCACTGGTATATTTGTGGGAAAAAAATTAATAGTTTTTGTATCATCATAACGCATCATCGAACATCGCAATAACTATTCGCCAATTTCTCGCTAAAAATCAAATAATTGGGTGACTTTTTGGTCACAGTATTATTTTGAAGGTAAATATTTTGACATTTTCATGTGATAATCTGGTTTTCATGTATTCATCATGTAATCTGGTTCTTCAGTCGTCATCAATAAAGCTATTTTAAGTATCAATTTGAAAAAAAAACACATTTGTCAAATACCTAAAATATTAGCAGTCCAAAACAACCTCTATAAAAGATCTTATTTGCTATATAGAATTAAATAAGATGTAACACTAGTAAAAATATATTTTATTGGATTACATTTTTGGACGTTATGTAATAATAAAAAAAATTGTGCATACAATACCGTACAAGTGATAGAAGTGAAATTTCTCCAATTTATATATAGCGTCTGACGCGTTCATCTACAACGCGCGCATTCGCCACACTACTTGTTATTCTATCGCTTATAGTAGCATCGTAGCGTCGGAATGTATAACTTTCTTTCTCCTCTCTACGATACATCTTCCTTCTTTCTGATGTAAATTTAGACAACATTTCAATTTGCACGATATTCAGCAATGTGCAAGCCTTTCATTGATTAAACAACGGGTTCGAAAGTTTGAGAAAACTGGTTCAAAATTAACCAACCGTCGAAGATCAGCGAGAACCGATAAAAACATTGAGAGAGTGCGAGCGTCCGTGCAACCGAACTTATCGAGTCGAAAGCGCGCATCTGCTTTATATGTGAGAAGATCGTTCGCATCCTTCACAAAGATTTACGTATATACCCATACAAGATTCAGTTAGTGTAAGAATTGAAGCCGATGGACCCCGCTGATAGACTTTTATTTGCTAACGAAATGTTATTTCACCAGTGTTGAACCACCAATGTTGTTCCACCGATTTCCAGCATTCGACAACATCTTATTCTCCGATGACGCTCAATTCCATCTTCATTGCCATGTCAATAATCAAAATTGTCGCTAGTGGTGTAGAGAAAACACCAAAAAGAAACACAAAAGGCCTCTTTATAGCCCACAGGTCACAGTATGGGCTAAAATGTCGGCATCCGGAATAATCACCCCATTTTTTTTCAAAGACCACCAAGGCCGCGCAGTAACGATACATTTTCAGCATTATGTCCACATACTTTAAACTTTTTTTACTCCTGCTCTTCAAGAATTTGCAGGAAAGACTCAGGACACTTGGTTCCAACAGCACGGAGCCGCACTTCCAATGTCTCTTTGCCCGTCGTTTTCCGGGAAAATTGATTTCTCGAAGAGTAGACATTCAGTGCCCTCTCCCTCCAGCCCAGCCCAAATTTTAAAGATTGGCTTCAGGAGTGCCAGGACAGAAATTGAGCACATTTAGACAATTTACAAAAAACTTTTTTTACAAATTACTTTTTTTATTTCATTTCAAAACGTTAACAACTCGTTGGACTACTCTGTATAATAAATAGAACAAATGTTTAATAAAAAATAGACCATATAAAATAACTCGTTGGACCACCCTGAATTTTAAATAAAACAAATGTCTAATAAAAAATAAACCATATAAAATAACACTACCAAAATCTAAAAATTCAAATTTTAATCCTGAAATAGAATCCCAAACGAGAACACGAAACCTGGAAAAAGAAGGTTTCCAATTTACCATCGAACATACCGTAATAACGTAGAGAACAGACTCTTTGTCGCATAAAAATAAGCGTACAAGCATATTCCGTTTTGATACTACACGAAATCCAAATATAAATTTGGGATTTCTTTGCCAATCTCTTAGAGCAACTGGTGCGAATTTATAAAAGAGCTTAAAAGGCGGCGACTTCCCTTCTATAAAATCCGTTTATTCATCGGTTTGTTTTAAGAAAAAGTAAAGTTTTCAGATGTAAAACTCCAAAGGGAATTCGTAATTTCGCAAAATCCTTTCGGAAGTGATAAAGAAATAAGTTCGATACGCGGAATTAAAGCGAGAGAAATAATGATTATCAGATCGTTATTTTCGTTGTTGGAGCGTAAAGTGAAGCTTTAAATTTCTCTTTAATTAAAAGGATTTCCGTCTTTGATAGAAAATTAGGACATATATATTCAAGTACGTCATTATTATTATGGTTTTACAAGATTTTACCAAATATACACGATTATTTCCAGTTATAACCGACATTTTAAATACGAATTCGAAAATGATCAGAAAGGGTCTAGGCTTATATTAATATATTATTGTATCAAATAATGAATACTGAACAAAAGTACTTATTCTGTAGAAAGTTAAGAGAAAACTCTATAGATTAGAGTATCGTTTCTCAACCTTGGGTTCGCGATATCAGGGGGTCGCGACATTCTTTTATCAAAATATTTTTAATTTAAAAACAAATGTTAAAAAATTAAATATTATCAGGTAATAACAACATAATAAAATAAACTGAAATAAAATAATAGTCAAAGTTGTTTGAAACAATAATTTAACGCGATGGCTGATTTTGTTTTTCACTTAAAAGTTTTTCGATGCGTGGATCATTATTGCAAATACACGTAAGCAAATTATTTTCTAGTGATAATAGATGATTTATATATTTAATTTTTTAAAGCTACCATAGACGAGAAACTTTTTTTGCATAAATAAGACGTAGCGAAGGGAACAATATTTTCAAAGCTTCCGTTATTAGGCTTCCGTATTCACATCGTCGTGCAAGTCAAAACTTATCTAAATCTTGAGTTAAAAATTCTAGTTGTAGAGTTTTGTCGGTCGATATTTCAATAAGTTGGTTATAAATCTCAATAGATAATTCTGCAGCTGCAAAAACATTTTCATCAAACGTATTGAGAACCCATATATTCGACAAATCATCCTTACTATCTGAAAAATAATCCAGTAACTGAATTTTCAGTTTACGTAAATACATTTTCATGCTCTCCAACATGTGATCAATAACATAATTTTCTAAATCCATATTTTTGGTAATATAATTCGAAGTTAAAGTGAATGCATCAAAATTGCGTTTTCCAAGGCGTTTAATTCAAATACTCAGTTTCTCGATGAAGGTATTAACTTTGCTGTTATTACTAAAATGTTTTTGTTACGGCCTTGTAAACTCGTATTCAAGTCATTCAAATATGAAAATATATCAGTCAAGTAAGCCAACAGTAATAAAGTTTCTCCATCTTGTAAAAACTCTAAAAATGAGCTATTTTTATCTGTAAAAAAGAATTTCAATTCATCTCGCAATTCAAAAAGCCTTGTTAGAACTTTTCCCCGCGACAACCACCTGACTTCAGTATAGAAAAGCAGTGAGTCGTATTTGGCACCCATTTCTTCGCACAACGTGGAAAGCAATCTAGTCTGCAATGGTAAATTTTTCATAAAATTAACAATTTTTATGGCTTGACAGAATATTTTGTAAATTATTTAGCATATTTTTATAGCAAGCGCATTTCTGTAAAGAAAGAAGTGCGTCCATTCCTTATGTGGCAAATGTCTTAATTTTACTATCACATCACTGTTCTTCTCTGTTATCGCTACCATCAGTACATACCTCAATGCATTTATTAATGTCCATGTTTTCTTTTTGTGCTGCATCAATAAAAACTTGTAAGTCCTGCACTAGTTGCACGACCAGAGATTAAAAAATTGCATATTTTCTTTAATTGACCCCTCCCATTCATATCGCATAAAACACAAAAATTGCGCCAAGTTAGCCACGTCTGTTGACTCATCGAACTGAATAGCAAAAAAAATTCACTTAATTTAACCTGTTCAATTATTTGATCGTGAACATTGGCGACTTCATTAATAAGTCTCGATTTCAACTATTTTGCTTCTTCCGAACTTATTATCACATTGACTATATCAATGGCAGCGGGTAAAATCAGCTTTTCCGCAATCGTGTAGGATTTAGACTCCCTGACCACTCTTAATGCTACTAAATAGGATGCTTGAAATGCTGCGGTCTCATTACGGCTTGGTTTGTTGATAACAATTTATTAATTTTTCATTTGGGTGATTTACGCATTTGGGTGTTTTGTTTCCAGATGCCGGACTAATTTTGAAGGCTTCATGCTTTCCGCGAACAGATCTTAATAACAAACAACACATTGTGGCTTGTTTTCCAAGGCAATGAATTCGCATTTTAAATATGTTTCATTGTACAGTCTTTTTCTTTACTGTTTCGCCAGATGAACCATTTCGTTTTGTCTCAAATTGTCCATTTTATTTAATGCTATTAATTTATTTTATTACCACACTGTTATTATTTTTTTAACACTGAGTGAGAGAAGAAATCGTTGTATTTAACACTTATTAGTACTTATTGTATTGTAGTACTTATTATAAAAAATGTATACAGGCTGCACGGAAAAATTTTTTCGTAAATTTAACCGACGATTCTTTTTTTGTTCAAAAAATGTCCTTTAAACAAATGTCCAAGAACATCATTCAGAACAGGTTAGACATTTTCTCAGCATTGGTAACGTAGCTAATTGTTATTTCGATTGTCGTGTTTATTTCGATCAAAAGAATTCAGCTCTTTTGTTGCATTTGTTGCGCCCCTTAAGGTTTTATTTGCAAATAAAATTAAATATTTTATAGCCATTTATTTCATACGTATCAGCATAAATTTAATTTGTTACGTTGAAAGGAAAACTTACTCATTATTGTCATTTAATGTCAAAGTTGAAATTACTAGCATTAATGTTTCACAATATAACTTGTTTTAAACGACCACGTCACAGTGAGAAACAGATTATTAATTGTTTTATTAAATTAACTATTCAAAGTGTCGACCATCTCATTTCTCATGAGAGAAGCTTCATCGGTTGATAAAATATTAAACAAAAATTTAGGGTTCCTTTGATTTTGGTCAACAAGTCATTCTCACTATTTTTTGTATGTGTGAAAAATCAGCGTGTAAGAGTTTCTGTACCCATTGTACATATAGTGGGGCACAAAATCATTGGCACACTATGTATTTCATACGAAAATTGTATTATTCTCTCTAAAAGATAACCACAAATAACTTCATACTATATTTTTTATGTACTAGTCCAATTGAAAAGTTCGCGGAGCGGAAATGATAAAACAAATTTATAGTTGAAAAATATTTTATTCTTCCGTATACACCCCTTTAACCTCACTACATTTTTTCCAGCGGCTCTCGGATTCATTTATTCCATCTCTGAAGTGATTTTCTGGAAGTCCTTCAAAATAGTCATTTACGGCAGCTATAACTTCTTCATTTGATGAAACACACTGGCCACGTAGGAATTTTTTGAGATTTGGAAACAGATGAAAGTCAGAGGGGTCCAGATCTGATAAATATGGTAGATGCTTCAACAATTCGTATTGTTACTCCTTCAATTTGGCCATTGCAATAATACCTCTGTGAGCCGGTGCTTGTCTTAGTGAAAACCAGATCTTTTCTCACGAATTTTTGCATCCAATTGATTCAAAATATTTGAATAATATTGTCCTATAATTGTTTTTCCAGTTTGAAGGTAATCAATTAACAAAATGACTTTTGTATCCCAAAACATTGATGCCATAACCTTTTTGGTCGATTTGGGCCAGTTTGGCTTGGCTGCTTCGGAGCTGAACAACGAGCTTCGGGCTTCATCTACTCTGCGGTTTGTTGTCGCAGTTCAGAATCGTAGTGGTAAACCCAAGTCTCATCCACAGTTACAAAACGACGTTTAATATCTATTTTATTCTTTTGAAAAAGATGTTGGTTAGAAAGTTTTATTCAAAGTCGTTTTTGATCAAATGCGGCACCCGTCTTGCAGATAGCTTTCTCAAGCCCAATTCCTTTTTCAAAATATGGTACACCTATTCAGTTGAGATGTTCCTGGACTTAGTAAGTTTACTCAAAGTCAATTGTCCCTCATCCATAACCATATCATGTATAGAATTAATTATTTGTTCAGTAGTTACACTTATTAGAAGTCCAGAACGAGGATCATCATCCAGGCTTGTACAACCCGAAAAAACGACCTGCCAACTTACAAACCATCGTTTTTGAAGGAGCAGACTCCCCAAACACATTTACCATTTCACTATGAATTTCCATTGCTTCCAAACTTTTTTTTACAAATAATTTAATTACTGCACCATTTTCAAAATTAACACCGATACGTTTACTTTAAGCTGCTGTTTTTGTACGAATGAATTGACAGGTCAACTTGAAACTGCACATATGTTCATATGAAGAACAAAACTTCAAAATTTAGTTGATTATATAGTTCTTTTACTGCTCTATAGGTTTCGCTCCGTGAACTTTAATTAGCCTAGAACTTTTTAATTAGCCTAGTATTACCTAACCTTTTTTAAGAAATAAAATAAAACTTTTTAAACAGAGTAAGAAAATATACAGAAATTGAAGTTAATCTTTCAGGATGGGTGGACAAAAGTGTTACTTAAAATGTTTTATTTATTTTGTTAGTCAGCCTTTAAATTGTTGAAAAGGGTCATAAAGATCCGGAAGCTACGAAGTCCAAGCGAAAAATTATTGTAAATTTGAGAAAGGAGGGTACATTCTTTTCTGAAATTGTCCTAGTAGTGAAGAAAAGTCGATTTACTCTGCGTAGAGTTACAAATATATTTGAAAATGCTGACAATTTTAAAATTAACCTGAGAATTGAACGGCCGTCAAAACTGCCGGAGAAAGTACAAAGAAAAATAGTAGACGCAATAAAAAAACATCATACTTCAACTTCTGAAATTGCATGTTAGCAGAAGATGATAATAAGCATGTTCACCCAAAGACAGTTTGCAGAGTTCTTCATAGAGCAAGGTATTATGTTAGAGTCGCCCGAAAAAAAACGGTATATTAACAAAGTGAACAGAAAAAGCGTCTGGATTTTGTAAATGCACATTTTAATTGCGATAATGCGTTTTAGGATAAGGTCCTGTTTTTATGAAAGTAAATTCAATATTTTTCACTTATGATGACACAGTACATGTATGGAGAAAGCCGAACATGCAATTGGAGTTAAAACATTTTCATCACATGTATGTATGGCATCAATGGGTGTTGACAATCTGGTATTTATCGAAAAATATATATTTAAACATTAAAAAAAAAAGCTTAAAAAACAATGCTGCAAAATTAAAGCTAACGGAGGATTATTAATTCCAGCAAGATAATGATCCAAAGCATACAACATAACAGTGCATAGTCTACAACGTACCACATACCTATTGCTATTGAGAATAAATTCCTATTAAGAGGATGAGAATTAAGAAGATGAGAATGAAGAATTGAGAATCTTTGAGGCGAATTAGGCAAACAGATCGGAAAACGTCACATTTCAAGTAAACAACTTAAAGAAATACTATTGCAAGAATGGAATAATATCGAGCCTAGTTATATCCAAAATTCAGTTCATTCAATGAAGAGAAGACTTATTGAAATCATAAAAAGCAAAAGAGGCCCTACGAAGTATTAATTTGTATAAACATATATTTTTTTTATATATTGTGCCAATACTTTTGTCCTCCTATTCTGAAAGGTTGAATCTAATTCCTATATATTTTTTTGTTTTATTTAAAAAGTTTTAATTTGTTTATTTAAAAAAATGGATGGGTCTGTAATACATAAAAATATATTATGAAGTTACTTGTGTTTACACTTTAGGGAAAATAATATAATTGTCATACTTTTGTCCCCCACTGTTCATAAAAGTGTAGAGTAATTGCTCTTTTCGTGTTCTATGTACAATCCAATGGAAAACTCCAACTTATCGTGCAACACTTCAATTATTTCTGCTAGAATCCTCTTCAACAAGATGTAAAATTTTGTCTTCTACTACAGGGCCGATCTCTAGCTGCCGTTCATATTTTTGAAATGTTGAAATCACACTAGCCATATCCAAAAGTTTTTGAAAAACTTGGACAAATGTTTGCCGAGCTGGAAGCGGTTTTTCTAGGTAACGTTGCCCGTAAATACGCATTCCACCCTTCGGAATTGCCGATCGCTGTTGGACTAGCCCCTTCAGATCGATTGATATTGGCTAATGCATGACATAATTCTTAATTAAAAAAAAATGTTTTAGCAATGTTTAGTTTAGTTTAGTGGTAATTTATTTGTTAAGTAATAACCAATTAATATTTGCCAAATATGCTTTTACATATATTTGTTTATAATGTTACTTCTTCTAATAGCTTTTCGATTGGTGATTTGGTAACTTGGTAATTTTTTATCTGAAACACTTAGGTTTTTGTTGAAAGAGAATAAGCCGCGCGAGGGAGAACTTCCCATAAGGGCCGTGCCTTATCATGTAACAGTATCACCTGCCAAGTTTCCTTGCCAATAACTGGTTGTTTTAGTTCAATTTCGTTACTTAAACGCATCATTTGTTCTTGATAATGCTCAGAAGTTATAGTTCAACTCAAAGTATAGCACACCTTTCATATTCCACCAAACACATAGCAATATTTTTTTCGCAAGAATATTCCGCTTTGCAGTTGACGTTAATGGTTCCCCGGGGTAAATCCGTGCTTTTCTCATTTAAGGATTATCGTATAGAAGCCACTTCTCATCACCTGTCAAGATTTTAAACAGAAAATCCTTCTGTTTAAATATTGACAGCAAGCAAACACGTCATAGCGTCTCGCTTTATTTTCTCAGCTAAGCAGGTGCGGGATCCAACGACCAGCCTTCTGAATTTTCCCCAGCTTATGCAACCGCTGGGAAATCGCTTGTTAAGTCATATCCAATTGTTCAGCAAACCCCTTTTGTGTTTGACAAGGATTTTCTTGCTACGGCTGATGAAATTGCTTGTTTTTAACTTTTTTGGTGCTCCCGAACGATATTGATTCAGGTATCGCATTTTCTTCCAAAGCACAGCAAGTCATGTATTTCGCCTCGAGAACACTTTTTTTTAGTTGAAAAGCGAACAGCTTCACGTAGCTCTGGGACGACATCGTGCTCACTTGTGACATTTGTGAGATTATGTCGTGCAGCAGAGTTTTCAGATGGGATGTTTTTTTATATTAATGATTGGTACTACGAATTCCCAAAACAATTATTTGTACACCATATATATATATATATATATATATATATATATATATATATATATATATATATATATATATATATATATATATATATATATGGTGTACAATACATACCATATATATAGATATATAGTTTAATCCCATCGTAAAAGGGACTATCAAACAAAACCTTTAATAAGGAGGAAACCTAACAAAATATCAAAATCCCATTAAAAACATTCTCCCGATACGCAAACAAATTTTTCCCGTATTCAGTAAGTCTCATTTCACATTTAAATTAAAACAAATTGTTTAGTTGACGGTATAAGAAGAAAATCCCATCAAACTTAACATTAGACTATATATTATCCTCGACAAAATCGCCTGATTCAACAAAACCCGAACCAAAACCAACCGAAAATTTTAATTAAGTTAAAGCCCTCGGTGCGGCCTAATGCTCCCCATCCAAACAGGATCCCGCATCTTCTTCTCCGAGAAAGTTTAAACGGTTTAAACTACTTACCGACTGAGATATTTTTTATTCGATCCACCCCGCCCTTTTGCAGAGTTACATTTTCCTTTATTTACATTCACCTCCGTTGAGGCGACTGCGTCATAAATCGTATGAAACTTTGAATATCTTGAACGGTTTCGGCCGGGAAAGATCGAGAGGAATGGCAGATAGATGAGAGGGGATAACCTCGGGGGAGCAAACAAAAGGTTAGGGTCAGCATGGTCAGGAAATTGAACGACGTTCTTGTGGGGCGTTTACGAACCGCTGGTCTGTGTCGAAAAGGTCAAGAATAATGTTAAAAAAGATCTTAAATTTAAACATTAACCACAAAATATTTAGAAAAACTGATTGTGATCACACAAATTTCGTTTAAACAGTCTTTTATTACATAAGGAACCAGAATTCAAGTTTGAATAAAACAGACATGGCTTGACAAATAAGTTCATATTCATTGAGTACAATAAAATGCCAATAATAACGGTTGAGGCAAGTATCATTTATAATTTAAAAAAAAAACAGAATATTTTTGTCTGTAACGTTTATTTCGTCTTTAAATGTTATACTAATCAATTTTTGGAAATTATCTCGATCAAATGTGAGCCAGTAATTAGCAGAAATGTAACTTTATATCCTTTTTAACACATTTTCCATAACTTTTATGTAAATATTTTCAAATCTTTAAATAAATTTTACACGCTAATTGTCAATTTGATAAAATATTTTTATAATGGCATTACAGTATTTTGATCGTTTATTATTGTCTGTAGGTAACATATCCGGAAAAATGTGAATATTATTGAGAAACATGTCCTGAAATGAATCCTCATTCACTGCCATTCTCAGTCTCTTAAATTCATATTGAGTTGCAGTCATTCAAGTAATTTTTTAATTTAAATAACAATTTCACTGCGTTCTTTTAGCGACTTTCACATCTGCATTACACAACAGCCAAAAACAAATTGTCACAAATGTCACAAAAAATGGTAGTTACCAAAAAAAACGAAAAACGAAATTCACATTAAACAATAATTCTTCTATTGAAAATTTTGGTATACAATACTGAACTAAATACTAATAAGTTATAGTTAAAAAACTAAAAAAACTAAAAAACACGGTAAACCTAATTAAAAAGTAAAAAATAATTTTTAATATAAGAATAGTGATGAACGAGAAAATTAATGTGTCATTGTAAAAAAGCGTGGGGTGTTTTGTACCATATTTTCATACTAACTCTACTTATAGAAACGGTACTGATGGAATATTTATAACAACAGACATCCAGCACTCTACGCTTTTTTCAGAATAACATTAATTTTCTCGTTCATCACTTTATTCTTATACCAAAAATTATTTTTTACTTTTTAGTTCGGTTTACCATTAAATTAATGAAATAATTAATTATTTAATTAATTAATTAAAAAGTGCTTTTTAGTTTTTTTAACTATAATTTATTTTTTCATTATATAGTTCGATCTGCCATAAAAGCGTATTTTTTAAATTATTTTTTTAATTTTTTTTCGAAAATTTTCTGTTCGAACTGCCTCCTTTGGGCGTTGTAACCGTGTCGCAGGCTCCCTCTCCGAAAGCAAATCCTTGATCCTGACGATCCTGTTCAGAATAATGGGACAAACTTATTGTATTGCCATCTGTCCTTGATAAGTGTACAAAGTTTCAATTTAATATGACGTTTTGAAGTGGGTAAAAAGGACGTTCAAAGATTCCGTTACATAGATAGATACAGGTGAAGCTAATAAAAGCGTGTTAAAAAGAGGTTTACTACTAAACACCAAATCACTTGTTTTTAATTGCTCGATGCACGTTTCGCCAGCCATGTTAGCATCAGAAGGAGATTATCCTTATTTAATCCGAGTGAATCAGATTAAAATCTTATCGCGATTTAAATCTCGTTGAATCTTACGCTCTTGGCATCATCTTACGAACTATTCGGTTGGAGAATAAACTGGGTCGTTTATTCTTTTTACCTTTAAGTATACATGTCAAACTTATTTACTTCTAGCAAATTTATATATCACTTTAAAGAAATGTTATTTGCAATTTAATTTCCGTTAACACTTTTATATTACATTTTGCGATGTCAGAGTCCTTAATAGAGTTCCAAGGAGACAAAAATGACCAAGTAGACAGGAATCTTCGACGCCTACTTGTTCTTACCAAATAAGATCAACAGAAGCAGCCCTAAGAAACGTGTGCCATATATGGAAAATAAATACTAATGTTGGGCCGTATAATAATACGGCCCAACAAATTTGCACTTTTTTGAGGTGATATTGATGAAAGTAGGTGTATATAAAGGATTTTGTAGTCCTAAATCCGAAATTGATAAGCTAATTACTGTAACATATACATTTTTTTATTACTGGGGAACGATGGTGGGGAAAAAAGCAGTTGACACATTTTTACAATCTAATATTTATTTAATATAAACAAGTAAAACATGTTAAAACATATATGTTAATTTCCTTATGTAATAAAGACATTACTGAAGATTATGTGAATAAAAAACATATTACATGAAATGTCCTACCGCGACAAAAGCATTCACTTTTTCCTCTACCATTCTCTAGCATCATCTCTTTTTAAAAACCATCAGTAGTTGCCCAACATAGATGGGTTCCAGCGTCCCTGGTATCTTGCTACCATCGTCCTGATGTCTTGATGAAATCCCTCTCCTTGTTCGTCGCTTACAGCACCCAAATTTTCCAGAAAAAAAACAAATAATAGTATAAAAAATGAATTTTTAAGGGAATTCAATACCCAAGTATTTCATAGTTTTTCAAGAGTTAATTTATAAGCTTTTTATAGTTTTCATCTTTCTTGTTGCCCAGAAATCATTCCACTACACTTACAAAATACTTTCAAGATGCCAATTATTTTGTATTTTATTTATGTTGAAAACGGAAATCAGCTCGAAGCTTCCTTGTTTGAAGTCCAATCCTTTTGCGTCACTTAATTGACGAAATATTTCTTTTAAGTACTTGAAACCATTACCTTCTTTTTCCATGGCTTTGACAAAGTTTTTCATTAGTCTATGCTTATTATGGAAAGGCGGAGGAAGCACCTTTTTTAGGTTAACAAGGGTGTATATGTTATGTTTGAAGTATCAGATTCAAAAGAAGTTCTATGAGGCCAATCTTTCTTACTGTAATGTTCTTTTGTTACCCTACTGTCCCATAGATACAAAAAACGGCAATACTTTGTAAAATTCCCTTGAAGCCCTAGCAATATACAGATCACTTATAAAAATCTCCACAAATATCCCACTAACACACTTCATATTTAACGGGAATTAGTATAGTTACCAAGTTGTCATAGGTTTATTTCATTGTCATGGCATAGGCTAATGAAATAGAGAGTTTTTTGTTTCCATTATGAAACAAAATAACTTTTAGGCTGTATTTCGGCGAATGAAAATTCTTCATTCGGAGTATAGCAATATCACATATATCAATATCACATATCACCCTGTTGCAGTCTGAAACTAAGAAGTTCTGATTTTTGTTTTGACAATCCCAGGCCACGTACCAAATCATTTAATTCATTCTGAATTGTTAAGTGTGTGGTAATACACAACTGGTGTTCTGAAGAAGTTGTGGATCAGATCCTGATGAAGAATGAGAATCACCTAGAAACATGTTCATGTCCAGGTTTAACAGCGCAATCGGTATCGGTAGTTTCTGGCTATGAGCAACTGGCCTAAGTGCAGAAGGTAAATTTGGACACTGAATTTGCCCATATGCTTTTTTGAAACCCTTTCTGTTTCAGTGGTACAAAAGTAGCAATCACTTACATGGTCAATAGGTTCTCTCCACACTATAGGAACAGCAAACGGCATAGAATTTTTCTTGCGATGCATCCACTGCACTAAATTTTTGTTATCTCCCAATTTTTATCTTAATCTCCAACTTGGCATTTAAAATATAAAAGATTAGAGACTTAAAATAAATCGTCCGCATATGCAACAAAACTTATCCGCTGGATTTTTCCAAATGGATGACTAGAACTTGCCATTTTATATGAAATTGATTTAAACACTTGATTGTACTGTAAACGAGAGAGAAACAAACCAAACTATACTAAACAGTAAAACTGCCATTAAAGGTTTGTAGAATACTGTGGAAATGCCCACTCCAAATAATTTCAACGAGGCCATGATATAAAGAAGAATCAGGCACTTGAAAATGGGACGTAGTGAACCATCTCTGTGAAAAGTGGTTTTAATAACTGCCTAAATGAAACGCTGAAAGAGCATTCTCATCAATGTTACAAAAACCATGTCGACCTGCGTAACTAATGTCAATTAAAAATTAGAAATTAATTTAATCTCAAAGAAACACCTCTTTTGAAGAGATTGCCTGGTTTATTCTACAAGAAAATGGCCACCCAACCAGTATAAAAACCAATAAAAACAAATAACTGAAAATTTTGCTTGTGATCACATGCCCATCGTCAATCACCTACATTCAATGGAAAAGATTCATAAATTTGACCCTTAGTTTCCTTATGCTTCCTTATCAGAAGGTAATAAGAAACATCGTTTCACTATTACCATCGATTTGATTCCATCTCACAGAGAAACTCTTCAAGACAACAAGAGATTTTCACACAGGAATATCACACCAAATGAGAAATAGTGTTCGAAAAGTTCGGTGTGACAAAAGTGACTGTCGTTCGAAAAGTTTTTATCTTATCTCGAATATTTCATAAAGGGTTTGAGAAAATGACACACGAACTAAATTTAGCCCCATTTTAACCTGTTAGTAATTAAGAAGTATAACTATTATCTAAGTTCAATTTTTCTATTGGAACCTTTGGTGTGAAACACTAAACCTGAAGAGATTTACCACTAAACACCAAATCACTTTTTTTTAACTTCTCGACGCACGTTTAGCTAACTATGTTAGCATCATAAGGAGATGATTTAATCTTTATCATTCCTATGTCTTTGACAATTAAAATATCGACTGTTGAATTTAAACATGAGTGTACACCCAATGAAGAACATGAACACTCTAAACGTCCAAAAATAGGCAGTGCCATATTAAATTATCACTGACTAAAGGTATGCTGAGCTTGCTGTTAAAAACATATCGATAGACTGTGTCCATCACATTTTGCACTATATTTTAAAATTCTAACAGTTCTTAAGAGTGTTTAGGTTTATTTAGCTGAGTTTATTCGACCTTTTATAGCAGTAAAAGTCACCATAAATCCAGAGACCAAGCAGCAGCCAAAGCGTAGGCGGAGGTTGATTAAAGTATTCCAAAGAAAACGAAAAGGGTTGAATATGCCGAAAAAGTACTATTTTCTAGGATTCTCGTGATGTGATATTCATAGATTAACCAATTAGTACTAAACCAATTGAAGCGTTCTGTTCAAACCAAACGTCCACAATGCACGGCCAAAATGAAAAAACTATTAATAAACTGGAACATTGGTGGTTTGAATTGCAACATAAAAAATATTTAAAAAATAGTCAAAAATATTTTCTTTATATTATTTATTTAGTATATTTATACCATTTAGTTATTTAGATTAGACATAGTAAAAGTCAGTAATAGTATAGTTAGCTCACAAGCAGCAGTGATAACCAAAGAAGGAAAATAAAAAAAAAACATTAAAACCAACAGAGGAGTAAGTCAGAGAGATTCTCTGTCAACAACCCTTTTCAATTTAGCATTAGATGGAATAATAAATAAACTAGCCATAAAGAAAACCATAAGGAACAAACCCGTACACATAATAATATGCTTCGCAACCGATCTCGCCGTTACAACAAGGAGTGAGAAATATCTAAAAGAAATACTCACAGAAATAGAGATATAATCTGAAATTAGAGGTTTACATATAAACAAAGAAAATACATGAAATGATCGACAGATCGACAGCAAACAAAAATGAACAGAAAACAATAGGAATATTTCAGTTTGAGGAAGTGAACAATTTTAAATATATTGGATACATAGTGAACAGACACAAGCAACCATAAGATCCATTGTAACGTACGCAACAGAAACGATGACCCTCACCACCAAGGAGAAAGAAAAACTAAGGATCTTCGAGAGGAAAATAATAAAGACAATGTATGGATCTAAGAAGGAATTAAAGGAGTTCCGAAGCCTAATAAATCACAAAATCAGAGAGTTACAGGAAAGTAATTTACTGGCCATCGCCAAGCGAAAACCGATGGCAAACTGAAAGGAAGACCGAGAGCAAGATAGAATAACCAAGTTGTAAAGGACATAAGACGAATCGAGTTACTAGGGTGGACAAAAATAAAAGTAAAAAAAAAATAGAGAAGAGTTATGGCCAAGGGCTGTGTGTCTTACCCTATAGAGGCAACGAAAAGTAGATGTGGAATGATGTACCGCAAATGGGGGCTTCGCAATGGGGGCTCCAATTCCGCAAGAATGCAGAGCCGTTCATAAATACACTTAAAGCTCAACCAACATAGCTTGGCCTCTGAGATGCGCAAAAGTAAGAGTGAGAGGGTCACTGTCTAACAGAGACAAAAAACGGAGAATACCTCGAAAGTACATTACTTAACCGATGTCAACACTACGAATGCACTGCTTCGAATGAGCTCTCGGGCATTGGGCTACTGCACATCCAAACCTCGGAGGCCAAACTATGTTGGTTGGGCTGTAGTATTTTACATTTTTATCTAGTATGCATTCGTTCTTAGGAAATATAGATATAGTATATACTAATCTATCATAGTTAATATTAATATATTAGCAGTTAAATTTTGAAAGAAAATCTCATCAACAAAAAAATTAGTACAGGTTGGTAAAATAAAAAATTACGAAAATATCATAAACGCAAAAACTGCAGCGAAACTTTTCTCATAACCGTTATTGTGCTTCTAGGGAGCGTCAATTAATTTAAAATCAGATCGTTGGAAGACGGTAAATGAACGGGGCCGTAAACAAGATGACCGACAAGCCGAACTTATCGGCCGATCCCGCCAGAACGTTGGTACACGACCCATAATTGAAACTAAGTAACTTGAAAGTTTGTGGCTGCGGATGTCCGATAGGGAACGGCCATCGTCACTGATCTGTCCTTAATTAGGGCCTGGATCGCCCATGATGACGGGAAAGGAGACAGACGATCGTCCGACCGCAATTGCCTCTCCTCGAGTAAGGAGAACCCTATGTGGATTCGTGCGGTTTGCATCCACGTGACGTTGGACAGTGCACACCGGATGAAACTGAAATTGTTTTGTGGTAATTGGGTTAAGATATTCAATCCATATTTCAATAAATAAAGGTAATATATAGTTATATATAATATGGTTATTAAGCTTTGAAATGAGTTTTAAAGCAAATATTTTCTACATCATTTGAGCGCTGCTGTAACATTGTTTGCATTTAAAAACGAAAAATTGATAAGAATTAATGTCACAGATGAATCTGTGGATTTTAAATTTCCTTGTGCAGATGTTTTTGTTATAAGGTAACATTTTTGGGAGGTTTAATTGGAGTTGACAGTTGCTGTGAACTATGTTAAACCTATGTTAAAAATGTAAGATTTGTAGTGAAGCTTTACGAAACATCAACCATGCAAAGTTGTAAGGTGGACCCATGGAGAATATTAGAAATATTCAAAAAACAGTGGAATTTCTTCCGTGATCCACTCAAAAATGTGCCCATTCCGATGCCTGACTGGTTACGGCTTAAGGCCAAAAACCTGGCGGTTTAAGGCATCTAATAGAACAGAAATTTCCTTGTGTTTTGAATATCTTTAGTGTTCTCCATGTAGTAGTACTGTTACGAACTACAAGATGGCGTGAGCTGCACTTAATTACAGCCTACATCCGATATGGCCGATGTATATAGTCGTACCTTCCTCATTCCTTCAGTTGCTTTCAAACGTTCAACTCGAGCCCAATGGTAAAGGCTTAAAGCCAGAAACCGGTATCGGCAGACGCTTGCTGACATTTGGTGGTAGCAAGTAAAGGAATGGGTCAATTTTTGCTTGAAGCACGGAAGATATTTCCTTGTTTTTTAAATATAATATATAGACCAAATAAGCGATCTGAAGTAATACAATTAAATCTTTCGCAAGAATATTAAAAAGTATAAATATATAAATTAGATTTTCATCAAGAATACAACGCGAACTGTTTTCTAATAGAATTCGTATCGAAATGATTATATTAGAAAGCTCTATGTAGTATTAAAAACTGTATTATTATTTTTTTATTATTTTTATTTGACTTGCGAGATTATCCTTCTTTATTTTAGTTTCGATTGATTGCGCGGTTGACTCTTGGTGAAACATGGTAAGAATGATAATAATTAATACACTTGGTATTTGTTTCACAATATATAACAATATATATATATATATATATATATATATATATATATATATATATATATATATATATATATATATATATATATATAAATAAATAAATATAAATATTATTTAGCTTGCTCCTAGAACAAGTCATACAAGAAGCAGAGGTCAAAATATATAAAAAAGCCTCACTTCTGCAGATAACCTTGTATTGTTGGCAAGAAGTAACAAAAAATAAAGGAAATGACAATGAGATTAGAGAGAGAGAGAGAATTTTGAAATTAAAGTCGCATCGGCAGCAGAGGCTATTTAGTAACGAAAAATGAAGTTATACACAATGAGACGAGAAAAAGGGACCTAAAGGAAGAGATTATATATTAATGAGAAGAAGACCAAATATATATAATTAATGGACGAAGAATTCAAGAAAAATAAGCCTTTAACAGTTAAATCAAATTTACCAGAACACCAAATACGAAAAAATAAATAGAAGCAAGAATAATGCCAGGAAATCGTTGCCTAGGAGCACTACACAAGGCATGCAAACTTATTTTCAGCGCTCTAGAAAAAAAAGCATGCACTCTAGAAAAAAAAACAGAACAAACCAAATTGAAAGTATGGAAGACGAAAATATTATGGAAGATATTAGGAAGGAAGAACATAGGAGTTTAGTTCAGAAGAACTAATGAAGAAGTAAAGGAGTAGTATAAAGAAACAGAGATAGTGGGTGTTATAAAAACCCAACCAATGAGATGGATAAGCCACCTGGAAGGAATGCCAGAGGGAAGCATACCTAAAATGTTACTAGCACTTGCCAATGGGGGAAGAGAAGAAGAGGAAAGATGCAAGATAGATGTAGAGATGCACCTGATACAACTGAAGATCACCGGATGGAAAGAAAAATCAAGATATTGAAGGAAATGGAGGAACAAGGCCCACCAAGCCATGGACCAGCTCGTCTCGCAGTGCTAAATTATATATATTACAAGATGTATTAGTATATTATTAATTATTGTAACAGTTATCTCCATTAAATCATATTAAATATTATTAATCACAATTATTAATTAAAACAATCTCTTGTTTCCACTTCCACAAATCTCTCAATTAGTACGAATCAGTTTCAGATTCATTCCGCGAGCATCGAACAGTATCACTTGGATCCAAACCGCATGTTTCTACTAGGTGTCCCTCCTCACTCCGTGGTTGCAATTGCCATCGGACGATCATATGTCCCCTTTTCCATAGTTTTCGATGATCCAATCTCTAATTAACGACAGATCGGTAACGATGACTTTTCCCTATCGGACGTCCGCAGCCGCAAACTTTCGAGTTACTTAGTTTCAATTATGTGCCGTCTACCAACATTCTGACGGCCGATAACTTCGGATTGTCGGTCGTCCTGTTTACGGCTCCGTTCATTAACAGTCTTCCAGCGATCTGATTTCAGATTAATTGACGCTCCCCTTCAGGCATGATAACAGCCCATAAAGTTTTCGTTACACTACAATGTTCTTTATTAACGATTATGATTCTGCCAATTTTATTTTTCATTGTGGATTTCTATACATTGAACTCGACAATATATTGATTCATTTAACACTTATACACTTATACACACCTTTTATATGGTATTATTTGTATGCATATAAAGGTTAACTTTATTTCATCTTATCGTTCCTTTTCCTCGTCTAGGTCTCATTTAAACCTTTTTAGTAGTTGCTACAATTCAAAAGGTATTCCAACGGGTTTTTAACTTTTTCCTTCTAATTATTTCTTCATCAGAATTCATCATTTTTGAAGTTATTTCTTCATCACTGTGCATATTTGAAATAAATATAACTGTTTTTGCTTTTTTCGGAAAATATGAGTAAGCTTATACGCGTACGAAGGCTGCTATTTATGTATCCGGAATAATAAATAAAAACAAATATTTATGAATGAAAATGGTTTTTTGTTTTTCAAAATATTCTCCGTTCATAGCAGTTTTTCCATTCCGATTTAGTTATCTCCAAAACATGCATTTTGAACACCTCAACGCCTTCTTCTCGCGCCAAAAATCGTTGACCACGTACTTTATTCTTCACGAACGGGAACAAAAAGAAATTTGAATTTGGTTGAAGAAATTTGAATTTGGTTAAAGAAATTTGAATTTGGTTAAAAATAATTTGGTTGAAGAATGATCCTGCATCGCTGGTTGTTTGTTATTTCTTCAAAGACTTCTGACAAACAAATGGTTGTGTACCATTCTACGATTCTCTTGTAACACTATAGCCACATGCCCATTTATCCCAAAAAAAAACAAGCAACAATTTACTTACAAAAGGAACATTTTGTAACATGTTTTATTGGGTTTGGCTCATTTTGAAAGAACCGTATAGTCGACTGCTATTTACTTTCGGGCTCATACATATAAATCCAAGATTCGTGACCTATGTCGATGTTATACACGGCTTTTGATCCACAACGATTCTATTTTTTATCGCACAACGATAGCCTTTTTTTGAGAGATTATTAAATTATGCGGAATCAATCTAATAGGAATTCAACCCACACAAATCTTTTTCGCGGCTAAATGTTCATGTAAACTGTTGTATATTGTTGTCATACTAATGACCAGGGATGCCTCAATCTCACGGTATGTCACATGACAATCTTGCTTTATCAGTTCACACACAGTATCAATGTTTTCTAGCACAAAAACCGATTTTAGACGACCTTATTTGAACGGCCACGATTGAATTCACTGAACCGATGATATACAGTGGTTTCAGATGGTGTTTCATCGCCAACACTCGAAGTGAGTTGATCGATGCACCGTTGTTGAGATAATCCACGTGGAAAATCGTAGTAAATCATCGCCTGAAAATTCTCACGAGTTAATTCTATTTTTTGACTGAGCTGACATTTTCACTAAGCAACACAAATAGCGTTCGCATGACAAAACGTTCTGAGTACATATACAGTCAACAATGTAAAACTTTACGATGTATATGTCAGAGCAACACCATTGTATCACAAATATTAACCCTCGTACTTAAGTTATAGAATATGTTAAGAAATTACGGCATGTCTGGCACGCGTAAAGATATAAAGCTGCTAGAGAGTAGGGATTTCTTTATCAGAAGACACAACCTGAAAAACTCAATATGTTAATACTATATCTATCAGATCGTTCGGTCGGTGATGCACCCGACGGAAAATAAAAAAATTAAAATACTACCTGCATGAACCACGTGATTTCTAGTCATAATCTAGTTTTCAAAAGAGGCGAGCTAAAGTTTGTCTCAGTAGATACTTATTTATTTATATATTTTGGTATATTTATATATATGGTATTTCCTTTTCAAATAAAACCCAACAGTTTTAAGAAAACTACACGGATGTTTATTTTATCAAAAAGTAGAGACATGGTAGTTATGTGTTTTAAATCACATTCTCTAAATGTCCCCAGAGGCTGTTTCTACAGATAGCCATACTGTGCGTAAAAGTGTCAATAACTGTTTGGCCCAATAGCAGTTCAATTTCTCAAATAATTTAACGCAAGGTTTGTATCAAGTCATTAATGGTCTCGGGATTGTTATTGGGAGTGTTAACGACGCAGCCAAGAAAACATGTTCGTGACAAATCCAAAGTTTCCCTCACTGTGTGATACGTAGCGCCATCTTGTTGAAAGAACAAACTGTTAAGGTACATATTATCCACTGGGAGCCATAAAAAGTTTCTTAATATTCATTTTTTCGTATTCATGAAAAATTCCCCTGTAACCCCTCCAGCCTACAATGCAAACCACACTGTTACTCAAAGAGAATAATTAATACGAGGTGTGGCTATTAAATAACGAGACTGACGCTGATATAGAAGAAGTAAGCATGCGCCAAACGCCACCGACCAACAGCTGTTTAGTGTGAAGCCTTCTCTTTCGAATGCAGTACATCTGGCTTCTGTAAACAAATCCGTATAACCGTAGTTTTCGTTCGCATTAAGCTGAATCCACATCAATACAAATCTGCGTTGTACGGGCGGTATGTGTTGTATGGGGTGCGCCTGCATGGCAATGTAAACACTCTGACACACAAAGTCATACACAAATATTATCGCCGCACAGCTCGCACACAAACCATCTGTTGTCCACCAGATAATTCAAATAATTTGTTCCAGTTAATTCAAAACACATGCAACATTTTATTTGTGTGGACCCATCTTTAGAGTTATTTTTGGTTTCGCCGGAAAAATGTTAAGACCGCCAGTGAAACTTATATGAAATTTATTGAAAGAAGTATATGGCAATGAATGTTTATCGCGTGCATGTATTTTTGAGTGGTTTTGAAGCGTTTTCTAGACGGCCGAGAAGATGTTGAAGATAATCCACGCCCGGGCCTCCCTTCCACGTCAAAAACGGATGACAATATTAAAAGAATCGGTAATCTGGTTCGATCTGACCTTCGGTTAAGTATGCGTACGATAAATTTTACATACAAATTTTAATATGCAAAAAGTGTGTACCAAAATTGTGCCCAAAATTGTCACGTTGAACAACAAGAAGGTCGCAAACTTATTGGAAAGGATAATAATATGTGACGAATCGTGTTTTTTTACTTATGATCCCGAAACGAGACGCCAATTTATACAACAAATTCACCAATCTAGGCCCAAATTTAAAAAAGCTCGAGTGTACAAATCAAAATTCAAAGCAATGATGATTGTTTTATTCGATATTCATGGGATTGTAAACCTTCACTGGGTTCCTGAAGGTCAAACTATTAATCAACATTACTACCTTCACGTTTTTGCTGAACTCCGTGAAAGAATAAGGAAAAAACGACCCGAATTGTGGATGCACAAGTCATGGGTTCTCCACCAAGACAATATCCCGGCTCATTCTGAATTGTCTTTCAAGAGTTTTCTAGCCAAGTACAACATCCCAGTGTTAGACCATCTGCCTTATTCGACGGATCTTGCACCGTGCGACTTCTATCTGTTTCTTAAGGTGAAATCTGCATTAAAAAAAACAAGATTTGAGTCCGTTAAAGCTGTGAAAGAGAAAACGGTACGCGTTGTAGTGTCCGTTAAAAAAAAGAAGAATGTTGACTTGGATATAAATCAAAATAAGTCAAAATGTATGGTGATGGAACAAATGTAGCAACTATCGGTAAAAGAAAGAAACATGTTCATGGTAGCAAACGGTGGAAGAGAATATATTTTCGAAAGAGTTTAACAATTCTGCTACCTACGAGTCGCAATTGAAAAAGAAGAATACGAAGAGAAATATAAAAGCCTTAAGGCAATGATAAAGTCCAACTATGTGCCCAGGATAAGAAAACCAAGAATCTATACATCAATTATAAGACCTACAATAACATACGCTTGTGAGACTTGGATGCTGAACTGTCGAAGCAAGAAAGACTGAAAAGATGGATGATTGGAAACAATCAGCTGGAGGAACTGTACAAGGGCCCAAATCTAATAACATTTGTGAAAGCGCAGAGAGTGAGATGGCTGAGACACGTGAAGATATTAAGCGGAGGACGAAAAACAAATCTATTGTTACACAAAAGACCAATAGAAAAGAAAAGGAAGGGCAGGCCTAGAAAAAGATGGATAAATCAAGTGCAGGAAGATTTGGTTATAATAAGAATAAAGGAATGAAAAGAATTAATAATCGACAGAAAGGAATGTGGAAGGATAGTCCAGATTGAGTTGCAGAGAAACTGGTAAAGATGGATTTAAATGTGGGACGCATGCAATGTTATAATTAATAATATGTAAAATATAATAACTGTAAATATTTACCCTAGGCCGTCATGGCCTGTAGAACTTTAAATAAAAAATAAGGGATTCCAACAGCAATATTTCTATGCCCTATCTAAGAGTCAAATTCATTTTCCTTTGGATTATTATTCATTACGCTTCTGCAATTGACCAAACAATAATGTTTATTTTTCTAAAAAGATTCCAGCAAAATAAGCAAACCATTAGTTTAAATCCTAAACCATTCAGAGACACTAAAAACATTCATAGAATGTCTTTATCGGTGTCCGATCACCCATTCGGCACTTTTTCAGCCCCCATTCCGCCATCTCTCGAATTACTAACAACTTTCAGGTACAAAACACGAAATCCTAGCGCGACAAACGATAAATATCGCACGCACCGAACGGAAATCTCTCCAGTTGTAAAACAAATACCGCAGTAAGGCCGGCCCTAGTTCCCTACGACCTGCCGTACTTTTCCTAATGCTTTTTAAAGCCTCCAAATATACGATTACGTTCTGTGAGCAGTCCGCTATTTTACGAGGACCATTAATATCGTAAAAGAACAAAAGATCAATAGGCCGGAAAACAGGCTAACGATGCAGCTTGTAGCTGGCACGTAGTTCCATAATCGATGATGAAAAGAAAATTGCTTGTGTTACACTTTGATTTAAAACATGCTCCATTAACTGCACGAACGGAAAAAATGTACTTAACAAAATTAAATAATACGATAATATTTGTAACATACAGTAAAAAATACATTTCTACTTAAAATTTTAACAAAACTGCACATGGATTCATACAACTTAAATTCAATATATAGAATCTTGTCGATAGTACACAATAGCATTTAAAAATATTTAAAAACAATAACATTTCTTCTGTACTCCACGCAAAAATTTGCCCATTCCTTTAGTCGCAATCAAACATCAGCAAGCATCTGCCCAGACCGGTTTCTGGTCTTAAGCCATCATCAGTCAGGTTGAAGCCTTCAATAAGAAGTGGCGGAATGGCCAAGGGTACGACCATATACATCAATCATGTCGGATGTAGGCTGTAATCAAACTGTGGCTAACATCATCCTGTGGTCCATAACAATAACACTCTGCGAAATCGTTCGTGACCTCCCAGGCCCCATCTAGATACCAGTTATGCATCAACGGTTTTACACAGTAGTACTGTTACGCACCATAGGAGGGCGTGAGCTGCATTTAATTACAACCTACATCTGACAGTCAATGTACATGGTCGTACCTTCAAGGCATTTAGCTGGGTGTCCAAATCGAGATCTCAGGGTGAGCACATCGTTCTCTCTAGCTCTCGGAAAGTATGGATAACGGTTACTAAACTTTTAGTCTTCAAACTGGGTTTTAAGTTGTGAATAGTGCTGTTTGCATTGGGAAGACTCAGTAACTATTTGATGGAAATTAGAGACGCAAGTATTCGTATGAAGACCTAGAACAAGTTTACGCCAAGTGTTTAGTAAGGTAGGAGGACGAGCAAGTCAAACTACCTAACAAACATATCAACATAAATAGAAAAACTCTGGATAAAAACGGAGCCCTGAAAACCAGAATCAAGGAAGTAGAAGCACTTCTAGAAACTGGCGTTTCTATTGACACACCAGTCGTCGTGAAAGAAAAAGAAAAAAACTCAAGAAATCACATTGCTAACAACATCAGAAAAACAAACACCAGTCATAGATCTTCGGTCCCTGAAGAGGGGGAAAACCAAAAAATCTCGGCGCATGAAGAGGGATATCAGCAGGTGTCCTCTCGGTCAAAACGTCGAAAGATGAAGAAAGCATCAGCTTCCAAAGTAAGCCAACCTATGGAAGATCCGATCGTTTCCCTTCCGTCCACTTCGTCTACCAAAAACGAAGAAGAGCGAATGACACAAGAATCAATCAAAGAGACATCAGCTTTGCTAGCAGCTGTCATAACCAGACCCGATAATGCGTGGGTCTGATTATATACCCCCGATAGTCCTGAAGGACAAATCAGCATTCTAGGAAGTCATGAGCATCCTGAAGAAATCAAAAATAGCTGTCGAGTCAGCTAAAACGATGTCGGACGGAGTCCTTATGGTCCCTGAGACAGAATAACACAGAGAAGCCGTTATTGAGCTTTTCAACAAAAGAGCATTCATACTCAACACCAACCTCAGACAACAGGAACCTGAGCATCTTAATTAAAGGCGTGCTAGAAACCATCCCAACTGATAACCTCATAACAGAGCTTCAGCATCTGGGCTTCCACTAGGCTTCCATCACGAGATGGCAGAACAAGAAAGAGAAAAATCCCATTGCGATCGTACATGTAATTGTATCTCGCAATGAGAAAACCATTCTAAATGTAAAGCGAGTCTACCACCAGCCCATCAGAGTAGAGAAGCAGAGAAAAAGAAGGCCCGCTACGAAGAAGCAATATCCGCAGCACCAAAATCAAGTGAAAAAAATCAAACCCAATTCAACTCCCGAGCCGAACGCAGGGAAAAACCAAAGCCCCGCCCACCAGGAAAAGCAAATACAACAATGAGCTGAGGCCATAGCCGAGCTTGCAAATAAGCTTCAGAAAGTCTTGGATCTAATTCAGAAGCAATTAAAACCTTTCATTCAGCAGCAAAGCGGGTAGAACTGAAACCAAACCCAACGCCGTCAGCTGGAACCCCAAATTCAAGAACCGCGATTTTCTCGTATTTTTCACCCGTTTCGGACCTCGCGGTCTGATTCCGGAGTGGGAAAGATTTTTCTTCATCAACTTCATTATTCGCCCACAAATGTCGGTACTTCCAGGGCTAGGCAGAAGCCCCCTGAACAAACAAAACTTTAAAACAGTAGAAACAGGTAAGAGTCTCAGGACAAACCTAAAAACCTAGATAAAGGAAATTGAAAAAGCCTTTAACTGAAGGCTTAAGGCCAAAAACCGGTCTGGAGAGACATTTACTCACGTTTGATGACGACTGAAGGAATTTAACATTCTCCACAAGCCCACTATACAACTTTTCATAAATAGTCATAATAGTAACGGTTGTTTTGTGACTCAGGTCGTAACAACATTACGTATTACGTAGAACTAGAACTACCTCATAATAATCCTTTGTGTAGCATAAAATGTAACAGTTCATACATAATTTGAGTCGATCACATTAGCATAGAATGTAATTGTTATGTGAACAGTTTCGTATCATAACACAGACCGACAAAGGTTTTTTTTATGCCTAGGATTTTAGAACTGATTTTAGCTATATTTGAGGTCTTTCCTATTTGCTCTTTTTTTTTAGATACATCCACTTATCTACCAATATATATATATTTTTTTCAATTCAATACATTCATGTAGGGGTGTTCTAAAATTGTTATACAAGGATTGGTTCCTGTATATTTGCCATATTTTCAGTTTGCCGTTGAGTTAGTTGCAGGAAAAGCCACTAGATGGCATAAGCATTGCCTTTCGGGTAACTGAACTGACCTTCAACCTTTGAACTATACTTGAGATTAGTTTGTGAGTTCCCGCCTTGCAGGGTAGATCGAAGTTGGCTTAGCGTAATATTTGTGTTTAGGAAAGAGTTGTTTTAAGTTAACTTAAAACGTATTATGATGTAGATTCTTGTATTTGTGTTATTGAATAAAAATAAAATTAGTTCAAGTAGAAGAAATTGTATACATCATGCAGATTGCCTTTTGCTACGTATGTGGAGAATACATGTTAAAAGAAAACAGAAAGACTGTTAGTAACTTTGTAAACGGAGCTTAGCTTGGATAGTTTGATGTTAAGCTTGCTGATCGGGATAACATCTGGGCACCGCATCTGGTCTGTAAAAGTTGTACAGAACATTTCGACAGTAGACTACAGCGAAAAGAAAAAGTCTAAAATTCGGCGAACTAATGGTTTGGAGAGAACCCAACAACCACTTCCATGACTATTATTTCTACATAGTGAAAATTAATACAATCAATCGAAACAAGTGGACTATCCTAATTTAGTCTCTGCAAAACGCCCGGTCCCTCAGTCAGAGGAAGTGTCGATGCCAACGTTTGACCAGCTACCAGAATTCTGTGAGAACGCGTGTTGTCTCTCATCGATGACATTTTCCTTTATATTTGTAATAAGCTTTGTATAATGCTTTTTTATTTGATCCACGGATATAACTTAAAATAGTGTAAAGTATATTTCAATATAATGTTATATCTTAGAAATTTCAGCTCCTAGGCAAAAATTAATGCCATATTTGAATTCAGGGCATCAAATTCGTATGAAATCAGCCACAAACACCCCGTCACCAAAACAAATGTTGGTCTCCTTATTTAAGCTCCCCTCTTATCTTTCATAGTTCCACACTGCAGCCTATTCCATGATACAGTTATCAACTTTCTTGGGTCTCTGGCCTTGACCTGACTCCCTTCTCACCATTTGTGTCGCCACGCCTGCATCTATCTTCATTGAAGACCCCGTACAGTTCGACTCAGATTTTAATGGGAGTAGTTCAAAGCCCCACATCCAACTAAACTTCGATTGTTCGGAAATATTCTCCCTCCCTCTTCCGTCTATCGACATAGCCTGACTACTGGTTTCGCCTAAGAATATTTACTCTACAATGCTGCTTCTTGCACTATTACGTCTTTCAGGTGATTTCTTAACAATTCACCATATTTGCAGCATACTTTCATCAGTGCAACATGTTCTGACGAAATGTCCTTCGCATATTAACAAAGGACGTGATTACATTCTTCATTCCATCCTTTCCCTACATTATTATATCGGAAGATGGAAACAATATTCATCGCCAATTCATCCCCACACTCCCTACATGCCTGCTTTCTTCATCTTTTTATGGTTACACTTTTTATATTTAACTGATATAACCGATACTTGAAGAAAATTTATTTCATATAAACGAACTAAGAATTATATCTAAATTTCCACTATTATTTTAAAACGTATTAAAATGGTGTCGACACACAGTGCATTTATCATAACCAATCATTCATAACCAATTACGTAATATCATTATACAGCAATTAATTATATTATTAAATTCAGGTAGTACGACTAGATGAACTATGTTTAGTGTACCTGTATTTGGTAATACAGTTAATTAATGTATTATTGTATTAATTAATATATTATGGATAATTAGTATGATCAAGTAGACAGCACTTTGCTTCACTTTTACGTAATATCATTTTTTCTAGTTAATTAATGTATTATTGTATTAATTAATATATTATGGATAATTAGTACGATCAAGTAGACAGCACTTTGCTTCACTTTTACGTAATATCATTTTTTCTAGTGGAACCTTCGGTGAACACTAAACTCAGTGAGTTAATATAGTAGTTTAAATGATCTACTGATGATGCTAACAGAGTTAGCGAAACACATACCGGGAAGTTTAAAAAAGTAATTTAATCTCCTAAATTAGAAGTTATTTACCACTAAAATCAAAATCACTTTTTGAAACTTTTCTACATACGTTCGAGTTTCGATATATGGGGTTAAAATAATATTCTGAACAACTTTTATTAGATATCTCTAACGGGAAGCGAAATTTCGAGAGTAGTTCAAAGCCCTACATCCAATAAACTTCGATTCTTCGGAAATATTCTCCCTCCCTCTTCCGTCTATCGACATAGCCTGACTACTGGTTTCGCCAAGGACTATTTACTCTACAATGCTGCTTCTTGCACTATTACGTCTTTAAGGTAATTTCTTAAGAATTCACCATATCTACAGCATACTTCCGTCAGTGCAACATGTTCTGACGAAATGTCCTTCGCATATTAACAAAGGACGTGAGTACATTCTGCATTCCATTCTTTCCCTACATTATTATATCGGAAGATGGAAACAATATTCGTCGCCAATTCATCCCCACACTCCTTACATGCCTGCTTTCTTCATCTTTTTATGATTACACTTTTTATATTTAACTGATATAACCGATACTTGAAGAAAATTTATTTCATATAAACGAACTAAGAATTATATCTAAATTTCCACTATAATTTTAAAACGTATTAAAATGGTTTCGGCACACAGTGCATTTATTATAACCAATCATTCATAACCAATTACGTAATATCATTATACAACAATTAACTATATTATTAAATTCAGGTAGTACGACTAGATGAACTATGTTTCGTGTACCTGTATTTGGTAATACAGTTAATTAATGTATTATTGTATTAATTAATATATTATTGATAATTAGTACGATCAAGTAGACAGCACTTTGCTTCACTTTTACGTAATGTCATTTTTTCTAGTGGAACCTTTGGTTAACACTTAACTCGGTGAGTTAATATAGTAGTTTAAATTATCTCCTGATGATGCTAACAGGGTTAGCGAAACGCCTACCGAGAAGTTTAAAAAAGTAATTTAATCTCCTAAATCAGAAGATATTTACCACTAAAATCAAAATCATTTTTTGAAACTTCTCTACGTTCGTTCGAGTTTCGATATATGGGGTTAAAATAATATTCTCAACAACTTTTTTTCGATATCTCTAACGGGAAGCGACATTTGGAGAGTTGATGTTTGTAAATTCGTAATAGCGAATAAAGCAAATCAAATTGCGAAAATATGGTGGTCTTCATCTTAAATGCAACACATTGTGTGTGTATATATATATATATATATATATATATATATATATATATATATATATATATATATATATATATATATATACATACATACCCACAAGATAGACGATCGATCCCGAGGTTCCAATCAGAATGTTACGGGCGGTCCTGACTGCGACGAGCATTCGTAGTACGATGGCGTTAGTTGTGTAAGATCACGACCCGTCATTAAAATGGCCATTGACCTGGCCTGGCCCCGATCGTCTCTTCCAACTGCTTTCCTTGCGTTCGTCTGGAGCTCGGATGATGACGGCTGAAAGGCTAGAAACCGGTCCCGAGAGACACGTGACGTCGCATGGTGGACAGTTGGGCTAAGGCAATCGGTGGCACCACGTGGAGAAAGGGAGAAATATATATATATATATATATATATATATATATATATATATATATATATATATATATATATATATATATATAAATGTTGAAATCACATGTTCTCTTTCTTTCAAAGAAAGACCCCCTAAATCATTCAAGTAAACTTCAAGTAAATCAAGTTTTAAAAACGAAATATTTTCCAACCCCACCGAAAACGAGTCAACTCGTCTAAATAGGACAAGTGCATTTGGAAGATTAAATTGTGTCCAAACTAAACGTGGCTTTTTTCGGCAGCAACCACACCCAGTCTTCCATTTACGATGGCACAAAAGAAACATACTGACCAAAAACCGACGCAGGATTCGTTCGTTCGAGCTGAGCGGTCAGGATAACGACAAAAATGGCTGCTTTAATACAATTACGTGTAAGACGATAAGAATCTTTTGTTGTCGTGATCGGCGAGCAAATGTGCCCAACAGAAAAGGTATGATAGGATTTTTTTTACGATTTTGCCGTGAAATACTAAAACTAATTTTAATTACTATTAATTAATTAACTAATGTAAATATATTTATTATACTCTAGGCAACAAAACAAATTAAACCCTATGGAAGATATATAGGCTAAGATTAAGACTAAGATTTATAAGACAAAGTACAGCTCAACCAATATACCTTGGCCTCTGAGATGCGCAAAAGAAAGAGTAAGAGGGTTACTGTCTAACAGAAAAAGAGGACGAAGAGTTCCTCGAATGAACAGTTCATGCAACAATTTACTAACTACTTAACCGATGTTAACACCACGAATGCACTGCTTCGAATGAGCTCTCGGGCGTTAGGCTACTGCCCATCCAAACCTCGGAGGCCAAGCTATGTTGATTAAGCTGTACTATTATTTTTGGCCGTATTTTTGACCCTAGAACATGCTGGTAAAGTTTTGTCCATACAATTCGGGACACCCTGTGTGTATATATATATTTTGTTTTCTTTCTTTATTATGCTTATATTTTTTATTCACGAAATCATCATCACTATTTTATAATTATTGACCACCGAACACCAGTTGACATTTTACATCACAGTGGTCAACCGCCTAGGACAATCGTTCGTTTGACGAATGACCTCGTTGAGGGCGCCAGACGGCGTTAGCGTCGTATAATAGACGGTAATCGTCAGTAGCATAGCTCGAATAACTGCATTAATTATACCATTGTGCCTTGGCGGTCGCGTCGAAATCAACAGACATTGTGGCAAGACGATGACGACGGCCGGTAAACAACAATCAGTCACGGAGAAAACGGAAATTATTTTACAGAGCACGCGCCCAAATAGCAATTGTTCTCGATCCGCTGCTGATCTTATAGTTATTTATTCATTTTTTATAGCTCGAACTCTCAGAAGTAAATGAACTAAGATTACAAGCGAACCATGGTTACAATTGATACTTTATATATGTATCTACATCGAGTATATATATATATATATATATATATATATATATATATATATATATATATATATATATATATATATATATATATCAAAATTTATTATATTTATATATATATATATATATATATATATATATATATATATATATATATATATATATATATATATATATATATATATCAAAATTTATTTTGCACTATAGTATAGCGCATTTCAAGATATATCATTGACCGATTAGCTGCAATAAACTCTTAACAACCCCTGCCGTAACGAAACCCGACATAGTTGCAAGAAACGTAAACAGCACTTAAATAGTGCAGTTCTATAATTTCGATCGTATGTTTTGTTATTCCAAACGTGCTAAAAATGTGGCGTTTTTGGCAAAATAATTATCATTGTACCTCCGGTAGTGCTAATTTTAAAAGGAAACATTTATCGCCCGATTCTAGGCAAATTGCTAAAATGGGTTTCTTTATTGAATAGAGGACTTAATGTAAATGCAGCTGCAGCAGAAACGTCTTCATTAACGAAAACTCCGTCATCTACAGTTAAAGATATAGTGACGAAGCCAATTAAAACACACAAACAAGTGATTCTGATAAAAGCAAATGCGTTGACAAAAGCGACAAAGACTTAATTCGAAACAAAATTTATCCTATATATGAAGAGCAAACTGTGCCTACATTGCATTCATTGCAACAGCGACTAAGGAAAGATGAAACCATGTTAGCAGCAAAACTAGCCTCCAGAGAATATCATCTCTCATGTGGTTTGCATATCGGACCATAAATAAAAGACAAATATTAATGGAATCACAATGATTGCGACGATGGCAGTTTGACTATTTAAACTCTATAAAAAAATACAGAGTAGAAAATCGCTCCATTATCTACCTTGATGAATCATGGTTCGATATACATGAGACACCAGCAAAAGGATGGGTAGATACATCAAGAAAATGTCAAATCAAAGCCCCAGCGAATAAGGAAAAAGAATTACAATTTTACATGCTGGTTCCGAGGATGGATGGGTTCCAAATTGTTTACGGTTGTCCTCCAAAAATATTAAACATTCATCTTTGAACTACCATGACGACACCACAGCAGAACTTTTTGAAGATTGGCTTATAAACAGCCTGCATCATATAATGAATAATGCTAATCATCGTAACCACCAAAAAAATTAAGTTCCTAATGCAAATACCACTAAATTGGAAATTCCGAACTAAATGTTCAAAAATACATATAAAAAATGTGATCTTTTAGAAATATCAAAAGCATTTTATATTAAAAAGGAATATGTATGTGGTGCCATTGCTGCCGATATGGGGCATACGGTTTTACGCCTTCCCCCGTATTACTGTATTTTTAATCCAATTGAGCACATGTGGCATCAAGTAAAATCCAATGTTAGAGCAGAAAAATTTCTCCGCCTCTAAGTGCAACTGCTGCAACATTAATTAGGAAGATTGTGATAGTATTCTCAAAAAAGTTGGATAAATTCGATTAACGATGATATTAAAATAGAAGATTCGTATGTATCATTTACTAATAATCTAGAACCACTTATTATTAATGTAGATCAAAATGATAGTCAGAGCGAAACCAAATTAAATATATAATTAAATTTAAGCTACAATTTTTATCGTACTAATACATAAATTTATCTATTTATTTATTTTTATTGTACTAATAAATTCAAAATACACAAACCAATAACAATGTTTTGTCATACATAACTATAATAATAATAATAATAATTTATTCACAATAATTATGTACGTAAAATATCATGCTAAGTGAGAGAAGCTGAACTGCTTTCTCATTTTTGCATTATAATATCGACCAGCTTAGGCTGAGATGCTGAATTCAAAACGAACATAATAATTTAACCATTGAAATAATCATTGCGCGAAATGAAATACACTCTGTGAAGGACGCAGTGAATACGACACCTCAACACTGCTTTGATACCTTAAAACAGAAGCTTTCAGTATATGTCACAAGACTGAAGAAATAAAAGAAAAGCTACAAAAGAAAAATTGATAACAAATTATTCCAGAAATCAGAAAGAACTTCCTAAAGGAATCTCAATTAAGTTGCTGGTAACCCGATTAATGGCTTCCCGACTAAAGAACAGATAGAGTAATGCTGGGGTAACCAGTTAAGTACAATTATGTCACACAACAACAACGTTTGCTGGATAAGACAGGAATGTCAAGCCTATCAGAACTGAAGAAATGAAAGTTGAACCATTTACAATCCATGAGGTTTCCAATGTATTTAAACAACTTCAAAACTGGAAAGCACCAGGACCTGATGGACTACAAAATTATTGGCTAAAGAAACTGTGGTGCACACATGGTAAATTAACTAATATTTCTAATTCAAGGAACAACATACCTTATACCAAAGGACCATCAACATACTCAAGATCCTTCAAAATATCGCCCCATAACCTGTCTGTGCATTAGTGATCGAATATATGCACATTGTGAACATGAATATCATCGCCATGCAGAAGAAAGGCTGTACTAAAGGAGCAATGGGATGCAAGGAACAATCAGCCAATAATAATTCTCTCGAAGAGCTTCATGTCAGTGTGGAGAACCAAAATCCAACTTAGAGAGGGTGAACATAATATAACTACAGAAATTCCAATCAGGAGATGTATTTTTCATGGAGATTCGCTCAGTTCTCTTTGGTTATGTATCACCATGAACCCACTTTCCAACCGACTAAACTCGACCAAACATGATTTTGGCTTGAAAAGTAATGGTGAATCTATGCGGCTAAACCCTTTGCTTTACATGGATGATCTGAAATTATTTGTCTCATCAAACAGTCACCTACTGCAAATGTTAAGAAAAGTGGAAGAATTCTCCAGTAATATACGAATGCAAATTGAACTGGAAAAGTGTCGCATATTAAACATCAATAGAGGAAAACTTCTGAACAATGCCTTTGAGGCACAGAACGGACAAAAGATCGAGACAATGAGTGCTGTAGCATACATACAAGTATCTGGGTATAAAGCAAGCACGCCGAATTGATCACGGCTTAATGGAAGAAGAGCTTACCTGTCAATTTATCAAAAGAGTAAGACAAGTTTTGAGGACAGACTTAAATAGCAGAAACATGTCTAAGGCTATAAACACCTATGCATGTTCAGTGTTAAAGTATTAGTTCAGGATAGTTAACTGGAGCGTAACTGACGCACAAAATTTGCAACATAAGATCAGGATACTGCTCACAAAATCGCAGAAAAACCACCTTAGAACTGCAGTGGAACACATAACATTGCCGCGACAGCAAGGCGGTAGGGGATTGGTCGATATTAGTAAGCCACTGAACCAACAAATAGGAAATCTGAGGGAAATCTGAAGCTCTATGCCGGGCTGATGGATCAACACCACTGCGACTAACCGAAGATGAAGTTCAAGTCTATGCAAAAACAGAAATTGAGAAATTACAATCGTGGAGATAAAAGCTTCTGCATAGGAGACATTTGAATGAGGTCACCCAGGAACAAGTCGACATATTAGCGTCGAACTACTGGCTGACTGCCGGACAGATGTTTCCGGAAACCTAAGGTTTCCTACTGGCAAGACCAAGTTATACCTGCCAGAAATTACCTGAAGTACATAGTTCAGGACGAAAGTGTGGTGGATGACCGATGTAGATATGGGTGCCGGGTCTCCGAGACAATCCAACATATAACAGGCGGCTGTGAAGCATTTGCAGCAACAGAATATAAATAAAGGCATGACGCAGTGGCGAAGATCATTCATCAAGAATTGGCAATAAAACTGCAGCTAAAGGAACCAGAAACAGTCCCATACTAAAATTACAGTTCTGGAGAACAACAATTACAGAATGTATTGGGACCGAACAGTGCTTATCGAGCAGAAATTAGCAATAGACCTGATATTGTTGTGATGGATAAACTTCAAGAAAAACATTATTTATAGATATAGCTATCCCAAACAACAATAATTTAATTGCAAAACATACCGAAAAAACTCTGAAGTATAAAGATGTGTTTTGCTCCGGGTGTGGCTTATGCAGGATGTGTTCTTGTATTGTAAGGCCGGTCCTTAGACGGAATGCGAATGCCTTTAGGCTAAATCCAAAATTTAATCATAATTTAACAATATTTTATTTTTCCCAAAATTATTCAGAAGTTAAACCACTCCGGCTCTGGCTCCTTTTAAGAAACTAGGAATATTTTTATCGAGATTTATTGGGGCAATTGACATTTTGCCGAAGGGTAACGAAATATCTTGAAACGGACTATACTATATGGTGCATACAAGGGAACAAGGGAACATTGAATAATAGTACATTAACATTAACAGTACGTAACGTTGTCCTGGTATTACGTGAAGTATTCCAATTTGCGTGTCTTTATTACTACTATTTCGGTAGATATTCTACGTAAGACCTCTTTATTTGTGACTTTCTCTACCCAAGATATTTGTAATATTCTTCTGAAGAGCAACATTTCAAAAGTTTCCAGTCTTTAGATTATGTATGTTCTACATTTTCTATTTTTCTAGCGCAGAAGAAAGATTTCATCTTGTAAAATGTGTTGTGGGCTATTTCTATCCTTGCTTCGATGTTTTCATTCTTTGAATTAACCCAAGTTCCTAAATACTTGTATCTATCCACTCGCTCAATATTATTATTATTATTGGGTGATTTTGTAATACACATGTAATTTGTTTTCTTTAGATTCAAATTCAATCCGTAGAGTTTGCTTCTTTCTCTAATCCTTTCCGTCATCCTTTGTAGGTCCTCGATATTTTCCGCCGATACAACTATATCATCGGTATACCTTATATTATTTATAGAAACTCAATTTACTATCACCCGGATATTTCTCCTCGAAATGATTTCCTGAATGATGACCTCTGAATACACATTGAAAAGTGTCGGTGAAAATATATACCCCTCTGCCTTACTACTCGTTTTAAGTGTATGTTTTTCGTATTATCTCCTTCTACACCTATAAGGTCTCTATTATCCAATCTAACCTCTATTATCATCATAGAAATAATAAATAGAGCTCAACTCGAAGAGATTTACCACTAAACACCAAATCACTTTTTTTAACATGTTAATATGCTCAGGAGATGATTCAGCCGAGATAGAGCTCGGAAAAGATGATTGACAATTTCAAAACCGATTTCAATAATATTTTTCAAACTAATACGAAATTTGTAACCAGATGAATTATACAAAAACAAGATGACTGAAAATTTTTCGTCGTCCTGTTTTTTTTTGAACGTCAGAAACTTGTTCAACAGGGATAGACAGCATCAAAACTATGTTGAATCAATCTTTATTTGTGACTTTCTCTACCCAAGATATTTGTAATATTCTTCTGAAGAGCAACATTTCAAAAGTTTCCAGTCTTTAGATTATGTATGTTCTACATTTTCTATTTTTCTAGCGCAGAAGAAAGATTTCATCTTGTAAAATGTGTTGTGGGCTATTTCTATCCTTGCTTCGATGTTTTCATTCTTTGAATTAACCCAAGTTCCTAAATACTTGTATCTATCCACTCGCTCAATATTATTATTATTATTGGGTGATTTTGTAATACACATGTAATTTGTTTTCTTTAGATTCAAATTCAATCCGTAGAGTTTGCTTCTTTCTCTAATCCTTTCCGTCATCCTTTGTAGGTCCTCGATATTTTCCGCCGATACAACTATATCATCGGTATACCTTATATTATTTATAGAAACTCAATTTACTATCACCCGGATATTTCTCCTCGAAATGATTTCCTGAATGATGACCTCTGAATACACATTGAAAAGTGTCGGTGAAAATATATACCCCTCTGCCTTACTACTCGTTTTAAGTGTATGTTTTTCGTATTATCTCCTTCTACACCTATAAGGTCTCTATTATCCAATCTAACCTCTATTATCATCATAGAAATAATAAATAGAGCTCAACTCGAAGAGATTTACCACTAAACACCAAATCACTTTTTTTAACATGTTAATATGCTCAGGAGATGATTCAGCCGAGATAGAGCTCGGAAAAGATGATTGACAATTTCAAAACCGATTTCAATAATATTTTTCAAACTAATACGAAATTTGTAACCAGATGAATTATACAAAAACAAGATGACTGAAAATTTTTCGTCGTCCTGTTTTTTTTTGAACGTCAGAAACTTGTTCAACAGGGATAGACAGCATCAAAACTATGTTGAATCAATCGAGAAATCTACTTTAAATCCCTAAATCCATCTTAAAAATCACCCAATCAGCATTTAATAGTAGGATAAAATAGATAATAATATTCTAATTTTGTTAACAGATCATTATAAATTTCTCTACCAGATAATCATCTTAAAAACAGATACCTGATGACTGAAAGACACACGATTTTCATTTATGTCCAAGTTTAATTACATTTCTATTACACCGAACGCATACACTTATGATAGGAAATATTTGTTTCTATGGAACTGCGTTTTATGAGTATTCAAACCAACTATTTTTCTATACACCCTCCAGTGTTTATATTCATGAACCTAAGGTCATTCATTGGATATCCTTGTTCGTAATTTACAAAATAGTTTGACATAAGCAATTGGTTTAGTAATTTATTTATAATCTCTTTTAGTGGAATATTTAGCCTATAATAACTTCAACTCTATACATACTGCTCATTCAGTGAAAATCTATGACTCACGTTACAATGTTGCCACATCAACACCAAAATACCCAGACTTTGGCATTTGTATGATCGATAAAACTGTAAATGAAAAAGTAACACGAAAAGTTTTTTCTTTAAAAGTTAGAAACAAAAATCTGTTTCGAAACTGTCAACATAGTCACTAAAACAACTTTCAGCATCTGAATCGCTGTTCAAGTAAATTCGTAAAGGATTAACTTCTAGTCTATCAAATAATCTTTCGCGATTCGGCCATCTTTGAATCTCTTCTCTTCATAGATTTGATTGCAAATTGAGCCCACATCAAGATGATCTAGATTCGTTTTGGATGTTGACGCTTTTTCTTCGATAATTTTAACATTTCATTATTCTTCAATTTTTTCGAAATTATATAGCGTTTAATGGCAAAAGAGGAGCCCCATTATCTCGTTCCAGTTCAAAATAACTGATAAGTGACGAGACAAGCTGCTTCCACTGACCGCTTAACGGTTTTGGCATTTTTTTGCAATTATAATCGCACAGTTTTTACTACACAACGTACAGAAACAGAAACTCAACCAGAAAATAGCTAAAACAGCAAAGAATGCAGTAAAAATAATTCAGATTTAGATTAGAACATGAAAATGACAGATTCTACGAAAAAGTTGTGTTAGGTCGGCAACATTATCCAGAACCACAAACCTAAATGTTATTTTGACAGCGAATCCAGAGAATGTAATCCGCCGGCACACCGTATTTTTATTCTATTTTAATATGATTAGAGGAAGAAGGAAAGAGAGTGATTTCAACTTTAAATAATTTTTTTTCTTTCTTATGGATTTAAATTGGCAATAGATTTCTCTAGATTGATGACGTGCAACTATTGTTTCCCCGAATGAGCTATACTTCTCCACTAAGCCTGAATGATTTAAAAAAATATAGTTTTTCAACGTATATACGAAATTGATAATTTTCTTAAAAACCTTTTAGAATATTAACTGGTGCTACGCTGATCCGTCTTCTCCCAGCATGCTTTGCGCGCATTTAGACGAAATGTACAGTCATATTGTTTGTCTGTGTGCTGAGCTATAGAAGTTAATATTGTTTATGAAAATTGACTCGCCGATTATGAGATACGATCTGCAATTCGATTCTTGAATGGAAGAAACTTGGCAGCAGCGGAACATACAGTCAGATTTACGAGGTATACGGTGATAATGTTATGAGTGACAGAGTCAACCAGTGAAAAAAGTATTCCTCAATCCATTTAAAGTTTAATTGTTCTTAGAAATTTATAAATATTTTATATTGTTTTAGGATGCGAAATTTCAAACGCAAGTCAAAGAGAGGTGTAACCTTCAAAGAAGGTTTGGATCAAGCAGGTTTGGATCAATCTTATTATTATTTTTTTTTTTTAGGGTTTTCGCCACGATCTAAAACTTAAAAATTATCAAACATATCTGTTCTTATGTAAATAAAGAATCACTGGGTAAAAAACAAAAAAACTAAATGGAGACAAAAAAAGAAAAAAAATATATGAACACGCCACAATCATTCAGACATTACGTAGCGAATCTTATTATTCATTAAGACAGAAAAATGAAAACTGTTGCGAGAGAACTTGAGTTTGTTACATCTGACGGTACATCAATATATTAAAAAATTCAAATCTGATGAGATTCTTTCAGTGGGTTACAAACCCAGACAAGTGTTCAGCTCGGAACAAGAAGAAGAGCTCGCCAAATATGTTTTCAAATGTTCCTCAATTTATTTTGGTCTTTTACCTGAATAGTTGCGAAAATTGGCATACGAATGTACGGTCAAGTTCAATATTCCAAACATTCAAACTTCATGGCAAAATCAATGAGCCGAAGCTGACTGGTTCACTGGATTTATGAAAAGAAACACTACTCTATCAATACGAACTCCAGAAGCAACTAGCCTTGGCCATGCTTCTGCATTTAACAGACATAATATGAATGAATTTATTACTAAATTTGGTAATATTATGAATAAATATAAATAAAACACCATCAAGAATCTGGAACCTGGATGAAGTAGGCGTAACCACAGTGTTGAAACAAAAGAAAATAGTTGCGCAGAAAGGGGTGAAACAGATTGGTGCTGTGGTTTCTACCGAGCGTGGTGCATTGGTTGATTGATCTCAATTATCTCTACTAGGGTTGCTATTTCTGTATCCGGAATAATAAATAAAAACAAATATTTATCATTGCAAATGGATTTATTGTTTTTCAAAATATTCTCCACGATAATCGATAAACTTTTGCATACGTTTGAACCAATTTTCATAGCACTTTTTCCATTCCGATTGTGGTATCTCCAACACGTGCATTTTGAACGCATCAACCGCTTCTTCTGGCGTCGAATCGTTGACCACGTAGTTTATTCTTCACGAACGAGGATAAAAATAAATCATTGCGTGCCAAATCAGAACTGTATAATGGATGACCCAACAATTCGATGTTTTGACCGGTCAAATATTGAGTTGTTTGGTCTGATGTGTGAGAGCTCGCGTTGTCATGGTGAACAATGATCCTACGTCCCTGGTTGTTTTTTCTTATTTCTTGAAAGACTTCTGGCAAACAAATGCTTGTGTACCATTCAGAATTGATCATTCTACGACTCTCTAGCAGCACTGTAGCCACATACCCATTTATCCCAAAAAAGGAGACCTTTTACTTCGAAGTGCTTCTTGCGTGAACAACTTTTATTGGGTTTGACTTATTTTGAAAGATTCATACTGTCGACTGCTGTTTACTTTTGGACTCATACGCCTAAATTCAAGATTCGTCTCCAGTGTAGTTATTATACACGGCTTTTGACGCACCATGGTTGTATTTTTGAACATTTCTTTGCACCAATCGACACGAGCCTTTTTTTGAAAGATTGTCAAATTATGCGGAATCCAACGCGCACAAATCTTTTTCACGGCTAAATGTTCATGTAAAATCTTGATTATGCTTATCATACTAATGTCCTGGGATGCCTCAATCTCACGGTATGTCACATGACGATCTTGTTTTATCAGTTCGCGCACAGTATCGATGTTTTCTGGCACAACAACCGATTTTGAACGACGTTCTTCAAATTCGTCCGTGAGCGAACGACGGCCACCATTGAATTCTCTAAACCAGTGATATACAGTGGTTCTAGATGGGGCTTGATCGCCAAAAGTCGAAGTGAGTTGATCGATGCACTGTTGTTTAGATAATCAACGCCGAAAATCGTAATAAATCATCGCACCAAAACTCTCACGAATTAATTCGATTTTGTGTCTGAAATGAAATTTTTAAGTCACTAAACTACACAAATAGCGTCCGTATGACCAAACGCTCTGAGTCGGTATACAGTCAACAATGTGAAAGTTTGCGATGTATATGTCAGATGGTGCCTAGCAACACATTTGTTGCCTATTTCGGACACATAAATAGCAACCCACGTACAAGTTTAAAATAAAAAACTATGATGTTTGGTTATGATTAATATACATATTTTATATCAAAGTATATTTGGTTTAAAAGATTATTATAATAAACTTAATAATATTGAGTATTCTTAAGTTAGTCTTATAAAGTTAGTTTAACAACGAATAATAAAATAGAAAACATATATACATGAAGCATTAATAATTTTAGTCAATAATCTAAAATTATTTTAATTAAATATAATCAAAAATATGAGACGAATAACTGACCCCAACGACGAAACTACCAGCCCCACAGCGGGATTTACTCATTTGATTACTCAGTTCCGTTTTTCTTTAGAAAAATATTTATAAATATAATACAGTTAATAATACTATAATAAATCCCAGCCCTGCTCTCCCCTATAAAAACAGTTTCGGAGACTGGAATAAATGTATTCCAATGAGAGGGGAATACTTTGAAGAGGACAAAATATATTTGGATTAATAAATAAATACTTTAATTATTTATACAGTTGACTTTACTTTTTGATCATAGTGGTATAACGTCTAGTACAAGGTCTCCCATAAGAAAGTTTATATTTTATTGGCTTACTGCGCAAATGTAACAACTGTGAGGGGCGCGGGGCGCCTGTTAATCGATAGCGTTCCATTTAGTTATTTAGTCCGCATGGAGCATTTCTCGAGAGCAGAAAGTGCTTTGTGTGAGCGAGAATTTTACAAAAACAATGATTTGAGCCTCATTTTCATCTCAACGGTCATGCAAATAAACAGAACTGTCATTACTGAAGTGCAACAAACCCGAAACATAAGCATCAAAAACCACTACATTTGCATAAAGTCATGTATGTGTTGCATGGGCCGCAATGTATGGGCTGCAATGTCAAGCAGTAATCGGCCAGTACTTTTTTAAAGATGCCAGGAGATGTACAGTTACAGTCAACTCAGAGCGTTATGTAGAAATGTTGAATTGAATATGAATTTTTTCTTATGGGGCTATCTAAAATCGAAAGTTTACGTCAATAAACTGAGTTCTTTGGTGCAGTTAAAAGAAAATATTCGACACGAAGTGGCAGCCCTCCCAGCGAATATGTGCCGAGTCGTCCTAAAGAATTTTGCTGTTCGTTTACATGAGTGCCATGAAGGTTAACTATTGAAATATATCGATAGGTTTTGGTAACTATCGATATTCTTCGATAGTCGATTTTCATTGCCATTGCTGTTCAAAATGGAAAAGTTAGGTTTTTTGAACATTTCGTTTACTATGCTATAAAAAAAATATATTTTTAAGAATGGTGTTTATTCAAGTTTTTTGTTTGTTTTTGGAGCAAAAAAAAACAAAAAGATGATACTGTGAAAGTTGCACTGAAAAAGCTACATAACAATGGACAAATTTTTAAATTTTGGCCGCTCTGAAACACGCAAAAGTCATATTACAGTGAAATAATTTTAGGTTTTAAAATTCTTTGTTTTATGGTCTCGTTAATGTTATACATGTTAAACCTGGCTTATTATTATTGCCGGTCGTGTTGGTGCGGACGGTATGAGCAGCGGCCAGCCGCTGCTGTGCCGAAACCGCACTGGAGAGGTAGTTGGTTCAATTCCAGCGCTCGGATAGTTTTTTTTCTTTCTTTCTTCTTTCTGTTTACTTCCTAAATGTTTGTGATTGTTTCTAGGCAAGAGTCTAAAATCCGACTACCTCAGTCACGCCAGTTAAAGGCTGGGTAAGGCCGGATGCCTTCTGAGAACTGTTCTACGTTGGTCACTCGCCAGTCTGTAGGTTTCCTGATAGACTTATGGGTAGGCACATAACCAAGGATTTATAGCCCGAGGGGGGTGCTGGCCTGGGTTTGTCGGAAGCTGATGACCGTGGTTCGGAACCCACGTTAAACTGTAGGTCCAGTCGCTAAATAGCCTAGTTGCTAATGCGCCTCTAACCCTAACACTTTAACTTTTTTATTATTATTATAATATCCGTTTTTTTAGGAAGAGCATCTTCTGAGGCAGAAAATATTAACGATAGCCCAGATCTTCGTTTTACAAGATAAAATAACTGCTTGTGATACCCATGATACTGACAGAAACTCCTCAAGAGATATTTTCCATAAACAGGAGAAGAGCAAAAAAAATCCACAATGCCTGGAATTAAGAAAAAAATCAAATGACAAAGAATTTGCCAAGTATAAAGCCAGCGGAAATATGATTAAAAGAATCCTTGAAACTAGTGATCCACTTAATAGAACCTTGCTTAAAAGCTCTTCAACCTCTGTCTATAGAAGAAGTAACAGTTTTAAGTAAACTTCAGGATGTCTTGTCATGTTTTGATGGGGTAACAACAAAAATATCAGGCTCCAAATATGTGACAATATCTCTTGTTGTCCCCCTTATTAATGGAATTCATAGAACGCTGGCAAACAAGATACCAAACAGGCGAGGGTAGTGAAATGTGTGTTAAAATGATGGATTCTATACAAAACTGCCTATTCCCTTATGAAAAAAGAACAGCTACCCAGATGAGAACTTTGCTTGACCCGAGGTTTAAACAGGAAAGTTCTATGAGCATGAGAATACCAAATCTGCTTTGCATTTTCTAGGTCAAGAAATGAACTAGAACGCTGGCAAACAAGATACCAAACGGGTGAGGGTAGTGAAATGTGTGTTAAACTGATGGATTCTATACAAAACTGCCTTTTCCCTTATGAAAAAAGAACAGCTATCCAGATGAGAACTTTGCTTGACCCGAGGTTTAAACAGGAAGGTTCTATGAGCATGAGAATACCAAATCTGCTTTGCATTTTCTAGGTCAAGAAATGAACTACATGACTATAAAATAAACAAGAAATACAGCGAGTACTCCATTAGACGAATATGCCATTCCAAGTTTTTTTAATTCGGATTCTCTTTCTTCATTTATGGAAGAGAAAGTACAGCAAAAGATAAGATCCTCAACAGCTGACGTAATAATCATGAAAAGGCAATACATAAAATGTCAAAATTCAACCTAAGACTCAGATCCACTTCTTTTTTGGAAGGTAAGGTTACTGCGATTAATGTTTTTTTTTTAATCCGTACTGGAATAGTGCTGATAGGAATAGAAGTTATTTAAATTTGCTTTTTTTTAGGTGAACGCAAATCCCAGAAATATCTCTACCCCAGCTATCCCATAAATATCTCTCCATTCCAGCGTCCTCCGTAGAATCAATCAGAAAGGACATTTAATACGGCTGGCCAAATATACATCCATTTGTCAAATGATTGGTTGATTAAAAATAAATAATAAATGTGGACATTAAGAGTTTATAAAATAAGTATACTTTTTTTCATGTAAACTGTAAAAATTGTATGTGCATGGTTAAGAAAACATTATTACAAGGTTTATATAATGTTTTTTTTTATTTGATGCCTATGTCTAGATATTAAAATCTTTTTTAACTATCGAAAACTATCGATAATAATCGATAGTCGAAGGTTTGACTATCGATAACTATCGATGGCTCGATCGGTTGATAGTTCTCCATCACTAGTTTATATTTGGATGACATACTTTTTACAAAGTAATTTCCTAAAACGTGTATTTCAATAATTAATAAAGGTTTTTTGATGAACGTCTCTCTTTTATTTTTTGAGGCCAATTGTATTTCGTTTCAGAATGTACACTTGGGTGTACTATACACAATGGCCAAATCCATAAATTTTAAATAATTAGTAAATAAAATTTGATTAGATAATAGTAATGATAACACATATCTGTTGACAACACAACTGAATAAGAAGGCAAAAAAATATTGAAATATAATTGAACAGCATAAATAAATCACTCCCCTCCTTTTTGCTTACCTATTTCTTTTTTATTCTGTTCCTTTGTTTTACGATCAGTTATCCGACAACACTGCCGATTGTTTGCTTTTTTTCTTATTCAGTTTCGGGACGTTATTGTTATTGTTTTGGTCCCGTCTTTTGGCTTTGATTGTTTTATTGGGGAATGATGTAAGGGCAAAAACCTATTTCCTCTATATAGATGTCCGTTGTAGTAAACAGTCTCTGACAATTCTTCTGGAAAATTGACGTAGGGAAAAAGTATACTAAATTCGTCGTGTAAAAATTGATACGGAGTAACGAAAATGTCTAAAGCCAGCTTGTTTAGTAATTCAAACAGGTAATACAACTATGATTAATTTGATATATAAAAATAGACGAATATCCTTTCATGTATTTCTAGTAAATTATTATTTACTAAATAAATATTCACATAACGTAATCAATATGTAAAGAGTGATCCAAATTCAATTGTATTATTTGTACATTTGTATGGCGGGTAATAATTTATAATTAAAAAAAACACGTTTATTTTGGTGGAAAGGTAAAAAATGATTTATTCAAAATATGCTCCATCGCTAGCTTCACATTTTTTCATCTCTCTGGCAATTTGTGGATGCAATCCCAGAAAAACCGTACGTTTTTTGATGTGGTCCAGTCATCAAGTCGTAATTGCTGAAGTGTTTCATGGAAAGTGCGTGAGATATCAATGAAAACAAGTGGTAGTTGGAAGGGGCCAAGTCTGGTGAGTATGACCGGTGGGACAAGAGTTCACAGCTAAGTGTACAAATTATGTACAAAATTATGTCTCTGACCGCTTTTACTGTGTGATAAGGTGTTGTCTTGATGCAAAATACCTTTTCCATGTCTTGTAATCAATTCGCGTCGCTTTTGATCAATGCATGGTTCAAATTGATCATTTGTTGATGGTAGCGAACGATATTAACTGTTTTCAGAACCTGACTTCAGAAGTTCATGGTACAGGACACCATTCTGATCCCACTAAATCCACAACATTCTCTCCTTTCCAAAGCAATTTGGTCTTGCGGTCGATGCTGATGGTTGTTCTGAGTCAACCGATGATTTTCTGTATTTGAGTTCTCGAAATATATCCATTTTTCGTCTCTAGTCACGATCCGATGCAAGAAAGTATTCCTTTCTTGCCGAGAAATCAAAACTTCGCACATCGTTTTACGCTTTTGCATCTGCCTGTCGTTCAACTGGATCTTCCATGCCTCCTGGATATTTCTTATAGCAAGCAGATGATCACAAATGGTTCAGCGACCCACATTTAACCTATCTGCCATTTGTTGAGTTTGCATATCGTCTTCTTTCAACAGTGCTAGCAATTCGGTATCTTCAATTATTTTCGGTTAACCGGGACGTTCTTTGCCATTCAAATCCAAACCACCACTTTTGAATAGTATATCCCTACGCCCATCAGCGTCTTGCGTTGGAACATTATCACTTTAATTTTCCACAAGTATACGACGGCTTTGACCTGCCTTTTTGTTTTGATTAAACAAGAAAACCAGTACGAGCCGCTAATGCTGTTTATTTGGTTCAAAACTTGAAATGTTTACCACACGAAAAAAATATGACGCTAACTCCAAATCGTTTAAACATCAAAGACGTTTTGAAAGATACTATCGTAGCAACAAAATGACCTAAGAGATTATATTGTGAAACGTCCCTTGTTTCCAGCGCCTTATTTAAAAAAATTAAGAATTATTAACCTCCACACCACATAAAGAGGGACAAAAAAGTTTTGTAACACCTCACATTCCTTAGGAAAACGCTAATGAACTCGAAATACTTTTCTGAAAACAAATTTATAAAACAATAAATCAATACAGATTCAAATAATATGAACAAAAGTACTTATTTTTACAAAAGTGTAATTAAGTAAATATGAAAACCATTGTTATAATGGCATAAAAATTATTGTCATTAAGAGAAGAATTTCCTACAGACCACTAAGTGACTGTAGGAGTCCAAACTCGGATTTACTGAAGGCGCATCTGATGTTGATTTGTCTCCCCTCCAAAGGGGAAGCCATCAGTGCTGCCATATCGACCTCTACGCCACCTGTCTCAATATATTATTGTTAGTAGAAATTAGAACTGAATCGATTCTGTAATGGAACACTATTTTATTTGGTAATGAGTCTAGATTTTATTTAGGTAGTCAAAATGAACGTAGAAATGTTAGATAACGGGTAAATGAACAGCATACAGGTGTTATATAATTGGAAAACGGATCACCCATAGTATATATCCCGGAAAGTTAAAACACAACACGTGATTTAATGATGGTTAGATCGTATACGCAAGCTTCTTCAAATGATATATTTCAGCCAGACCGCAAATAACTGGTGATACCTTCTGTCAAAAAAAGTACCAAGAATTGATTATTTAAAAAGCCAGCTTAAAGGGATTGTAAAAATTCTTTTTATCATTAAGTTGGCACAACTGTCCTCTATACTGACGCGGTATTTGAGTGTCATCTGTCAATTAGTTTGATTACAGTACTCGATTTTGTCAGTTCATCTACAGGGTGTTTTGGGATGTTTACAATGGATAAAAACAAAGAACAAAGAATTTGTTTTAAATTTTGCATTGTAAATGAATTTGAATTTGAATTTTCAGTTTAGGGCCGCGTCAGCAACTGAGGCCATTTGGCAGCCCATAAAGAGTGTATGTATAATAAAGAGTGTATATATATTCATTATAACTAATGAAAATTGAATATAGTTAATATTGTATATAAAGTGTATAATGAAAGTAATATGAAATATAGAGTGTATTCCACATTCCAATGGATCTCAAACGTTAAAAGGCAGTAGACCGTAAATAAAGGAACAGCCAGATCTAATGCATGGAATAGCTTAATTAAGACAAGGGAGTAGGTGAAAATTTTAAGGAAAAGAGGAGTTTAAAGATAACAGAGATGGATTATATCAAAGGAAAGTAGGAAGAGGATCGGAGGAATTCAAAAAGAGAAATGGAGTAATGAGGGGACAAAATAGAACGAAGGTCTCTGGGAAGTCTATGTCTTTGTGCAAGAGCCGATAGCGAAGGGCACTCTAGAAAGACGTGACGAACAGAAAGAGGAGCATCACATAAGATTCATACTGACGGAGGGTCGCCAGTTATTAGATGACCATGTGAGAAGCGACAGTGCCCGATTCTAAGCCTATTCCACTTTATAAAAAGACGGTCGAGAGCTGGAGGGGGACTACATTCGAAGAATTTAGGTTTCACTGTATATAACTTAGAGGCGTAACCCAAAGTATCCCAGTCGAATTGAACAATATCTTGAACAATTAGTGAGATGCAGGAGAAAGCATCCCGGTGATGGAAAAGGGGCAATATAGAAAGATTTTCTTTTAGAGCCATTTTGGCATAGTAGACTGCTCGTTTATTACCCAATACGCCTGCGTGATCAGGGATCCAAAAGAATTTTACTACTGACTCTTTAGATTGGGATTCCTGGATGAGGGAAAGAATGTTAACAACTAGAGGCGAAGGTAGTGGAGAAACAAGAGATTGAAGAGAACTTAAGGAATCAGAGCAGATAAGCCAATTGGAATTTGGACGGGAGAGTATATAAGAAATTGCCTCTCTAATGGCTAAAAGTTCGGCAGAAAGGATACTATTCCAGGTGTGAAGACAAAAAATAAAAGTAAAATTATCGTGAACGAAGGATGAGCTCACTCCATCGATTGACTTGGAGTCATCAGTGTAAATGATGTTATCAGGTCGGAGGTCTTGAATGATTTTAGGGAAGATGGTAGCAGGAGAAGGGAGACTAGAAAAAGGTTTGTTATATGGAAGAAGGCTGAAATTAGGGGCACAGCGCTGAAGTAACCATGGCGGCTTGTGGAGGAAAGTTTTTGGGTGACAGGGGGGCAAAGAAATACCAGTGTCAAGGAGAAAATTGAAAAGAACCGTGCCCGAACCGTTTAATCGCTGAGAAAAAACTTGGTTGGGGAAATCAAGAGGGCCAAAGAAAGATTGATAAGAGGGAATGAAGGGTCTACATCTAAGACTTACTGCCTATCTCAAAAGAAGATCCAACCTTCTTATATTAAGTGGTGTAATTTCGGAAATACAATGAAGACTGGGGATGGGACTGGTTCTGAACGCTCCTAGCTCTAATCTAAGGGCCGAGTTTTGCACCACATCTATCCAACGGAGATAACTTGCAGGGGCAGACATGTAGGCGATGCAGCCATAGTCAACTTTTGGCCTGATGAGGGATTTGTAAAGGTGGAGAAGGATGAGGTGTTCACAGCCCCATTTTTGATGAGAGAACAATTTTAATATACCAAGGTCCCGAGATGTATGGGATTTAAGAAGCGAAAGATGTTCGTGTGCCAAGTCGCTGAAAATGTTACAGAAGGCTTGCGGTGAATCGACTTTATTAAGAACACGTGCGTATAAGTGGTATAGTGCATTCAAAAGCGGTCGAGATTTGGTTGAAGATTTGCCTCGCTCTGGTTGGCCACCAACGTCTTCAATTGAAGTTAACATCGCCAAAGTGAAGAAAATGGTGACCGAAAATCGTCACTTGATTAGTCATTTCAGCCGCTGATCTTTCTATCTCATGAATCAATTCGTACCATTTTAAGCAATTGTTTGGACATGAAACACGGTGTCACTCCACTAGTGCCGAGAGACCTGATGTTTCTTCAGAAACTCAATCGCGTAAAGGTCGCTGAAGACATGCTAGAACGAGTCAATTCCGACTCCACATTCATAAAACGCATTGTAACTGGTGATGAGATATGGGTATACGAGTTTGACATGCAAACCAGTCAACCAGCTTCGGAATGGCGCCTTCCAACTGAGCCGAAACCGAAAAAACCACGTCAAATTCGATCAAAAGTTAAGGTGATGTTGATTGTTTTCTTTGATTATCGTGGGGTTGTGTATTCGGAATTCTTACCAGAAGGTCAGACATTTACCGTCTCAAGAATATTATCTGAGTGTTATACGGCGTTTGAGACAGCAAATTCGTCAAAAAAAGGCCAGATTTGTGGAAAGAAAACTGGAGGATTTTGCATCACGACAACGCACCATCTCACAAGGCTATCATTGTGAACGAATTACTGGCCAAAAACTCAACAAAAACCATCGAACAACCACCGTATAGTCCTGACATGGCTCCGGCCGACTTCTTTCTCTTTCCAAAACTCAAATTACCATTTCGAGGCACCCATTTTCAGTCGAAAGAAGACATAATAGAGAATTCGCGGCGAGAACTGAAGTCGATTCCGGAAAATGCATTTAAAAAATGTTTTGACAATTGGATTATTCGATGGCATAAGTGTATTATTTCGAAAGGGGCCTACTTTGAAGGCGATTCAACAAATTTGGATAAGTAATAAATATTTTGTGTTTTGACCAAATCCCGGTACTTTTTGACAGAATGTATAATGCAATATTTAGAAAAATCTGTGAAAGCAATACTCAACTGACTGTCGAGATCCACAAATTTCTCGCAGATAAAGCATGTAGAGAATTGAGCTATTACCCCAGCCATCAAAAAATTTAAACAAACTTGAAGCATATATACAATGAATCCGGAATATCTTGTCACAAGAAGACATCGATCACATAACACGGTATATGCTTCAAAAGCTTTTTCGTACGCAAAAATTTTATAAATTTTAGTCATCAAGGTTTATCGAGATATTTATATCAGTAAGCTCGTGTATCTTCAGGCGATGATTATTTAATACGACATTGGGGATTTTTCTGACGGTTTCTTCGATCGGGGCTGTTTTTGGGCGTTCAGAGAATTAATTATCTTCAATCGAATTACGAGCTACTACAGGTTTAAATAAAAATATTCATTATTTTTTATTTAACGAAATACAATCCCGTATCTTAAATTACGAAAAATATAGTATGCACAATCCCACATCTCAAAATACTAGATGGCGCAAAGCTAAGTATGCCTGAATTATATTGCAATATGTCGTAATCGTCCTACCAATGTGATTTTATTTCGTTATTTATTTAATTATTAAGAGACAAACGTAAAACCAAACCAAACCAAACGTAAAACCCCAATCCAATACCAATCCCAATCCAATACCAACCCCAATCCTCCAGGGGTGACCATAGAGGGCTAGTACTATTTATCTGAGGCGGACTTTAATGAGATTTTTTTTACTCAAACCATAAAAAAACTATATATAAATTAATTTTGGATTAAAAACGAGCCAAATATAATAGTTTAAGTACGTTAGCGCACAATCTTAATTTAGCATCTCGTCGTAATACTTAGGCTTCACGCAAATCCCACTGCTTTCATTATAAGCGAAATGGCGCTCTTACCACCGCAAATATATTAAAGCTTTCGTTGTTTCCCGTTACATGCTAAATATAAACTAACAGGCGACGAAAAATGTGACCTTTTTAATTAGCATTACATGGCAAACTGGTAGCAATAAAGCTGTGTTGATAAATTTAATTACATAGGAGTCTTTAAACCTTTTATAATATACAGTAGTAATCTCATTTTTGGACAGTTACATCTATCTTACATATATAGGTTCTTAAATATCTACCATTCAATAATTCGTTTACCGAACGATATACAACTTATTCGCATTATTGCCATATAAACATTTTCATAACTAGGTGGGCGCACGCGCGTCCGCCATGTTAACCAGGCGTTAATATGAAAGTTTCGGGCACTTTTTATAAATATGGCTGGACAACAAGGATCATTACCCTTATTATCAGTGCAACTAAATGGTCAATTAATTGATGGTGCTTTATTAGTGCATCCCACAATAGAAGCACATAATTATATTCAATTACAATGGTTAAAAAGACCATAGCAGTCCCCAACGTGGAAAAAAAAACAGAGCTTGTTGAAAGGTTAGGATGACAATTATATTCATATTACTTTTATATTTATTATATTTACAACATTATATTTATAACATTAAATTTATTTTTATATTAAGTTTGGAGCTAATTTTAATTTTCATTTCTTTTAATACTTTAATACTATATGGAAGCAATTTTTTAAAATAATTAACTTATTCCATGAGTTTGTTTATTTTTTTCAGCCGCTTTTACTTGTACCAACAAAAAACATTCCTCATTTGAGGTTATAGCATGAGCTACATTACAAATCACATTAACATTTAAATGGATTAAAAGTATGCATGATTTTTTGACTGATAGGGTCAGGATGTTCTGTTGGGCCACTTTCTGCTTCGAAATGAAGTGAACAAATATACGTATCTTTGTTAATATGATCAATCAGTTGGGATCGACCATCACCACGTCCACATTTCTTAACTCACAAATCACATTTAGCACACTTTGGATAAATTTTGATATGTTTTTGTTTCATTGATTTAATAAGTTTTCGACGATATTAAAGACAGGGCTTTGGAAAACTAATAAAGTAATATAAATGCTCCTAAAATGATTTAGTACACGTATCGCTGCGACATATCCCATAACAATAATATTTTTTACTCCGCTTTTTACCGATAACATTATATATTTTTATTAAAATACTTGTATTAATATTTTACTTTAAGTATACAACAATTGTGTTATTCGTTCGCTTTATTTTTTAACATAAAAAAGTGTTATTTCGTTCAATAGTAACACTTTAAATATGTCACTATAAAATTATCACAAAACTATGTTGATTTTACACTAATCATCTGTTGAAGACTCCCTCCCACCTATTGTTTTTACGCGGGAAGCACGACGCTATCTTCATTGTATTCAATATATTATATGTGTTTACATGTTTATCGTGTCACGGTATAAATTTTATCACTTATTATAAATTCTATTAAAATATCAATAACTATGTCAATATCAATATAGCAATAAAGTGAGGTTATACATCATTTTATTCTAAAGGTGGGATTTTTTTAACATTTAAATGTGATAAAAATTTTATGCTTGAGTAGTATAGTATGCGTAGAGTATTTCAAAACATATTTGTGTTACTTTTAACATTAATTTGTATTACGTGGTTGACACAAAGCGTTTATGTTAAAATGACACAAAAATGTGTGTTAATCATTTTTTTACAAGCAAATTGTGTTAAAATTGACAAAAAATGTTTTACTGTGTATTATGTTTTCGCGTTGTGCGTTCTGTATTATCCATCTATGTGGTGTATATTTCTTTGATATTTTCTTCACAGTTTTACAGATGTATTTGGTATTGTTTGAATTAGTATGTAACTGAAATTATAGACAAGTTTTTTTGATGTGATCGATTTCTCGATTTATCGAGGGCTATTTAAGGCGACATTCCTCTGACCTTATACCCATTTTTGAGTGTACGTCTTTTTTCGATTAAGTCAAGAGTGACATCAGTCATCTTCAGCTGTTTCTGAAGTCCTTGTATTTGTATTGTGTTTGTTTCATATCAGGTGTGGTAGTTAATAATTCTTAATTTTTTCTTAAAAAAAAAACTCGTTTAATTTGGGAGAAAGGTTAGAAATGGTTTATTCAATGTATGCGCCATCGCTAGCTGCACATTTTTCCCATCTATCAATCAAATCTGGCAATATGTGAATGCCCTTCCACAAAAACCATCTACATCTTTTGAGGTGGTCCAGTCGACAAGCCCTTTTTCGATATATCCGTAATTGTTGCAGTATTTTATGGAAAGTGCGTGAGACATCGATAAAAACAAGTGGTACTCGAAAGGAGACAAGTCTGTGAGTATAGAGAATGGAGCAAGAGCTCCCAATACAAAAATGGTGTCTCTGACCGCTTTCGCTGTATATGATGGGGCATTCTCGTGCTGCAAAATCACTTTTCCGTGTCTTGTACCCCATTCTGGTCGCTTTTCGATCAATGCATGGTTCAAATTAATCATTTGTTGACTGTAGCGAATGATATTAACTGTTTCAGTTGGTTTTAGAAGCTTTTGGTAGACGACACCCTTCTGATCTCGTTAAATGCACAGAATTGTCTTCTTTTCAAAGCAATTTCGTATTGCGGTCGATGCTGATAGTTTTCCTGGATCAACAATGTTTTTTTGAGTTTTGGGCTCCCAAAATACATCTATTTTTCGTCACAATCCGATGCAAAAAAGTATTTCTTTCACGTCAAGAAAGCAAAACTTCGGACACCGTTTTTCGCTTTTCCGTCTGTAATTCAGCTGATGTGGTATCGATTTTCATGCCTTCTCCATCTTTTCCATAGCATAGGAGTATTCGACACAAATATACATGGCTTTTGCTCGCATTTTTCTTTTGATTGAATAAGAAAAGCAGTACGTGCCGCAAATGCTCTTTGTTTGCTTTACCTTTGTTTTGCTTTAGCTTTGTTTTTTTCGCTTACCATCGACTTTTATCATTAAGATGATGTCATCGGCACGTCGTAAATTTGATATCCTCCTTCCTCCAACTAACACCCCACCGGCCCAGTGTTGTGTCGCCTTCCTAATTTTCCTGTCGCCATAAACATTCGCCTATATAGAAGAAAGAACGCAATCTGGTCAACCTCTTCCTATTCTGAATTTGGTGAACACTTCGTCATCGTCTCGGACCAAAGATTTGTTATTTATGTAGAAAGGTTGTATAAGAAAAAAAAGGGTGTTCCGGTACTGTCATTTCTTGCAATAAAATCTACAGGTGATTCCACTTTACAGTATCAAATTCTTTTGAATAATCTAGAAAGCTGATAAATAATACTCCTAAAATTTCTCAGTCATCTGCCTCGCATTTAAGAACTGGTCTCTTGTTCCTCTACCTGAAACAAAGTCAAATTATTTCTCAGGGATTTGTGGAAGCAGCTAAGGTTTCAATCGTTTTTGTATTATATGCAGCATGATCATACTGACCTAAGTAATAAGAGCAATAGTTCTATAACACATCAGTCAATAATTCCCCGGACTGACAAATAAAACACTTTTTTACAAATTTCGACTTTACTCTTTAATATATTCTCCTTAAAGAGCAACATAATTATTCCAATGCTTTTCTAACAGTTCCACACCTTTTTTATAGAACGATTTCTCTTTGCTTTTAAAAATCCTTCAGTTTCGACAATTGCCTCTTCATTGGAGCAAAATTTCTTTCCACCGAGCATTTTTTTCAGGTCCGAGAACAGAAAATAGTAGCTGGAGCCATATCTGGAGAATATGGTAGATGAGGAAACAATTCGAAGTGCAATTCATGCAGTTCAGTCATCGTTGCCAACGATTTGTGATACTGTGCATAGTTTTGGTGATATAGTACATATTTTTTGTTTATTTTTAGTCTTTTTTCAGTCGATCTCGATCTCGTCCTTCAACTTCATTTACCTTTTACCTTTCTCGAGATAATCGATGAACATATCCCATGCGCATCCCAAAATACAAAGACCATAACCTTGCCTGCCGATGGTTGTGTTTTTGGTCGCTTTGGACAGCTTTCCTCGGATTCTGTCCACTCAGCTGCCTACCAATTTGACCCCGGCTGACTACTGACTGACTTTTTGATCCGTTGTGAGCAAACGCAATACCCATTTCGATAGCAATTCACGCATTCACAAATGTTCATGCAAAATGGTGTAAACACTTCGTTTCAATATCTTCATGATATCAGCTATCTCACTGCAGCTTTACTTTACGGTTTTGCGAAATATTTTTATGAATTTTTCTGATGTTTTCTTTTATAACCACCTCATTTGGACGTCCAGTACGTTCAGCATACGGCCACGTTTGACTTCAGCATACCAATGAATTTTGTTTGCCATTGTGATTGCCATGTGATGCCATTGTTTTGCTCGAACGATATTTTTCTTCATCAAAAAGCAATGCTGAATCAACACACAAAATTCATTTTTTTCCATTGTTTTGAAAATAACAAAAGTAACGTCACTTAAAGATCAACAACTCAGAAAGCAATAGACAGATTGTCATAAAATTTTGACACAGGACGTTTGATGGTTGACACGATCAACCACTGGTAAGGATTTTTCGTAACTAAAAAACGTCATATATATGTCAGATTGGAGACGTATTGAAGAATGTGTTAATTGTGGCAAATTTTCTTGAATGTTTTCTTGTTCAGCGGTATATATATATATATATATATATATATATATATATATATATATATATATATATATATATATATATATATATATATATATATATATTGATTGTTTCCAATGTGACGGCCATATAACTGAATTCCAAAGGTTGCTATGAATTATTGTTACTCCATATTCGCCTTGCTACTTGCTACTACTAATGCTTTAATTATTACTGATTATTGCCTCTACTAAAATTTCTGGTTCCAAGTTATCGGGAAGTTTAACAGAATTACTTAATTTAGAGTAATCTTCAAGTGTAATGAGATCTTGACAATATTATCGGTATATCTCAATAATTTCTGTTTTAGTAATGTTTCATCATTTTCATTTTTATGGGAAGATATCTTAGATGAAACCTGTTTTTGAGCAGCTGCTGTTGCCTTTTGTTGATTTCTTTATAATTCAGAGCTTTTTGTTATCTGGCAGTTCCCGTTTAGTTTCCAGATTTCTTCAGGTGTTTCATCATTATCTTAGATGCGAATGCATCTCTAATCTTAAATTATTTACTCTTTTACTAAATATTATAAAAGAGGTTAAGCATTTTATTATAATATAGTATATGTATAAGCACAACTTTGCTCTTGGTAATTTGCGTGGAATGCTAATTGAAGAGTTTTTAGTAGCCTATTAGTTTACATTAAGAATGTAAAGAGAAGCCGTGAAAGCTTTCCTATATTTACGGAAGTAAGAGCTTCATATCACTAATAATGGAAGCCGTAAACTATGCGTGGAGCCTAATTATATATTACGACATGCTAAGGCTGTACATCGACGTTCTAAAACTATAATTTTTAAAACGTTTGTAATTTGATACTAATTTATATTTAATAGAAATTAAACATCGACAATTTAGAGGCGGTATGATTTTCCTTCAGTGATTTCTGACCACTTGTACTTATTTCACAAGTGTTTCTACAATATGAATGTCAAAACTTACAACACTTTTATACTATTTCGATAAAATTTGAGATAGAAATTTATGTTATCAGGAATCGGGATGAATTTTATTTCGATAAATTGAGTTGAGATTGCAAGATAACTTATTGTATAGTCTGCATATCATTGCAAATTCCACTTTAAAGTACCTGAGAGATCGTCAGACCAGATGCACAAGTGTACGTCTACGGTATCCCCAAATAATTTATTTTGATGTATTTGAGTAATTTGCATTGTGCTTTATTTAGTATAATATCAGAGCTGTATAATATACTTTCTACCTAGTTTGAATTATTGGGAAAATTATATTAGACGAAAATTAATTCCATATATTAGGGGTGTTTCAACTACAGATTTACGATTTGTTTTTTGAATATATTTTTGAAGTAATAGTTGAAGTAAATAGTTGAATAATAGTTGAATATATAGTTGAAGTAAACCTATATTTTTTATCATAGAAAGATAAAAATAATGAATGGAAAAGCACATCAAATGAACATCTCGGTTTTTCTCAATATTTTTAATCACTTTTGTTACACAATGTTTTGTTGCAGAATGTTACTATTCTACTTCAGCTTTAAAATCATGAATGTTAACTTTAATCTGACGAATCGTCATTAGGCTATTGGTTTTGTCTTTCTTTTAATGTAGCTCCGAAGAAAAATGTTTTAAGGTGTCATATCGTACGATTTTAGTGACCAGTTTGTGTCCACCAGACCAGATTATCGTCATCATTATCATGATTCAGCCATTGTCCATTTACTACAGTATAAAGAGCTTCCCAACATGCTTCCAATTCGCACGGTCCCCTCCCCTGTCATTCGGGTCCAACATACTTGATGATGTAATCAATCCATCGTGCTCTCATTCTTCTTCTTGGACGTTTACGATCAAGAGGTATCCATTCCACGATTGCTTTGGACAATCTGTCGCCACATTGCCTCGCTATATGACCTGCCCACCTTCATTTTAACTCCTTTACTCTTTCAATGATTCACATACTTTCGCTTGTTCTCTGATCCATGTGCAGGTCCCTTCTTTCGGGTTACGCTTTGTAATTTCAAGCAATAAACAAACTATCCGGTAAATCACAAGAAACGGACGATTTTTAAATAGGTAGTACTCGGCTAGTAAAGGACGAGAGGGTTTGTGGTAAACGTCCATCCACTCGACTTCGACTTATTTATCATGGTTTTTAGGTTAGTCCTGAAACTCTTACCTGTTGCTACTTAAGTTCTTTTTGCATTGTTCCATGACGCTATTTGGTTGAGGCTTCTCGTTAGCAGTGGGGCAACTGACTTGATCGGTGATTATTTGAATTTTTTTGGATTCCTGAGGTTCATGATATTTCGTATTTAGGATGTTTCTCTCATTACGTGGTACAATTACTTGTACTATCGCTATGGGTTTTTTGTCTTTGTTCTGCCATCTCGCTATGGAAAATGGATGAAAGCCCAGATGCAGATGCTCTGATCTGACTTCATCATTTGAAATGGTTTCTAGCACGGCCTTAATAAGGACCCGCAGTTTCCTGTTGATTGAAGTTGGTGTTGATTGAGTATGGATACTCTCTCTCATTGGATAGTTCAATGATGACTTTTCGGTCGAATTCCGTTCCGGGTATCAAAAGGACTCCATCTGGCTTGGTTTTAGCTGGCCCGATAGCAATTGTGGATTTCCTCAGGATGCGCATGACATCCTGGAAAATTGATTTGTCCTTCAGGACAAATCACAACTATCGGTTTTGGTTTGGTCGTGGCAGCAGTTGGTGGTGCTGCTGACTGTTCGACTAATTCTTGAGCCTTTGGCGGTTCTTTGTCTTTGGCAGACAAAGTGGACGGAAGGGAGACAATCGATTCTTTCAAAGGTTGACTTATCTTAGAAGCTGACGCCATCTTCTTTTTCTTACGTCTTTTAGATCGAGAGGACATCTGCTCATATCCGTCTGTGGCTGAGACATGATGGTTGTCTCCTTCTTCGAGGTCCGACTGGATATCGATGACTAGTGTTTGAATCTTTAAGATTGATAGTATGGTGTCAGGAGTCTTCTCTTTAACTTTTGTATAAGAAGAATCTTCTAATTCCATAATTATGTTTAGCTGTATATTTCTGCTCTTTGTTCTGTGTTTACTCTTAAAAGAGACTTAATGCTTTAGGCTTGGTCTTCGCTTCTAAAATTCGATTCTAAAATCTTGCTCATCAAGTTCAAGTACAAACTTACTTAAATCTTATGCACCCCATGATTTGGATGCTTTGGATTTGACTATCGCGAACTAGTCACAATTTAAGCACATTACGAACTCTGAATCACTAAATGATTAATATACGTTTGCCACACTTTGATCTGCTCTCGGAGAGATGTACACTCTCTGAAGGCTCAGACTATTAGTTATCATCATAAGAGATGAAGCTCATTTCCATTTTCATGGAGTAGCCAATAACCATAAACTGTCGATTGGGAGTCTCAATAAATCGACTTAAAGAAATAAATGAAGAAACGTTAGGAAGGATTTTCAGACCAATTTTCTAGAACAGCTCCAAACCTGTTTTCGTAAAGTTGACCATAATTTGAATGATAATATTTTCGCACTTATGTATTAAAAATAGCATGATAAATTTGTTCTAATTTAAATAAATATTGTTTTTAGAAGAAATTAATCTCATGCTTCTTTAAAAAAAGTTCTTTTCCATGGCCTACATTACATTTATTATCGTCAGTTATGACTGGATTTGCATTTTTTTAAATACAAAAAATAAAATATAATTATAACCACGATATTTTTATATTTTATTTTCTTTCCGATCTAAGTCAAGCATATGGGCAGCTGTTTTCTTATTTAATAAAATCACTTTAAAAGAGAAACCAGATGCAAGACATATTTATAAACAGTCAAAGCTCCTTATTCGCCGCTGATACGTTCCGGATATGCCGCGAATACAGAAATTGTGAATATGAAATGGTAATTCGTACAGGATTATGGAAGATATGTTCCAAGATTACAAAATAAAAATAAAAACAAACAAAATAAAAATATATAATAAAAACAATGAAAGATTTTTTAACAATATTAATAATTATTGTCAGGCTTAAGCAATGGTTTAAAGAATTTAGTCATTTTTTCTTACTAAACTTGAAGAGATTTACCACTAAACACCAAATCACTTTTTTTTTAAGTTCTCGACGCACGTTTCGTGTTTTTAACTTCGTCGACGCACGCACCAATTAAAAAAAAGTGGTAAATCTCTTCAAGTTTAGTGTTTCACACCAAAAGTTGCAATAGAAGAATTGATAATTTTTTCTTGATATTCGGCTGTGGCATTAACAATTTGCCTTTAACACTGCGTTCGCGTTCAGATTCAAACACGGGTGTTCGCCGCTTATTCCACAGATACATAATGATAAATCCTAGAAAACACGAAATTTGTATCCTGAGAATTCTCTATAAATAAAATAAAATGACAAAACTTTTGTACGTATTATATATTTGTTATTAATTATCTGTTTAATACTCAACATTTAGGTTTCTTTGCATACATCCTTCTAGACACAAATGTTGCAAACAGAGATAAGAACCACATGTTTTACAATTGTATTTTGTCAGACACGTTTTTTCTTTATTTGAGAAGCTTTACACTTGTCAATTTCTTACTTTCTAGAATTGTTGTGCTGACTGCTGCCTGCACCACTCTCATTGTTTTCCATAGTCGTATTTGTTTTTGACAGAAACTCTTTTAAACGCAAAGAACTCTCATAGGCAAAAAAGTTTTGTTGATCTTCGTATAAAATATTCTTGAAGAAGTTGTCTCCCAAGAATTTTTAAAAATATTCTACGAGGTGGTGGATCATTTCCAATCCCAACCATGTCTAAACTTTTGTTGCTTAACTGATAAAGACCCTCGGGCTGCTTTCCGGCATAAATCTCCATGTTACAGGTATATCTTAGAATCGACAAGAGCAAAAATTTTTATTCTATATTTTGCGGGTTTTGATAGAATATATAGATAAAAGAACGTCTCCTTCTAAAAGCTTCAAGTTTTTCATCTAGTTTGACAATTTACAACAAACTGTTTAAAAATTTCACGTATGGGTACTGAACGGTCATATTTTCTACTTTCAGCCCTTGTTTCTCAGTTATCAATTCTGATTGATTGGATCAAAAAGCTGAATGTTTTCAGACACATTGTCATACGAAATATTTCAATACCAAATCCATCTGTCTCCCAGAAATCTTTTAAATTTAATCTTCCACCTTTATAGAGCCCGCCTATGTATAAAAGTATCAAGAAGGCTTTAATTTCGACTTTGTCGGTATTCTGATACGACATATTTTCACCAGCATTCAAATATACTTTAGCTTTTTCCCATCGCCAATAACACCTGGCAGTTTCTTGATTAAATTTTGCTTAGCAGCTCTTTTTCTGGAAGGAAATGGCACTTTCTTCCAAGAAAACTGCTTTACAATTTTTTTATTAATTTTTCTTGTAGCTATATAAAAGTTTTCTTCGTTTTTTTCAGCACAAGTAGAATCAACATCACTTTGTTTAGATTCTGAATTTTCCAGCCTTTCTTCTACTCTCTCAGATCCTCTTTATCAACATAATCGATGGGTTCGGAATTTTGATTTTGGTGTTCATCGTTGTCACTCCATTCGTCAAATGAAAGTTTATGTATTTCTTCAATATCCTTTTCACTTTCCAGATTATAAAACTTCTTGTTTGTAGCTATTTTGCCTAAAGAAAAAAAATACTGCTGACGGCGAAATACAAAATATACAAAGGTACTCACCTTGTATCCATAAGATACAATTCATTTTTAATTTTTATTAAAAAATTGAAATAAAAATGACAGTTATCAAACATTAACAAACAATGTAAACATATTAAAACACACAAAGAAAAAAATATATAAATTGTATAATACTTACTACAGTACTCTCAAACCGTACTAACATTATCCGTTATTACAAATTAAGATGTTCAGAGAGGCCGCCGCCGGAAACGACTGGTCCCGAAATTAATCGAATTCGACTTGTATCTATTAGATAAGGCGCGAGTACTGCAGTGTTAAAAACAAGATCCATAGACGCATCAATTTTTATGAAGAAGTATCAAAGCTCATTTGCCATTCGTAAACCTTCACTCAGGTTTCTGAAGCTTAATGTCACCTTTTCAGCTTTTCAGTGTTCGTTCAGCATTTCCTCCAAGTCGGTTTCGATCAAATCTTCATCTTGCGATTCAAGCAATTCTTGAATGTAATTTAATTCTACCTGTTCGAAACCATTTCGTCCTATGCCATTCGCAACTTGAGCAATGCTTGCAGTTAATGTTTGAATTTGCACGAATTCTTCATCATTATGAATAGTTAAATCAGGCCACCGTTTTTTCCAAAGTGATTTCAGTGTATGTGGCTTCAGTGCTTTCAATGATTCTATTATGTTAATAATGCACTTTGCTATGTCAAAATTTTACCAACATTGCATAACATTCATATTAGGATCACATTCCATGGTGTCCGGTATGATTTTAAAGGTTTGTCTAATGTAACAGAAGATTATTAATAAGGTCTAGATTATTCCTTGGCCCATAGGTTGGAGTAAGACCGTCATGTTAGGAGGCAAAAATATCACCTGTATGCTTGGATGCATAGATTCAAGCTCACATGGGTGACCTGGAGCATTATCCAAAATTAACTTCTATCTAAATTATTTTTTTTTTAATAACTTTCAACTTCAGGAACAAAACAATCCCGAAACCAGTCACAGAAAATGACACTTAAGGCACTAAATGACACTTAAAATGAACGCCAAAACACTGGTAGGTTGTCCTTGTTTTTATTTTTCAAAGCACGAGGATTTAGCGATCTCTAAAACATAAAGTGGCTTAATTAAACAATCTCCTGATGCATTACATCAGAGCAGCAGTGCAATTCTATCTTTCGCGGCCTTAAAACCAGAGATGGACTTTTCAGTTTTGGATATAAACATTTTCTTTGGCATTCTTTTCCAAACAGGGCAGTTTCGTCTGCATTAAACACTCATTGCGGTTTGTATACTTATTCAGTAATCCACCATCAGCAACTTTGAAAATGCTTCTGGATATGTTGCTACTGCTGAACTATCTGTAGATCCAACTTCTCCAACAACTTTGATGTTATGCAGTGATTGTCGCACCTTGAATTTATTGAACCAACGTTCCGATGCTTGAAATCCTCCATCCGTGTGTTCACCAGGTTCTTTAAAATGTGCCTAAAGACGCTTAGCTTTTTCACGGATTATAGCACCACTAAAAAGCACTCTCTCCTGGCTACAATCTTTAATTCATAATGTTAATGCAGCTTCCATTTTTTCAATGGCTGGATAACGAACAATTTTTGCTAATAGTGAGGTTGAACCGGTAGAATTCCGTATTTTGTCTTCTGATATTTTGTTTTGATGGATTGTACAGTTAATTTATTAACATTAAAAAACGTGATATGGATGCCAACAACTCACCTAGGCGTAAACGGTCAAGTATTTCTATTTTTACCTTAAGCGGCAACACTACTTTTTTCCGTGTAGGAACTAATTTTCCCTTGCTTTTGTTCAACATTATAAATTAAGAAAATTTACAAAAATATTAATCGGCTTATTCTCGTCGATCAGGGACTACCTGTCACTACTATCAGGGACTAACTATTTTTTTTGCCTTCTCAGTTTGTCGAAATGACGACGCCTTAGACGAGGTTGTGTTATTCCAATAAGAGATTAAAATCTATCACCAACAATTAGGCCTTCCGTATTCCGCTGACATTTATAGAATTCTACCAACTGCGCCAAATTTGTTATGTAGTTATTCGTAATGATTACTTAAAATTTCAAATAATAACATGAATTAACTAATATTCTAAAACTTAAACTGACTCTTAATGAATGGTACAAAACGAATTTATAATAAACGTTTAAGCAACATAAGCAGTTTTAAATACCGATGCTACAGCATTTATAAATCTGCCTACTCACTACTCTTCTTAGGTTATGTATGCAACAATTACCATATGAAAAATATTAATATTAATCAGGTCTACTTTTCTATTTTAGATACGGAACATAAAAATGAATCAATGAATAATCGAAAATATTTATATGTCGCGTATCAGAATGATACTCTCTTAGACGGGAATCCAATGAGGCACGTAATATATTTATTTTCAACCGAATATCAAGTGGAAGAGTCTTAAAGTTAAGTGCTCACTTCCCGAGTGTATAACAAGATGTATGTACGTCTGCTTCCACTTAGTTGAAATGCTTTATTTTCTTATTATTCTAATATACCATGTCTTGTATCTGGTTTCTCTTTTATAGTGATTTTATCAAATAAGAAAACAGCTATCGATATACATGACTTAAATCGGAAAATAAAATAAAAAAATATCGTGCTGGTTCTATATTATATTTTATTTATTTATTTATGCATTTATTGTTAGTTATTACGTTTTTCCATCTTTCTGTCAAGGAAGGAACTCTGCCCAAAAAAAAAAATTCGTTTTTTGACGCCAACCATCCATCGACCCAAATGTTCACTTCTTCCTAAGAATGTGTTGTTCTGAAATTACATCGTTTCGTACTGCATTGATCGAAATAAGTGGTAGTCCGAAGTCCGATGAATACGGCAAATGGGGTAGGAGTTATCCATTTAACGTTTTCCAAATAGTTTTCACACATTTCGCAATATGGGGCCGAGCATTTTCATGTTGAAAAACGACATTATCGTATCTTTAGGCGTATTCTCATCGTTTTTCCTTCAAGGTTTTTCCTTATTTCCGTATATGTTGTACAGTGTTTGTGATGTTGAAGGCTAGCCTGGGTCTACCGATGATTTTTTGAGTTTTGGATTATCAAAATAGATCCAGTTTTCATCACAACTCCGTCAAAAAACATGTTCTTTTTTGTCTGGCAAGCAAAATTTCACAAGTAGTTTTTCGCCTTTATCTTGTCTGTATTCTTCAATGCGTATGGAATATATTTATAAGGAACATTCAAGTTATGGCCATTTTTACGAACACACGTTTGGAGCCGTTCTCGAAAATTCATCCTTCATCCTTCCCAACGTTTCTTCATCTATTTTTTTAATTCAATTATCTGAGGCACAATATCAACAGTTTGGTTATTGGCTACACCATGAAAATTGAAATGAACGGCATCTCTCATGAAAATACTCAAATTTTTTGCGTTGACATCATCTCAAATATTAGGCGCTGACAGACAAAAAAATATCGTAAGAAAACACACGGTGCTGTCTAGGCCGCAGCTGCAAGATGGATAGTAAATTTCATCGTAGAAAGAGTCGATAGACATTTCATAAGCCCTTTCTGCCACTACTAGCTGAGTATTATAAATGTACTACTCTACAGATCATTAAAGCCTTTAGCTTGGTTTACAATCTGACACCAAAGCGCTCTTTTTCTTGCCCTTCTTTCCCACTGCGTCACACCCATTTTGACCAAATCCATCTCCACCTCCTGTAGCCACTTTCTCCTCGGTCTTCTCCTCTTCATTATCGCCTCGCCTCTCATCCCTCTTCACAACATATTTTGTTAGTCTGCTTTTTGGTAGCTTTTCTGTATGTCCTAGCCAGGCTATTCGCTGTGCTCTGATAATCTGTGTTATTGTGAGTTCTCTAAATACCGTTATTATTTCTTCATTGGCCCTTCTACTCCACTGGTTCTCCTCCATTATACCCCCTTATATTCTTCTTAACACTCTACACTGCCATACCTCCAAAATTCTTTCTCTGCTTTTGGTTAAGGCCCAGGTCCCTGCGGCATACATTACAACTAGTCTCTTAGCTTTTCTTGATATATTCTTGTTTCTCACGCAGCATCTGCATCTCTACAGCATCGCTGCACATTTATTTAATTTTGCTATTCTGGCCTTAACATCCGTTTCCATTTCATGCTTGTTCGAAGTGTAGTGTTTCTTCTCCTCCCTTAATTTTCAGCCCTTTCAGTCTTATTTCATTTTCATTTTCATGTATTTTGTTTTGTTTTTATTTACTCGGAGCTCGAACCTTCCTGCTTCATTCATTAATTTTTACATTTATCATTTCTCCCAGTTCTAATTCTTACATCGTCGGCAAAACCTAAACATTGATGTTTTTGTCATGTGGAGGGAATTAAATCATCTGCTGATGATGTTAGCATCATCAGGAGAAGATTTAGTCTCCTGATGATAACATGGTAAGCGAAACGTGAGTCGAGCACAAAAGTGATTTGGTGTTTAGTGGTAAATCTCTTCAAGTTTAGAAGTATTAGAAACAAAGGTTCCCCTAGAGGAATTGATATATTAGTCCTATTCAATATTTCTGACTTCTCCTCAGTACAGCTTCTAACACTAAATTAAACAAGCAGGCAGACAACGGGTCTCCTTTCACTGAGGCTCGATGTTACCTTGAAGGGTTTTGAATGTTGGCCATTTACTTTAACCAAGCTGACTGTATTTTCTATAGTCATTTTAGTTAAAGTCATCAGGTTTTTTAACCCCTAGCTCTCCCATTGCTTTTAATAGTTCCTTTCTATCAATGGAATTGTAGGTTGGAAATCTATAAAGAGCATGCTTATGTTTAAGCATTTTCTGTAGTGCCTCCCGATTTAAAAAACCTTGCCTGTACTACCCATTTAAAGAAGGCCCGTTTCTTGTGCATCATCTGACAGATTGTTTACAGCAATATTGAATGCAAGCAATCGCGAAGCATTAATAAACTAATTAAAGATGGAAACAGATATTGATTAAAAAAAAAACACTGAAATTAAGTTACTCAAAAGAATAAATTTCAAAAGAATAAACAATTTCATCCAGTTAGAAGGTCCATAGAATACAGGTATTGCCCAGAAAAGGTATGTAATGTTTGAAATAATCAACACTAAATCCGATGCAAATTTTAGATATGATGTCCATTAATTTCATTATATTATATTCAAAATTATCTAAAATTTTTCAATGCAAACAATTTCAATTGTGAGTAGAATATGTAATCATAGATAATATATTTTACATAATATTTAACATTGTTCGACAAAACGGAATATTACTACTATTACTACTAGAAAAACTACAGGCTATCTAAATGGGTTATTCTGGATTGAAAAGATTGAAAAACAACCTAAATATAACATATACGAAACATTTGCCAAAAATAGCTTGATATATGGTTCAGAAAACTGGATAGTTACAAAAAAGTACAGGGAATAACTTGAGGTGACCGAAATGCATGTGTTTAGATAAACCATCACAAATATCCGGAAAAGAGAGAATGGGAAGTAAAGACATTAGACAATAGGCAACAAATGGAAGCTGATGGCTCTCTAAAAACAAATATCGAGAGCAAACAATTAATATACAGTCACGTCCAAAAGATGGATGAAATACAAAATGACTATAGAATGAGTTCCTCCAAACAGCAGAAAGAAAAGAACATTAAACATCATAGAAAGAAGGGATAGTTAAAGCTATGAACACCAAATAGCTAAAAGAAGACCAACCCATTGGAAGGGATGGAAAGTAGGCACCGAACAACGTCGTAAGATCGATATCTGAAACCGATATGTAAAATAATTAAATATGTTTGAAAATGAATATTAATAAAACTTTGCAAAATTGGTTCCAAACAATTTAAGTTAGATAATCTGAACGTTTGGAACGCTTGATAGTTTTTCTTTGCATATTTGTAAAGTGTTTTACTTATTATGTTACTGAATCTCCATAAGATCACGTATATAATTACGACAATTTTCTTTGAACGTCTTAGTCAATCAATTTTAAATTTTCACAGTGGCTTAACCTCGTCCAGCCCAGTGTCTCTTACAAAGGAAAATTTATTTTAGGCGTTGCGACCCAAGCTGTATAGTAAAGAACATGAATTTTCCGTCAGTGTCATTTATAAGGGACACATTTGTTTTTCGCGCCTAAAAATTAAAGTTCGCGCCATATTGTTGTTCTTTTACTTTATTCCTATTGATCATTGATATTGATATCGAAGCGAGCATCCATACTCTCCATCCGACCAATAGTATCTCGTCATTCCGCCGCCACGTGTCATCATGAGCTTCCACCCGAGGAAAGGTGAGTTTTAATCGTGTTTTTTGTAAGTAATTTTGGCGTTCAATGAAAAGAATCTTATTTATATCTATAAGTCTTTTGTATGCGACAACATTACATTTGTGTTCTTTTAAAAGCTGAGTAGTTTAGATAATTCAAACATCGATGTCAATTATATTGGACATTGAACTGAACCGTTATTAAATGAACTTCTTTGAAACTGAAACTGAAACTGAAAAAAATGATAATAAAGATATTGTTATTTTTAGCATATTATGTCTTTCATTACACCCAAAAATAAATCAGCTTAATATGCCTTACCAGCCCAATGTCTATTAAAATACACAAACATAAATCAGCTGATTATGCATTACCGGGCCAATGCATTACCAGACCAAACTGGGTGCCAATGGTCAAGGTATTGTACCAATATATCCCCAAAAAAATATAAAAATTCCATCTTCACTATATCATGTAAAAAAAACATGTCGACAATTTTGAGCTGCAAAGCCAAAAAATACGTTGTCCTTTTTGCTGGGCACTGGGCCGAAAAAGAATTACATTTTTAGCTTGAGCCGGAGAAGGTTAAGGATTAATAACGGAATATTATGTCAAAAAATGTCAAAAAATGTTTTAAACGTTTTGTAGCACTTTGACATACCTCCGATACGCCCTTAAAGTTTAAAATATTTTTCATTAATAATTATAAAATATAAATAATATTTAGAGGTTTTAATTAATATTCCCTTGTTATTAGAAAATCTCTTCGTAGTTCTAAAGACTTGAAGAAATGAAAAATATTTTTACCGAAAAGTTAAAATCAAGGCAAATTCACTACCAAAAGTAAATTATTTTTTTTTTATATTACTTGTTATTGTAAATTTAATTCTAGATTATAGAATAGAGAATATTTATTTTTAAATTATACATAATTTTCTAGCATTATTTTTATTAATTTTCCTTTTCTCCATTCTGTAAAGTTATTCACGAATATATGATTTTCAGTACTTTTTTCCTCGGTTGTACCTCTCATACATCTTTAGAAAATTAATGAAATTCAACATAAATAAAACAGATTACTATTCGTAAACTATTACAACAAATCAATAAAAACTGTTAATAAAAAAGACGACGAATAGAAAATACGGCAAATGGGAACACCACCAAAAATTACCACCCTCAAAATACCGTACCCTTCGGTACGGTTTGCCTTTTGCCTGCATCAAAATTTCAGTCAACCTCTTAAACTGCTTTTTTAATTTATTCGGGTAACGTAAAACGTAAAAATAAGCGAATCAGAGCACGCTCGCCTATTTAATCAAAACTTTAGCCGGATTTAAGGCCATTGGAAGGCTAGACGCGAACCTGACCTAAGTAGGATGGTTTTAGCACACCATTATTTACAAAGAAAAAAACTTAAAAGAAAAGGGCTTGCTATTAACTGTTTCTGCTATTAACGAAATAGAAACAATTTCGCGTGTCGGTTCATCTATTAAAAGAACTATTCGAATTAATATTTCTTTTTTTAGTATAAAATGATTATGAAATCTTATACAGCGTGTAATTGAAAGAACTTTCGATAATTTAAAGTAGGATTCTTCACATCATTCTAAAGAAAAAAGTTCTTTAAACCAAGGGGCAAAAAAAATGCCAAATTAAACTAATAAACTTTTTTCAGTTTTGGTAACTTGGTAAATGGTAACTGAAATTCTCAAAGCATTTCAGTTACCATGGAACACTAGTCGAAACAACGAGAGTTGGCCGTGAAGGTATTTTATCAAATCGGTTCGGGTACAGGCACTCAGCGTCATTTTCGTACGCATTTCGGTATATTCCGCGAATATTAATCGTGTAAGAGTAGCTGTAGGAAGAAGCCCTCGGAGATCACCATGTCTACAAAGCGTTGCGCTCGGAATTTAATCGTTGCGCTCGGACAGAATAGTCAGACGGATTTTAAGATCTGATCTTCAACATCACCCCTATAAAATCCAAGTAGTTCAGGCCGTCAATGAAAACGATGTTGTTGCCCGACGGCTTTTTTTATGAAAGGTTCTTGGAAAATGCTGAGGAAAATGCATATATTATCCACAACCTTTGGATGAGTCATGAGGCGCATTTTCACCTGTCCGGTTATGTCAACAGGTAAAATTTCAGATACTGGAGTTGCGACAACCACCACTAACTCTATCAAAAACCTCTTCATTCGGCCAAGGTCACAATTTGGTGCGCGATTTCCTCATCAGGAATCATAGAGGCCTATGATTTTTTTTGAAGATGAGCGTGGACAAACAGAAGCTATTAATTCTGTGTGGCATTCTGAAATGTTGCGTACGTTTTTCATTCCTCAGCTTCAGCATTATAAAGTCAACGATGAAACGTTATTCCAACAAGATAATTTTTCGACACACAACATTCGACACACAACATGAACTGTCAAAGGGTCTATAACTTCTAACACTAAATGTTTATTATCCTGTCTTCCCACACTAATCCCTACACAGCCGTCCCCCTCTTAACGACCTTCGCAGCTATAGTACCGTCAAGACCAGTCCTTAGTGGGTATATTATCGTCAATCAGTTCGTATGATCTATGACGCTGAGCTGAGCGTCATTTAGGTCACAAAATCATACAACACACAACATACTATAACGGTTTCATACCTGAGTTAAAACTATCGATATTTACATGGCACATACTGTTATGATTCTATCTCTGTAAGTGTACGTACGTAGAAACGTGGTTTGCAGCGATTTATTCTTCTGCTTCACATTCATCGTCCATTTTCTCGGAAAATATTAGTTTTACGAAAAAACTTAATCAAACATTTTTCGAAATGAATTGAATGCTCTTCAATGTTGGTAATAACTATTTTTCCAATAAAGTCGATAATTAACAAATTATGAGACAAAAACCATAAAAAAACACCCCCGGCGAATCCGGACCTTCGATTATTCAGGACTTTTAACACCTTCATTAGAAAGCCATAATAAAACCAAATTTGAAAACTTTTGTATTTATTATTATTGTTTGTTGACATTTGGCATTCGTTGCCTGGACTATTAGTTGTAAATCTTTTTGAATTTGGTATTTGACACCAAAGGTTCCGAGAGAAGAATTCAGTTAACAGTATATTACTCAAAAATTGTTTCTATAATAATATTAATTTACTAATAAAATTTTATTTTACTTGGCGGTGTTCTTGCTCGAAGGTCGTGAACCCATCCAACACAAGGCTTAACACGTTTACCAATTACCAACTAACTCTGACCAATCCTAACTCATCCCGTTCAACATTACACCTCCACAACGCGTCCTAATTGGTCCAATTGTTATGCGAACGTTACGACGAGGACACACATGGCAGTTCTGGCGGATTACGGTCCAGCCTGACCAGGCCAAATAAACGACCAGGATCCACTCTGGCGTTCTAATCTCGCCGTTAAGCCTTGTTTCGAGCGGATTAGATGGCTACGACCGTTTCGTAAACGGTCAAGGAAGGGAGACAGTCGGCGCACTTTACGAAATTCGATCTCGGTAATTAGGCCTTTGACGTGGAAATCAGATTTCGAACACGGCCACCGTCCAAAATTAACTTATATGTAATTTTGCTAATATATGAGATGCACCGACGGAATACAATGGATCCGAATCGATCAACAATTGATATTTATTTTCCACCGAATAGAAATGATAGTATCAATTTATTAGTTATATTAGGCTGCAATATATAGGATATGTCATTCAGATACAATATGTTCCTATATATCCTATGTATGAACGACATATCAGGAAATACGACTTAAACTCAGTAAGGTCGTCTTAGAAGACGCAGCTTTTAAAAGTCACTAGAAGGTACTACTTAGGCCATCGTTCCTCAACCATTTAGTGTCGCGACCCACTAAATAGCCAAAATGTTAAACAAAAAACGTTATGACCCTTTCACTACAATATGTTAAATTGACGTTTATCAAAGTTTTACAACCAACGGCCAGTTAACACGGCGACGATTAGTCATTTTTTCAGTATCATGATTTAGGAAGAATCGTTTATATTTTTTAATGGTTTATAAATAAACGAGCGCATTTCATAAGCTTACGAATCGTAAAAAAAACCATCATGTATTTGTCTTTGTATTAAATGTCGAATCATCAGTGATGGATGAATGTGTGAATGGGCCGTAACACTTATACCGAAATTCCGGACACAACCACAAATACCGAACTATAAAACTTATGTAACCCATTGTTATTATATTACTTTTACCAGTTCGAACCTGCACCCTGCACTTATAAAATGATCCGCCCGCGAACTTCGCACCACCCACCCGCGCATGCGAGACGGATCATTCGTCCCGAGCGCGCTTAAGCAGGTTCGTACAAGGTATGCACCTTGGCAATAGACCTTTTCAGGGCTAGTTGTGCTGAAGCGCGTCCACCATGTTAATAAGGCGTTAATATGAAAGTTTCGGGCACTTTTTATATATATGGCTGGATAACAAGGATCCTTACCCTTATTATCAGTGCAACTATATGAAAAAATTAATTGATGGTGCTTTATTAGTGCATCCCACAATACAAGTACATAATTATATTCCATTACAACGATGGTTAAAATGCCATGGCCGTCCCCAACGTGGAAAGAAAACGGAACTTGTTGAAATGTTAGGATGACTATTATATTCACATTAGTTTTATATTTATTATATTTACAACATTATATCTATATTTTTAACTTTATATTTATAGCATTAAATTTATTTCTTTATTAAGTTTGCATATTTTAGCATATTTTATTTTTTATTTCTTTTAATACCTTTAAATTCTTGCATAGGAGCATTTTTTTAAATAATTAACTTGTGCCATGAGTTTATTTATATTTTTCGGCCAAATAGGCCCTTGCTACTTTTACCTACAATAAACATTCATCATTTGAGGTTATAGCATGAGCTGTTATATTAACATTTAAATTATTAACATTTAAATGGGTTAAAAGTACCTGATACATGATTTTTTTAACACAAGTCAGAATGTTCTGTTGTTGTTCACTTCGAAATAAAGTGAACAAACATACGTATCTTTGTTAATATGATCAATCAGTGGGAATCGACCATCACCTCGTCCACATTTCCTAACTCACAAATCATATTTAGCACACTTTGGACAAATTTTTATGTTTTTGTTTCGTTGATTTAATAAGTTTTCGACGATATTCAAGTCTACGATTTGGAAAACTAATAAAGTAATATAAATGCTCCGAAAATGATTTACTACACGTATCGCTGCGACATATCCCATAACAACAACATTTCTATGCTGCTTTTTTTACTGATAACATAATATATTTTTATTAAAATACTTCTATTAATATTTTACTTAAGTATATAACAATTAAACTGTATTATTGATAGTGAATTAATAATGGAAGTTGTTTTGTTTTTGTAAATTACATTGAAAACATAATATTCACAGCTTATACACGCATAAAGTGCCCGAAAAACATGGCGGAAGATGAGATGCACACAAAAAATTTTCAACTATGAAAAGAACTATAAAAACAGATGAAGGAGACGAAGAGTTTTCCTTCCTTCCTTGAAGAGACAAATTTGTGACAAAGCGAAATGTACCGTCTACTTCTAGCGAAACAGTAAAGAAAAAGACCAGATTGCACAATGAAACATATTTAAAATATGGATTAATTTCCTCGGATGACAAGCCGCAATGTGTTGTTGGTTATCAAGTTCTGTCCGCGGAAGGCATGAAACCATCAAAATAAGTCCGACATCCGGAAACAAAACACCCGTATTTACAAAACAAGCCATTAGAATTTTTCGAGCATAAATCAATTGTCTTAAAAAATCAACAAATTGCTATAAATAAATCAAGGTGTAATGAGACCGCAGCCCTTCAAGCATCCTATTTACTAACATTAAGAGTGGCCAGGGAATCCGGAAGGATGCAAAAAAGTTGAAAACTATACCACTTTCAAATGACACAATATCAAGACGTATAAATGGTCAATGATGTTCACGATCAAATAATTGAAAAGGTTAAATGATTTTTTCTATTCAATTCGACAAGACAACAGACGTGTCCAACTTGGCGCAATTTTTGTGTTTTGTCCGAGACGAATGCGAGGGATCACTTAAAGAAAATATGCTATTTTGCAAATCAATCACTGGTCGTGCAACTGGCGAAGGACCCTTTAAAATTTTTGTTCATATAACACAGAACGAAAACTTGGACTTTAATATACATTGCGATATGTACTGATGACGAGAAAGCCATAACGGGGAAGAACAGTGATGTAATAGTAAAATTAAAAGACATTATGCCACACATGGAATGAACGATACTTTGACGAAAAAAGATGCCAGATAATTTAGAAAATGTTCTGTCAGAAGCCGTAAAGATTGTAAATTTTATTAAAAGCCGACCATTGCAGACTAGATTGCTTTCCACATTGTCCGGACAAAAAGGGTACCAAATACTCACTGCTTTTCCATACTGAAGTCAGGTGATTGTCGCGAAGAAAAGTTCTAACGAAGCTTTTTGCATTGCGAGATGAGCTGAAAATCTTGAAATATTTCCGTTCGTAAGCGACCGCATGCTTTAAATGTGCCTTGATTATAATTGCACCGCATTCTGCGCTAGGACTTAAAACTGTACCCATACTAAATTCAACTGGTGTAAGAATTAAAGCCCCAAGATGACGTTCAGCGGCTTCAATTCGTTAATCAGGTAACTGCGCGTTTTGCAACATTCGAAAACATATTGTTTTCCGATGAGGCTCATTTTCATCTCAGACGTCATGTAAATAAGCAGAACCGTCGTTATTGGACTGCAAGACCCGATACACAAGCATCAAAAATAACTACATTCTCCCAAAGTCGCTGAGTGGGCTGCAATATCAGTGCGAGGAACAATCGGCCCGTACTTTTTTAAAGACGGCAAGGGACGCGCAGTTACCGTCAACTCAGAGCATTATGTGGAAATGTTAGACAATTTTTAGTACCTAAACTGAAAAAAATGTCTGGTTATAATCAAAGAATATGGTGTCAACAGGACGGAGCCACGTCACATACTTCCAACGCGTCTCCAACACCAGTTCGAGAAATTTTCCCAACCAAAATGATCTTCAGGAGAATTGACATAAATTGGCCTCCAGGAGAGTTGACATAAGTTGGCCTCCACGTAGTCTTGATTTGAGTCCTATGAACTTTTTCTTGTGAGGCTATCTAAAATCGAAAGTATACGTCAATAAGCCGGATTCTTTGGTGAGGTAAAAGAAAATATCCGACACGAAATGGCAGCCATTCCAGACATTACGTGCCGAGCCGTCCTAAGGAATTTTGCTGTTCGTTTAGATGAGTGTCGTGAGTGTGAAGGTTTAGATTTGAATGACCTTATTTTTAAACAGTAATTTCCTAAAATGTTTATTTCAATAATTAATAAAGGATTTTTTAAGGACGTCTCTCTTTTATTTATATCGCTATATCAAAAGGAAAGTTTCTTTTGGGACATCTCGTATATTCCAGTATTGCTCGTCCATATGTCGTTGTGTAAGCTTTAGTTTGTTGATTGGTTTTGTTGTTGTGTTTTTGATGTCTGACGAGTAAGTATTGATCTAAACATCCTTGATATAAACATATTTTTACTTGTCCAAAATGTTAATACATATAGTATATTAATGCTGAAGTTAATGGTTTCGATACCTCTTAAAAAATATCCTGTTCTCCCCTGTAAATGTCTATTCAGCATAAGGAAAACCAGATATCTACTTGAAGCCAGATCTCGCTAATAGATAGGTTGAGCAACCATTTTCAAGCAAATGATTGAAATGCAATTTAGTATAAGTGGAAAATATAAAGTTTTTAATTAGCACCAAAGGTTCCAAAAGCAAAAATACTAAAAATATTCAAAAAACGAGGACAATTTTTCCCGTGCTCTACTTAAAAATGACCTAGCCCTTCAGTCGCCAATAAACAATTGGCAATTGACAATTGGCATGACTTTTTAAGTCCCCATTCGTGGCAGTGTTAATTTTTTTTTAATACTGTCTGCTACCTTACCTATTTCTACTATAAATATTACTGTAATTTTTCGATCATTGATATTTTTGATAACTGTTTTAACGACTAAAGTCCTCTTATAAATTGAAAATCCTAATCCAAATTTATCAAAATATTATTTCAATGAAATTTGTCTGAAGAATTCGATATATGGTATCTCTCATTACAATTTTGTCATTTTTGCAAATGCAAATGCCAACAGAGGTAAAAATTAATAGATCTTAATTAACACAAGGCAGGTGCTTGAGCATTTTCTAACACTATTTTAAGGAAAATCGTTTCGTTTCTTTCGTTCAATAATCCAGGAAGATAAATTTATTTTCCAATAAGTAGAAACAATAATTTTTCATTTCAACTACAGAAGCTACATATATTTATATTTATATCACGAAAATAAGTTTAAGAGCTTTTTAAATTAGCGATAGATTCGAAAAAGTCTCCGAAGGGAGACGGTCAGTACGCTTTCATGCAATTCGATCTCGTTAACTAAACCTTTGACCTGGTAATCAGATTCCGAACACTGAGACCACGGAAAATTAACTTATATCACATTTTGATTTATTTGATACACATATACGTTGCTCTAGGTGGGATTATATTTTTTCTTTTTTCATTCCAACATACAAAAAAAACTATTTCGATACTTTTGAATTTCATTTTAATTTAGTTTTTTAAGTATCAAACCAGTATAAGCTGCAACTACAAACACAACAATCTGCTAGAACTAGAGATATGATATTATTCTTTCTCAGCACATTTTCACTATCAACAGAAAAAATAACTGACGAAGTACGGTAACGGACGGTAACTGAACTCGAGCATCTTTTTAATTGCAACTCCGATCAAATTCAAGAGGAGCCCAATATTGTAAAAGAAAAATACCCTGTACAATATTACTTATCATACTGCTGGGTAGGGTGAATAGTCCTTGAAGGATATAAACATTTTCCGTGAAAATACGATTAGCGGTTTAACCACAAGGATGTTAATAGTCTGCTGAAGGTTAGCTCCTTAATTATGTAAAACCTTCTCATCTTGCGGCGTTCTTTCAGTGGCATACCACAGAACTGAATATAAGGCAGAAATACTAGCTAATATATCTGAATATAGGACAGGGATACTAGCTATATACTAGCTAATATATAGCCACTACTAATAAGAATTTTAAAATCCTATAACGTTTCTTAATGTATGATCAAAATCATGCCCAAATATGTGTTCAAATAACTCCCGAGACCGGTTTCTGGACTTGGAGAACCAAAGACTATATAAATTCAAGAAATCGCATAACCTTTCTTCGTCGGTCATGACTTCCTAAACAATGTTCTTATTCATCATTAAAGCTAATTCCAGTTCAATTCCAGGTCATATTCAATTTCAGCTCGAAACCATCAAAGCATCTTCACCAAACAAAGCATCTTATAGTGCACTGTAAGAGGAGTAACCCAATAAGCAACGCAAATAAATATTGATTAACATTCCAAAACAGTTCTATCTGTAGTTGCACCAGATATATCACGCGCTTGCCATATATTTTGATTAAGATTACCTTCAGCAAGAAATATAAGATGAAGTTCGCCACATCTTCGATGACCAGAATGTCATACTTGTGCATATATCTGATCCTTAACTCTAATCATAACTATCTAATCCATGTCTTCACCATAGTAGAATTACCAATGTCCAATCGTCCTGCCTTTTTATGAAAACGTACTCTTCGTAATGTAGCACCTTTTACTCTCAAATATAGTGTTGATCCACTGCAGGAAGAAGGCCTCTTCAGCATGCTTCCAACTTTCACGATCTTGAGCTTTCCTCAGCCACTCGGGTCCTATATACCTAACGATATCATCAGTCCATCGTGCTTTCGGTCTTCTTCGCGGACGTTTGCGGTCAAGCGCTATCCACTCCAGGATTGCCTTGGTCCATCTGTCGTCTCATCTTCATTTCAATTGCTATTATCTTCCAATGATATCACAGACTTTCGTTTGTTCCCTAATCCATACGCAGGGTTTTCTCTCTCGACTTGTAATGCCAAGCGTACATCTTTCCATTCCCCTCTGTGCTACTCGAAGTTCTTGAATTGATTGCGATGTAAGTGTCCAGGTTTCACTTCCGTATGTCATAACGGGTTGAACGCACTGATCGAAGACTCTTCTTTTCAGACAATGTGGGAGTCTGCTCTTGTACACTATGTTCAGCCTGCCAAATGCCTGCCAGCCACATTTAACACGTCGTTCCACCTCCCGGGCGGTAACCCCCTCCATTAATATCCTCTGTCCAAGGTATATAAAGTGGTCCACAATCTCCAAATCCCTTCCTAAAACTGAAATTCGTGTGTAGTGAGCGAATTTATTGAACATAACCTGACTCTTTTTCACGTTTATTTTCAAGCCAAATGGTTCGCCAGCCATTTGCAGCTCTAGTATGCGTCGTTGTAGCTCCTCTCGGTCTTGTGAAAGGAGAACGATATCATCTGATTTAAGTTTGCACCATTGATCTTTACACCATCTTGTTCCCAACCCAGTTTACGGAATACTTGTTCAAGGGCAGCCGAGAAAAGAATAGACGATATTGCGTCACCCTGCCGTAGACCTCGTTCTACATTAATTCCCACTTCAAGATCATCAAGGTGAATTGTCGCTCTAGCTCCATCATAAATCGATCCTAAAAGGTTTACATATGCTTTGTCTACCCCCTGGCTCAGCAATACATCCATTATGGCCTGCTAAGAGAATAAGTCAAATGCTTTTTCGTAGACGATAAAAGCCGAGCATAGTGGCATGGTGTATTCGTTGTGCCTTTTTATGGCCTGCTGTACAACCTAAATGTGATCCATTATACTGAATCCACTTCTGAATCCTGCTTACTCTCTTGTTGTGCTTCATTCAGTTTTTTTAATATTCTTTTAGATATTAACTTAGTGAAAACTTTGTATATTACTGATAGGAGGCTTATTGGACGATAGTTCTTTAAATCCTCCGCTTATGATTTTTTATGTAAAAGGATCACTTCTGCATGTTTTCATAAGTCAGGTACATATTGTTCTTTGCATGTTGTATATAATTTTGCCATGTTTTATGTAACGTACATGTTTTATGTACCGTAAGTCCGACCACCAGCTTTTAGCATTTCGACAGTTACACTGTCCTTTCCTTGGAGCCTTGCCGTTTTTCATCGATTATATAGCATTTATTACTTTCTCCACTAAGATATCTGGCATTTGATCTTCCGTGGATATTATTGTCTTTGATTAGTTCTGATCTTCATATAACGGGGCATAAAATTTTCTGACAACCTCTGTGCCATCCTCATGCATTAAGGCATAAATTTGTGTTCGTTTCTTTCGCAGCTTCTGCTTAGCCTTATTAAATCCTTTGTTTTCTTCTAGAGTTTTTTGCAGTAGCTGCATGTTGAACCGGCGCGTGTCCTCTCTGATACGTTTTGTTATAGTTTTGCAGAGTTCAGCGTACTCGACCCTGCCAAAAGGATTCTCTGCATTTCTCATTGTCCGTCGTTTCTACATTAAATCAATAGTCTCATTGGAGATTTTTGACTGTTTGAGACATTTTTCTTCTGATGCTAGTGAAGCAGCCATTTGAAGCACATTGTCGGTGATTTCTTCATATTGAACTGATATTTCCATCTGCTCTGGGTCTTGTAACACAGCAAAGCGGTTCGACAGGACAATCTCAAAATCGCTGGCCCTCTCAAGCAATTTTCCAGAATCCACTTTGGCCTTCTTTGACTTTACCATTCTTTCGCGCTCTCTTCGACAGTTAATCCTAACTTTTGCTCGTACCATTCGGTGGTCACTTCCACGTTAAAATTGTTAAGGACAATACAATTGGTAAATATTGTTTTATCGTTGGTCATGATGTAGTCAACTTCACTTGTGAGCCCAGGTAGACTTTTCCATGTCCATTTTCTGCTGATATTTTTCTTATAGAACGAATTCATTCATAATATATATATTCATAATATAAAGTTCTTGTCCTTCAGCAAAATCAACTAATATGTCACCTCTATTGTCCCGCTCACCAGTTCCATATGGGCCAGTTGCATTTCAAGTTCTTGCTGTTCCAATTCTGGCATTAAAATCACTCATTAGGATTTTGTACCTACATTTCTCCTTGTATAAAAGCTAGGCCACATCATCATAAAATTCCTCAATTTCTTCATTCGTATAGCTTATATTTGGTGCATGAACGATTTGAAGCCTAAACTTTTTACTGAACCGAATGACGGATTGAGCGAGTCGGTCAGATATACTTTCAAATTTGACTACACTGTTCTTCAGCTTTCGATTGATGAAGAATCCAATTCCACCACATCGTCCATTCTCCGTACCCCGAGTGTAAAGTACGTGACCAGTTGAATCCATTTAGATTAGCTGTTCGCCCTTTCTTCGTGCTTCGGATAGCCCAATAATATCCCAATTTATGTTATCAAGTTCGATCAATAGTTCTTGCAGTCGGGCATCTGTTTTCATTGTCCGTATATTCAAAGAAGCAATATCAAAAATCTAATGGCAGCCTCATCTAACCCGGTGATTCTTAGCACTCTCTGCCTTAGGGCAGGTTTTCCCGCTACTGTAGGTAGTTAGCCCTTAGCCTCCGGGGAATGAGGGCCGTGTTTGAGGTTGTACTTTCATATTGAAGGCATGGCTCGTAATCTGCCACGCTGGTCCAATGCGAATTGGCAGATATTCGATCATGTTGGTCTGAGACCTCTGCCTTGACCTGTCCACCAGGAGTGACCCCCCAGGAGCATAGGCTCCAGACGGCATAGATCAAAGCTGGCCCTACTCAAACCCCTTTACCACGTCAAGGTCTGATCCACAAAGGGGGATATATATGTATATGTATATATATATATATATATATATATATATATATATATATATATATATATATATATATATATATATATATATATTGCAAAATATATGTCATACTACTTAGGCAGCTGCATTTGTTGCTTATTTTTTAACGATATTTTTAAGTGAACAAAATCTCATTCCATACATTATACAATACAATTTGCAATACATTTTCTTGACCAAATTTGACTACACCAATGTCTACGCAATTAATTAATTATTCTCTCATTTTCTCCAATGCAACAAACAATCTATTAATTAGAAAATATTTTTTGTTACCTCCTCTTGCTAACAGATCAATTTCTGGGAATAGCTTTTCCATTCTCTTAACGTCTTAAAATACCCTCATCCCTTTCGCAGATACGGAACGCGGATATCGCCAAGTTGACCCCGAAACGGAACTGTAGGGGGTTTAGCGAGGTCGATCCGGCCGCTGGGGATATGGTGTTAATGAAGCGAAGTCGTTTTGGAGCCCTAATTAGTTTTGGGAGTGACGCGATGAACTCGTAATGCTTCGTTTCGGATCTAATTTAAGAATTGCTTTGAAATTCAAAAAAATCTTTTTAGTAGTGAAGGAAAGTAAATAATAGGTCAATCGATTTATATTTCAACCATATGTCTTATATATGTCTTACTACTTTCTTTGCATAACGTTAAATGCTCTTAAAGGAGCACCGAGGAGAAAGAGGCTCATTAGGGTACCGAAGAAAAGTAAATCCATCGGACGACACACTGATTTCACTACACTCTTCCTCCGCAGATTCATTCTCTTCAGCATGCTTCCAACTGTCACGGTCCTGGAGTTTCTTCTGCCACTCGGTTCCTATATACTTATCGATGTCATCAGTCCATCGTGCTTGCGGTCTTCTTCACGGACGTTTCCGATCAAGCGGTATCCACTTCAGGATTACCTTGGTCCATCTTTGGTCCCATCGCCTTACTATATGGCCAGCCCATCTTCATTTGTGATTGGTAATTTGATCAATTATATATTTAAGAGATAAAATTTTTAAGATTTTAAAAGATTATATATTTAAGAGAAAACAAATTTATCTGAGGTAGACGATATTTAATGGAAATTAATTTTTAATAAATAAGAAAAGATCAATATCTAAAATTTCCACTATATTTAAAATCGTATGCATAACAATTTTTTTTTAAACTCACAGTAAGAAAAATAACTACAACACAAACTGTCTATGGACCTAATAATACCATTAAAAGATTTAATTTTTTGGATTTATTTTTCATCATGTAACATTTTAAAATTATTGTTGCAAGTATGATTTTCTAACATTAAGTGGTGAGCATAATGAGAATGATTTTATTATTTAGTATAATTTCTTTTATGTTCATTGAGCTTAGTAATGAAAAACCTTCCTGTTTGTCTTGTATAGACTCTTGGACAGGACCCGCACTGAGTTAAATGAATTCCTGATTTATAGAGTTTATTTGTTTGACTTTTATTGTTTTTAATAAGGCGTCCAAGGCTATTGTTTATTTTGGAAGCAATATTTATATCGTTTGTTTTGGATAAATGTTTAAACACTAATTTGGTAACTTTTCCTGTATATGTAATGCTTTTCGGCGCTGAATTCTTGATATTATTGGCAGGATATATTAAATTAATTGTTTTATTATAATTTTTCTTATGTATTATTTAATTTATAATGTTTGAGTCGTATCCATTATTTACTGCTATATGTTTGATGGCATTCAATTCTATATTATAATTAGTTTTTTATTATTTTACTTTTATCGATTACTGGAAAGAACAATATATATGATTTTGCAATTTTTCCTAAATCATTACATACAAATTTAGTTATACACAATAAATCTTGTCATCCTTATTCACAAAAGATGGCAGCATTTAACTCATTTATATATAGATTATTAAATATCCCTATGCTAATAGATAATTATAATAAAGAATTCAATGGCATCAAACAGATCGCAGTAAATAACGGAAAGGACAAAACCATAAATAAAATAATTAATAAAAAAATTATAATAAAAATTTAATTTAATATATTCTATTTAATAATATACATATACAGGAAAAAATACTTAATTAGTCTAAACATTTATCCAAAACAAACGATATAAACAGTGGCGGCTCGTAAGGGAGGGCGTTGGGGCGTCGCCCCTCCAGCATTTGTCGCAGTAAACAATTATTCAGAGCAAAACACGATATTTTATTTCCGTTCAGTTTCTTTCCTTCAACTCATTTTCCTGTTTCACCTTCTCTACAGGGTTTCAATAGAACGAAAACTAAAAAGGAGGAAGGGGAAAACAAAAAATATCTTTAGCAGCACTATTTTCTTCTACGCCCTCCCACTTTAAAAACCCACGAGCCGGCACTGAATATAAATATTGTTTTCAAAAGAAACAATAGTCTTGGAGGAGTTAAAAACAATAAAAGTCAAACAAATAAACTTTATAAATAAGGAATTTATTTAATTGAGTGCGGGTCGTGTCCCGATGTGCCCCGGTCGTCTCAAAAGTTTATGTTGGACAAACAGGAAGGTCTTTCTCTACTAAACTCAATGAACCTAAGTTATACTAAACAACAAAATCATTTTCATTATGCTAACCACTTAATGTTAGAAAATCATGCTTTCAATAATAATTTTCAAATTTTACATTATGAATCTGACGAAATGTGAAGAATCGGAAGAAAGAGATGAATGAAGAAATCCAAAAAATCAATTTTTTAAAGTGCCTAGAAATTAATGAAAGAAAAAATTTGTATATTTTGGTAAACGACTAGCTAGACTTGAATGGTTCATGGTTATTAAACTTATATTGTCCTCCTGGGTTTCCCCACTATCATTTTTGTAGTATTATTAGGTCGACGGGCAGTTTAGATTGTAATTAGTTTTATTACTGTTAGTTTAACGTAGGTTGTACTTGAAAAAAACCTGTGTGTCGAAACAATTGTTATACATACAATTTTATATATAGGAGAAAATTTTAGATATTAATCTTTGCTTATTTATTTAAGAGATGACATCGTCCTTTGTTTACTTATCCTACAGAGGGGGAGTGGTGTAAAGGGATTGACCCACTTAAAACACCAAGGAAGAAAAGATAATGGTTGACTACAGTCAGGGAAACCTTATCCCATCCCAACAGAAATGTGGCGGGGTTCTTTTAGAAAAGGATCCTGGGTGGTTTAGAGTTATCTGGGCCCGAAGTTAACTAGTTCTACTGCATGCTTCACAGCGCAGCTCTTATGCCAAAGAATATATGCGAAGAACCTAACAATATTTTTTCAAAAGTTACGAAAGTTATAAACTACATAAAAAGCAGTCATTTAAAAATCATGTTGTTTGCAAAGCTGTGTAAGTGTACTAGGCTAATTGAAAAATTCGCGGAGCGACACCTAGAGAGCAGTAAAAGAACTATATAATCTAGTACATTTTGAAGTTTCATTCTTCATATAACCATATTTGAGGTTTCAAGTCGATCTGTCAATTCATTCGTACAAAAACAGCAGCTTAAAGTAAACGTATCAGTGTTATTTTTTAAATCGAAAAAATCGTGCCATGATTCTGAAAGTCTTTATAAAAAAAATTAAAAGCAATTGAAATTTATGGTAATAGTAAATGTATGGGTGTCTGCTCCTTCAAAAAAAATTGTTTGTAAGTGGGCCGGTGAGTTTCAACGTGGTCGTACAAGCCTGGGTGATGATCGTCATTCTGGACGTCCAATGAGTGCAACTACTAAACAAATAATTAATTATATATACGATATGGTTATGGGTGACACACAACTGACTGAGTAAAATTCCATGGACATCTCAGCTAAGGCCATGGGGGTCCCAATTGAACGGGTGTTTCATATTTTAAAAAAAGAATTGGTCTTGAGAAAGCTATGTGCAAGATGAGCGCTGCATGTGTTAAATTGTGATCAAAAACGACTTCCAGTAAAATTTCTAACCAACATTTGGATCTTTTTCGAGAATCCACCGGTCTACCGAGCTGCTCTTGCAATGGCCAAATTGAAAGAGTTACACTAGGAATTGTTAGAGCATCCACCATATTCACTAGATCTAGCCTCTGACTTTCAATTGTTCCCAAACCTCAAAAATTCCTACGTGGCAAGCATTTTTCATCAAATGAAGAAGTTAGAGCAGCCGTCGATAAGTATTTTGAAGGGCTTCCAGAAAATCACTTCGGAGATGGGATAAATGAATTGGAGAACTACTGGAAAAAATGTATTGTTTAATGGAGAATATACGCAAGTATAAAGTATTTTCTTCAATTAAATACTTGTTTTACCATTTCCGCTCCGCGAACATTTCAATTAGCCTAGTATGAAAGCTAATTATACCTTACTTATACTATTTTGAAGTACGCTGGGTATCTAGTGCAAAACTGATTCAAAAAGTACTTAAACTCAACAAAAAGATGGTAATTTTGCTTTATGAAAATCATAATGAAGAATCAAATTTGTTTCAGAATGGCAACTTAATTGTCAAACTTGCCTATTTGAGTACAATTGGAAAATTGACTGTCTTAAATTTGCCTTCACTGATTCAAAAAGACAGAGTGAGGGTATTCAAGAAAAAATTGCAGATATGGAAATCAAATTTACAAAAAAAAGTTCCAAATGTTTCCAGTTTTAAATGATTTCTGTGCAAGATTTAATACCGAAGTAAATAAAAAGTTATTTACTGAACACTTGGATGGTTTACTAATGCACTTTTCACATTACTTCAAGATCTTGATTCTTAAAAGTTCGCATGGATACAGATTCAGTTTTTCGATGAACAAGATAACATATTTGAATTAAAAACTATTGAAAAGAAAAAAATGATAGAATTATCATGCGATACTTCATTGCAACAAGCATTTCACAGTAAAACCCCGTTCAATTTCAGTTGAATCCAACTGAAGAATATAATACTTTGTCAAGCAAAGTAGCTGCCATTCGTAATATCATATTTATGTGAACCATTTCGTACTAGTGATGATATCAAGTTTAACAAATAAATACTATACTTTGATGATCGAGTAAAAAATTCGCAAAATGAAAGATTGATGACATCGGTCCAAATAGTTTTTATGAAGCACTCACAAACTCACTGCTTTAGATCGTCTGTTTATTTTGGTTTAGTTTTGACAAATGTTTAATCGACAGAAATTCAAGCGGCATTTATGGTGAGATATCAGGTGTGGCGGGTAATAATTGTTTTTTTTAAGAGATGGCGCTGGAAAATAATGTATTGTCATTTTGTTGCTACGACAACAGTTTTCAAAACATCATTGATGTTTAAACGAATTTCAGTTAGCGTCATATTTTTTGTATGATAAACATGTCGAGTTTCGAGCCAAATTAAGAGCATCTGCCACACGTACTGCTTTTCTTGTTCAATAAAAAAAAACGCCAGTGAAAACCGTCGTATACTTGAGGAAACTTACAGTGACAATATCCCAATGTAAGACACCTGTGGGCATTGGTTTAGATAATTCAAGTGGTAATTTCAACTTGAAAGACAAAGAACGCCCTGATCAAGCAAAAAAAAATAAAGATGCCGAATTGCAAGCATTGTTGGAAGAAGACGATATGCAAACTCAACAACAACTAGCAGAGGGGACAAATGTTGGTCGCCAAACCATTTGCCATCATTTGCTTGCTATGGGAAAAAGATCCAGATGGTAGAAAAATTGGAAGCACATCATCTGAATGACAGACATATGGAACGGGTACGGGAACAGAACAGAACAGAACAAAACGTAAAAAATCATAGGTCGACCCAGGACAATCATCAACATCGACAACAAGACCGAATTGCTTTGGAAAGAAGACAATACTGTGCATTTGGTGGAATCAGAAGGATGTCATGAACCATGAGCTTCTAAAACCAGGTAAAACAGTAAATATCATTCGCTACTGTCAACAAATGATTAATTTCAACCCTGCATTAATCGAGAAGCAAATAGAATGGACTATAAGATACGGTAAAATGATTTTGCAGCATAACAACGCCCTATCACACACAGCGAAAGCGGTCAGACTCACTATTTCTGCACTTGGCTGGGAACTCTTACCCCACCCGCCGTACGCACCAGACTTGGCCTCTTCCGACTACCAGTTATTTCCATCGATGTCTCGTGCACATTCCATGAAACACTTGGAGATGGAAATATGAAAAAATACGGAGATATCGAAAAATCGCTTGATGACTGGGCCACCGCAAAAGATGTATGATTGATTTTTCTGAAAGGGTATCCACAAATTGCCAGAGAGATGGGAAAAATGTGAAGCTAAATGAAGCTTTCTCCTAAATTAAACGTGTTTTTTTAAGAAAAATTCAAGATTTATTAACCGCCTTACCTGGTAAATGTTGCAATTCCTGAATCTTATCAAAGTATAGAGGTTTTGAATCATAGCTATGATGAATCATAGTCTAAATGAACTAAGATGGCAGATTATTATGGTGAAAAATAACAAAATTTTCCTGACATTAATTTTATGTGATTGGCGCAAGGATGATTGAGTAATCAGGGTGTAAAAAATGTATAAGTAAATGTCAATTAACTCCGAATATCGACTTGAATCTATTGGTTACCCTAACAATAACACATTTATAATGTGAGAGTGAAAACAAACAACTAAATAGAAATTCTAATTGACAAATTAGTATCTCCATGATACAAAGCCATAAGCAGATCATCTTACGCTTGTACAACGCACCCTATTTTCAAGCGCGACCTTTACAATTAACCCTCAAGACGGGAATAAATTACGCGCAAACCCTTCACCACCCTTCCGTGTAAAATCTGTCATAAACGTTGCGCTCTCCGTAGCATACCAACTAGGTAGGTTAGAATAATTGCCGGAAGTGCGCTGGTTGATTTCTGTCTTGCATCGTACTTCGTATAACTAAAAAAATATTTATAGATAAAAATATCCAAATGCAGTGTCCCGTTTTTTAAATTTAGAGGGATAGAATATTTCACAAGCAAATATCCTATATTAAAATAGCATTAATAGCAGAAATGTGTAAAACGGAACAAGTTGCATTCCCATTAACTCAGTGATACAAATGCCATGCAATTTTTAATATTCGTAAACGTTTTATTAATAGCTTTACTCATGAAAATAATCAATATAACAGTCAACGTTCTTTTTTTCAGCCGACAGACTGGTTAAAAATACAAAGGTTGTTCGAATAGTTATCGGCCTGGGTACGACTTTGATTTATTTACGCAAGAAAGAAAGACAATAGCTATGATGGACGGAATATTCTGAAACCAATCAATATCTAAAAACATCTAATATTCAACACCATTCTGTAGAGAATTGTTATATACTGCAGCGAAATATAGAAAATGAAGCAAAGTACAGAGAAAATGCAGCTAATAACAAGCTCCGAAATGGATTTCTGGAGACGGTCCTCGGGAAAATCTAGAAGGAACAGTGCACGAAATGAAAAAAATCGAGAAATAATGGGTGTCAAGCATAGAATGGGGATAATTAAAACCAAATAAGTAAGATAGTAGGGTCAGTACAAAAAATGCCGGAAGATCGGCTATTAAACAAATCACGACATGGAGACCACAAGGGAGAAGAAGAAAAAAAGGAAAAGCTGGAGGGACGAGAAAGAAATGAACATCAAGTAAAATTTTAAGTTATTCTCTTAGTTACAATCCGATGCAAAAAACCTCTTCCCGTACCTGTTCCATCTGTCTGTCATTCAGCTGATGTGTTATCCATTTTTCTGCCTTCTGGATCTTTTTCCCATTGCAAGCAAATGATTGTAAATGATTTGGCGATCAACATTTGGCCCCTCTGATATTTGTTGTTGAGTTTGCATGTCTTCTTCTTCCAACAATGCTTGCAATTCGACATCTTTAATTTTTTTCGGTTGCTCAGGGCGTTCTTTGTCTTTCAAGTTAAAATTACCACTTGAATCGTCTAAACCAATGCCCACAAGCATATTACGTTGGGATGTTGTCATCGTAAGTTTCCACAAATGTAAGACGGCTTTCACTGGTGTTCTTTTGATTCAACAAGAAAAGCAGTACGTGTCGCAGATGCTATTTATTTGGCTCGAAACTTGACATGTTTATCACATAAAAAAATATTATTTTATAACATTATAATTATTAATTTACCTTTTCTATGTTCTGTAAAGCAAAGATATGCACGAAATTATGAGTTTCAGTACTTTTGCCTTCGATTGTACCTCCGATCGATCGTTACAGGGATCAATTTTTTTAACTTATATTTTATATATTACATACGAGAATCGTTCAAAAAGTTCACTCAGTCTAATAAAGAAAACACTAAATTTTTGATAATATTTTTCGACGTGATTAACTAACAATTCAATTTATTTAGATTAACCATGTTTAAAATTTTTAAAAAGTAAAAAAGTAAAGTTTTAGGGTTAGTATCAGTAACTGAGAAGGCTATTTAGCGACTGGACCTACAGTCTAACGTGGGTTCCGAACCACGGTCATTCGCTACCGAAAACCTCGATCACAAAACACAAACACAAAACGCAAACACAAATCACAAACTTTTGGTAATAAATATATCTTGATTTTAACTTTTCGGCAAAAACATTTTTGATTTAAATCTTTAGAACTACGTAGTCAAAATGCTACAAAACGTATAAAATTGACAGAATATTCTTTGCTCAATCCTTAAGTCACTGTGAAAATTTCAAATTGATTGACTAAGCTGTTCAAAAATTATTTGCAAGTTAAAATTATCGAAATTTTATACGTGACTATATGGCGACTAATCTAATAAGCTAAACACGTTACAAATATACAAAGAAAAACGTTCAACGCGTTCCAAATTTTCAGATTATGTAACTTAAACTGTTTGGAACCAATTTTGTACAATTTTATTAATATTCACGAATTTATTATTTAGTTAGTTATTATTATTTTTTTAGTACATTTGCCTCCGATTGTAAATCCGATATATCCTCAATATAAAAAAGCTTTTCGTCTTTTCAGTTAAAGTTAGAAATTACGTAGAAGCGTTTTTAAAAACTTTATTTTTGTTTTTGGGTAGTACAAAGAGTAACGGTACTTTTTACAGTTAACTAAAAATTGAATTTTGTTTACAATTTACAATATTTATATTAAAATTAATGTTGAACTAAGAGCTGTGTCAGCAATGATATCATCTGCTGGGGTTGACTCATCTGGTTGAGGTGCAAGCTGGCGATGTTAGTCATATAACTTTTCGCAATTTTACTTTTTTTAAAATTAAACCTTATTATATAATAATGAATTTCTTATTTGATACGCTTTGATGATCTTAACATCATGTCATTTAACTCGAAGAGGTTTACAACTAAACACCAAATCAGCCTTTTTAAACTACTCTACGATTCAATCTGATTAAATCAAATCATCAAATTTCATCAAAATCATTTCAAAAAATCGTCTGCTGATGAAGCTAACATGGTTAGCGAAACGCGCGTCGAGAGGTTTAAAAAAGTGATTTGGTGTTTAGTGTTAAGTCTCTTCTAGTTTAGTGTTTCACACCGAAGGTTCCAATAAACGCACGCCTATAAAATTTCGAAATACGCCATCTAATGAATCATGCCTGACAAATACCATAGTCATTTGATCATACTTGCGCCATTTCTGTGTCAAGCTAAGAACTTTTCGCCCAAACCTCGTTAGTAAGATTTCTGGGATCGTTATATCTGAATAGCATAAATGTTTTTTAAAAAAATGTAAAATTAGGGTATTTATAAAACAGGTTAATAAAATATGATGATGATTTTAATGATATAACCGCACCAGCATCTAATACTATTTAGCGACATGGGACAGTTTTTGGACGACAGTGATAGTGGACATTTAGTTCGATAGTTTTAGTCGACATGAGATAGCCAACATAACAGTACAATAAAAGTTGTAAAATAAATTGAAATTAATATTAGACAGTTAAACCATAATATAAGTGTCATTAATAGCATTGCTATCACTTTGATCAGTGGGTCCTGCCCACTGTTATGACATGCGTCATAACACCCTGTCATGACATGCGAAAATAACACATGGATACTAACATCACAATCAGTTCAAAATCTTCCAGTAGCATAGAGGGGAATGGAAAAATGTATACTTGGCATTACAAGACGGAGTAAAGACCTACACAAGGATCTGAGAACAAAGAATTCAAATGGACATGAGCAGGTCATATAGCGTGGCGATGTGACAACAGATGGAACAACGCAATCCTAGGATGGATACTACTTGATCATAAACGCCCACGAAGAAAACACACGATGGACTGATTACATCATAAAGTAAAAGGTATACAACTTTGCTCCCGCCGCTTTATGGTAAAAAACTGGTTATACATTTATGACTCAAAGTATTGTCAACCCTTGGCCACTAGTTTCTCCCATCTTTCAGTTAGCATTCGAATCCCGCGTTAAAAAAACTCGTCATCTTTTGAAGCGATCCACGAATCGATTCAATTTTTGACTTCTTCATAAGACCAGAAGTGCTGGTCAACCAGGCCGTTTGCCATCGATCGAAACAGGTGATAGTCAGAGGGAGTAACGGTTGGAGAATAAGACGGGTGGAGTAGGACTTCCCATATCAACATTTCCAAGCAAGTTTTCAAGATGTTTTGACCACTTTCGCAACATGGGGCCGAGCATTGTCATGCTGCAAAATCACTTTATCGTGTCTTTCGCCGGTATTGAGGTCATTTGTCTTTCAATGCTCCGTTCAAATACATTAATTGCGTTCGATATCGATACCCTGTGATTGTTTCAGACGATTTTAACAGGGCATAATACACCACACCAAGCTGGTCCCACTAAATACAGATCATAACCTTTGAGCCGTAAATATTCGGTTTGGCCGTCGTCGTGGAAGCGTGGCCCGTATATCCCATGATTTTCTATGCTTGGGGTTATCGTAATAAACCCATTTTTCGTTCCCAGTCACAATGCGATGCAGAAATCCTTTCCATTTTTGCCTTTCAAGCAACTGTTCACATGCAAACAAACTGCATTCAATATATTTCAGTTTCAACTCGTATGGCACCCAATATCCCACTTACTTCTGCGTCATTCGCAGGTCTTTAAGGCGTTTTGAAATTGCTTCTCGAGTCACTCCCATTAATATTGCCGACTCTTCTTGACTTTGATATGAGTCTTCATTAAGCAATGCCTCTTCATCTCAGCAAATTCTTCATCTTCAAAAACTTTCGCTCTTCCACCGCTATGCCGGTCTTCGACGTGAAAAGCACCGTTCTTGAATCGTTTAAACCACTCGCGACACGTTCTTTCACTCATAGCGGCCTCACCATAAGTATCTGAGAGCATTCGGTTACCCTCAGCCGGAGATTTCTTCATATTAGAGAAACAAATTAACACATCCCGCAAATGACGAGAATTTGGCTTACAAATTGACATTTTTAATCGCGAATAACTTTATGACGTAAACACAAATCGACTACTGGTGCTATGGGGTTATGTTTACAAGATGTACAAAGCCGGTATCCATGCCGCCTATGATGTATTTATTTCGACGACTATTTACCTCTAATGCCCTCTATAGGAAAACGGCGGTAGCAAAGCTGTATACCTTTAATATTGGACTCAAATGGAAGGGAAGAGCTCAGTAGCGCGCGAATTACAAGCTTGCTGAAGATACCTTCATCCTAAAATGAATGGACAATGGTTAAGCGATGATAATGAAGAGGATGAGATAATAATACACGTAAATAAATGTTAGGATAAAGACAAATACATGATATAGACTGAACAGGAAAAATACATATTCCACTTTTAAATTCTACAGAGGTGGTTGACAGAACAGACTTAGGGATATATATGGCATTAATATAAATAACATAATATAATATAAATAAATTTGTCAAACAGATTAATAATTCAAGATACATTAGTAACCTAAATTACAAGATACACATGAATGTACATACTTGTAAGAAATAAAAAAACAATTATGGATCTTGGAACAACATAAATAAATGGCGGAATAAAAAGAAGTTATTTTTATGTAGAAAACAGACTTTTCTCTAGAGAGAATAATAAATCAATAATGTTTTATCAAAATTAATAAATTGGGTCGTGGCCGACATCGGAACACAAACGTACACCACTTCAATCACCGTCCATCGTCTTATTCTGATTAATACTGGTTTCGTAGTGGAGGTAAAACCGCCGTCTCCACCATTTGCCACTTTATTCCGGGTTGCACCCTAATTGTCCCCACCACCCCAAAGGCCTCCTCAACAGTTCCGACGTAAACCGCAAACTTATAACGTCAATTAAACGACGATGCCCGTCCGCCTCGACCCCGAGGCCTGTAATTGCGAGAACCGTAGAGTCCGTACGCAACTCCTGTACCAGAAGATCGACGAACGGGCAATAGAGGACCTTTGACGGGAAGAAAAGCGCCCTGTAATTGTTTTAAGTTGATTGTGGTTCACAACGGAGGAGAGGAATGAATTAGAATGTACAATCCTGCTAAAGCCTATGTTTAGGAACAACCTAATGAAATGCGATCAGTTGAAAAAGACATACAGTTATGTTAGTTGTGTATTTAATAGTCCTATTATTTTTTAAATACTAGGGTATAACAAAATGATTTGCGTTTTACCTTTGTTTATACATAAAGGATTATACTTCACTACTCGCAAGTTTAATCCGATTTCTGCTTTTTGCTCCAGCAAATAAACATTCCTTCTTCAGTATTAAAGTAATTTACTACTACTGGAAAATATTCAGTCGATGGTTTTTAACAAATACGTTAAAATCAATAAAATAAGCAGAAGAAATGAAGGCATTTCGAGACATTCTTTTAAAAAAGACTTCAGAGCGACTGTTCTACGCCTCTCGTTAGATTTAAGAAGTACCGGGGTAAGATGGTGTATCAATTCGTACCTCTCAGCTGTGGTTCAAAAAGTTCCGAGAGAGACACGAATTTTGAAGATTGGGGAAAATCAGGTCGTTCACCGACGTTTTAAGAACAGCTGTAGTTACATATCCTAAAATCGACAGTAAGAAACTTTCAGGCCAATAAGAAGTATCCCCTAATATCGTTAGTCGACGTTTTCCATCTATTTTGTTAGGCAGTCGGCTCTTACTTACTTGCCTTGAATTTAAAATCATGTGGAGTATGAGCTTGATATTGTAGTGATTGGTGCCTCTATTTGACCCAAGAGGCCACTGGATATCGGTGAATGCAGTAGTTATTGAAGCAATTGTTACAAAGAAGTCTTAGCCGACTTTTGAGAGTGCTTAACCCTTTTTTGTTTCTATAAGTGTCATTTGTATTTCTATAAGTGTCATTAATAGTTTTTTTTAATATTACCAAATATTGATGAAAATGTATAAAGAATTAGACTGTATTTACAATGTTTTTTTTGTAAAGAACTTTTGACAGAAGAATAATATAAATACATAAATAATAATATTAATATATAAGAATAATAAAACGCAATAAATGAAATTTCACTTTTACATACATACGTCACAAACATCAGCACAGTGGTCAGGGTATACCCTATTCTGGCACTTAGAGCCTCCTCTTATCGTTTTATTTTTTGAACGGCCACAGATCTGGCACCTTCCCCTAGAACCGCATAGTCCATTTTATTGTTAATTACATTTTGGTATATCTATCTTGAGTAATAGTACATCTCTTCTCCTGATTTCGACTGTCAGGTCTAATCAGATCCCAAGAAAAAAATTCGATAAATTCGTCTCTTTTAATTTTTTTGTAATCATTATTCGCCGAGAATATTCACATCGGATTGCAGATAGAGGAGGAGCTAGGCCACCTCCTTGTCTTTCTGGCAACGGAATAATTAGCACAAAGTTGGTCAGCTATATCAACTCCAACTTTTGAATGATTATAAAAAGTGACTATATCAGGTTTTCTTTTTTCGCCAGTAGATATGTCTATAGAATCATCCTCATGCATAGAAGATACCAAAATTGTTGCATTATTTTTCCTTTGAGTGATAATGATTCCTTTGATGTTCCTTGATACGAGAGTCTTATTTTTTGAAACCCAAAAACTGAGGTATTAAGCTGCTTGTTTTTGCTCGGGAGGAACTCTTTCGGCAGTTTTTGTTTTTCCTTAGGGTTCCCACATAAGTGATTTTTTTTCAAACAATGTTTCCACCAGAGGGATGCTCGAAAACCAATTGTCTTCCGTTAGATTTCTATTAGATCCATAAATTGATTTTGGCTACACGGAGGATGATATCTTTTGATGCGTTGCTGACTAAATATAGCCCTGGTTCCTGTTTTCAACAATAAACTTCTAAATTTATTGTGTACATTATCCTGCAATCCACTAGTGCAAATACCTTTAGTCCATATTTGACAAGTTGGCTCGGGATGAACACCGAAATGAACACTTTCCTCCAAAAGAAAGCAATTCAGAACTAGTCCGTCATGTTAACGAGGCGTTGATATGAAAGTTTCGGGCATTTTTTATAAATATGGCTGGATAACAAGAATCATTACCCTTATTATCAGTACAACTAAATGAAAAATTAATTTATGGTGCTTTATTAATGCATCCCACGATAGAAGCACATAATTGTATTCGATTACAACGATGGTTAAAATGCCATGGCCGTCCCCAACATGAAAATAAAGCAGAACTTGTTGAAAGGTTAGGATGACAATTATATTCATATTAGTTTTATATTTATTATATTTGAACATTATATTTATTATATTTGCAACATTATATTTATTATATTTATAACATTATATCTACATTTTTAACTTTATATTTATGACATTACATTTATTTTTATATTAAGTTTGGAGAAAATTTTAATTTTCATTTTTTTCAATACATTTATACTCTATAAAGGAGCAATTAGCAGCAATTGAAATAATTAACTTGCGCCATGAGTTTGTTTATATTTTTCAGCCAAACAGACACTTGCTACTTTTACCTACCAATACATTCATCATTTGAGGTTAAAGCATGCGCTATTAGATTAACAATTAAATGGATTAAAACTACCTGATAACTTTTTTTTAACTCAACTAATGGGGTCAGAATGATTTATTGTTAAACCACTTTCTTTGTAATAAAGTGAACAAATTTTCGTATCTTTGTTAATATGATCAATCAGTTGGAGTCGACCATCACCTCGTCCACAGTTTTTAACTCACAAATTACATTTAGTACACTTTGGACAAATTTTTATGTTTTTATTTCGATCATTTAATAAGTTTTCGACGATATTCAAGACAAGGGTTTGGAAAACTAATAAAGTAATATTAATGCTCCGAAAATGATTTACTACACATATAGCTGCGACATATCCCATAACAACAACGTTTTTTTGTTCCATTTTTTACTGATAGCATTATATATTTTTATTAAAATGCTTGTACTACTATTTTACTTCAAGTATATAACAATTAAAACTGTACTGTTGATAGTGAATTAATAATTAAATATGTTTTTTTTTGTTAATTAAATTGAAAACATAATATTCACAGATATATACACGCATATAGTGCCCGAAAAACATGGCGGAAGTTGAGGCATGCGCGTTCATCTATCATGAGGTATTCCCCTGGTGTAAAATAACGTTGGGACTTATGACTTTAACTTATTATAAATTCATCAAAAATTTCCCGAATAAGAGCCAGCTTGTCTGATTTTCTCTTTAATTCTCTCGTCCTCGAAACCGAGACATCGCATCAGAAAACGATCTCTGTGTTCACTTATGACGAGGTAATAGGCTTCTATTCCACATCCTTATCCCACATGAGGCGGATGTCTCCAGACTGGACCCCCCACCTCTCCCTTGCAGACTCCTGGTGCCCTAACCTCATCGCCGCCAAAACAAATGCACAATAGAAAGTTATATAAATGTGGATGACCATTGTAATCCACGCGATCACTCGAGGGTTAATGAAAAACTGTTTTGTAGAGATTTCCCCTTTATTATTTCTATTTGACGCGTTTTGCTAACACTGTAGCTTCTTCAGCAATGGCAATTTTCGATGTTAAAACAGGTATAAATATAAAAAGTTTCTAGAATAAAATTATATATTTTTTTAAGAAAACCACACAGATGCTATTTATTGCCTGCAAAAATTCAGTAAAGGGGATTTGGTCAGGTCTATTTGGTCATTTAGTTTTTTGTTTTTTACCTTTGTTATGTATATGTAGTATTTTAAATTCACTATTAAAACGGTGGTTCTCATTTGACAGATGTGAGGCGTAGTTCAAATTATGTTTATAACTGAGAAAAATTTTTCGTATATTTTAATTATTTTCTTGAATGATCTGCCTATTTATTCTATACTTTTGCATTTTTTTTACTTTTGCATTGTTTTTGTATAAGAATTTTTCAGTCTTTTCCAACAATTTACCAAAATATGGTATTAATTTGAATGAATAATATTTTTCATTCTTGTGTGAATATATTTCAGAGGCAGCCTTTTTGTAGAGTTTTCTTTTTAGAATGTTGACTATTGTTCTCTCTGAATACCTGTTGTTTAGCGCAATGTGTTTGATACTGAGGAACCTGAGTACTTTGATACAAGGAACTAGTACTGGATAGATACTGATACTAGAACTTTGATACTAGGAACTATGTTTGTTTGTTGGTGTTTAGTTCCTCAAAGACTTTTCGGAGGTTATTGAAAAATGTTGGTTTTTCGTGTCAATTAGATCGAAGTTTGGAGATATGGAATTTTGAGACGTGGAAGCAAGCGAAGTTTTGTAGAGACCGAATTTCCGTAACTCCGAATTTCCGTAATCAGGAGGCGTCAGTCATTTATGAGGCATAGACATTGTGGATTTTTTAAACAGTGAATAACTAAGTACCTATAAAACGCACTTTTTACACAAAAGTTACACATTAATATATATTTCTTAAAATTAGAATCAAGAACAAGTATTTATATAAAACACTTTACATAACGAGTGTTCCAATATGGAGTTTGTTATAGTTAATCTAGTACAAATTTAACGACTGAAGTATAATACGTCTATTTCACTATTCGAGAAACTGACGTTCAGAACACAACACCGGGGGTACGGAGTTACTTCGAAAAGTTCTTGGCCTGACAAAGAAATAAGCATTTTTCGATTTTTTTCTATAAAGGGTGTTTAAAGAAAAAGGGTGTGTCTGAACTTCCGATAAGAGGCACTGTCTAACGCACTGTGAATTTGCGCGCAAGTCTCTAAATCGATCTCAATAGTCTGGCAAAGTATCATGGAAAATCAAAGGAGCTCTTGCAAATTATCGAAATTTATTATCAAAATCAGTGTTATGAGCGAGTTATAGAGTACTTATAGAGTACTTCATGATGTATTCGGCGAATTTCACGCTGCTCAATATTAAAACAAAAACAAGAAAAAAAAACTGTGCGATCCGAAAAAAAATATCGCCGCTGTTGCTGACAGTGTTGATGAAGATACAAATGTATCAATTCGTTCGGCTACTGAATTATTTAATTCCGGATATGAATGGTATTGATCTGTAGGAGATATGGTTCCACCAGGATGGCTCCACATTTCATATAACCAATAATCCATGTTTCTTCTACTATTTTAAAACATCGAAGAACTCAGTAGAATCACCTTTAAATATCATAATCGTGTAAAAACACTTGCGAAGTATTCATGCGAATGCATCTTTGGTCGATTGTTAAAGAACGCGGCAATGTTCTTATGATTACATCGATCGTAGCAGTTTTTGGACGTGCAGAATATTCATTTTCTTCACTGGATGTACGGCAACGTTTAAATATTAGCGGCCCACTTTTTTACCATCGAAAATAAAGGACAAGAGTTATTTAAAGTGATATAAACACATTTTGTATGTCTATCGACGAAAACCCTTTTAAAACAAAATATTTTTCAACAGTCGAATTATCATTTTTCTTAATAAATAAAAGTAAGACGAAATTATCTAATACATTTCTGTTAAATTATGCATAATTAAATAATTTTTCCAGTTGCGCGACCCGAAAAGTGCATCCATCAATCAACAAATGCTTTCTGGACCACCTGTTGGACAGACGCTATATCCAATTCCTTGCAGGGTAAACGACACGCCATTACGAGACGACAACAAAAAGTCGCTTCCGGCAAATGAAGAGGACCATCTTTGTGGGAACGGATGACGTCTTAAACGTAACTCCATTCCTCGGCTATTAATAATCTAAAATGATCTCGGCCCAAGTCAAAGTGACAGAAATACTTTTGAGCGTTTTAAGATACAAAGAAAATAGTACGCTTTAATTTTCCCGAAGTATCTTATAGTTTCTCAAAAAATAAACTGTGGAAATATTATTTGTCATTTATGTAATTATTTATATATATATATATATATATATATATATATATATATATATATATATATATATATATATATATATATATATATATATATATATATATATATATATATATATATACATATATTTATATATGTATATATATATATATAATATACTAATAACTATATATATTATATTAATAATATATATATATATATATATATATATATATATATATATATATATATATATATATATATATATATATATATATATATATATATATATATATATATATATATATATATATATATATATATATATATATTATTATATATATATATATATATATATATATATATATATATATATATATATATATATATATATATATATATATATAGCTATATATATTATATATAGCCCCCAGTCAAACCAGTAAAAATTCTGACACTCCTGTTGGAAACCCCTTTCCTTGTTACCAAATATACGGGAGATTCCAAAGAGATTAAAATTTTTGCATACACATTAGAATACAAGTGACTCCAAAAACTTTTCTGATATCGTCAAAAACTTTCGAATATTTTTCATTGCACTATTTATATTCATGTATTTCATGTTGCCGTCTACACAAACAACTCAAACTTTCAAAAGTGCGCCAATAAATTTCCCATAACGATTAACATACGTTCGCGCAATCCACTCTGAATAATATTTGGATATTCCAGGAGGGGTGACGAAGCCAGGATGGAGAAAAAAGACTGAATTTAAAGTAGTGCTCCAACTGGCGTTTGATACCGTTCCTTGAGCGTTTCGGAGAACTTTTCGCAGGTCTCGCCCGAAATATTATAATAGCCGGGCGACAAACCAGGATGAAAAGTTACGGAAAACGGTATGGTTTATCTAGCTAGATCGTGTTTGGAAAATGGAAAAGATGGGGAAACTATCGCGGCGTTCTCGAGGGAATATGCTGAGTGATACATTTGATGGAAATTTTGTTTCCAAGTTTCTTTATCATTTTTCTACAAACTTCTGTGTTAAAGTTTAACTTTTCTTCGAGAGTTTGACAGGAAAACCGCAGACTCGATATCTGAATATCGCGAGAATGTTTATTTTTGTTTACTATAGCTAATGATGGTTGTTGACTCTAGATGCTCGAAGGGGTTCAGTCGAATAAGAATATAAAATCCTATAATAAATAATCCCTTATTTACGCTGGTAAGGGTGAATAATGAAAAGCGAGTTTCTAGATAACCTGCAAGTTGGTTACTAACTAAATTTCACAAGTAGAAGATTAAATTCAGAATCAGACTCAGAAGTGGTCAGTCAGTTAATCACAAATGGTAAAAACAGTTTAAAAAGTAAGTGATACAAAGATAAGAAAAATAAACATAAACTCTTTGAGAGTTTCATCATGAAAAATCAATGCAAAGACAGCTGCATTTATGTACCGCGTTCTTGTACCAGGATCGTTCGCAATATTCTCGGCCTGACACAGAGATGAAGTTAGTTGGCTAAATAAATATGATATGTGTCAAATTTGATTAATGTGATCGGATAGTAAATTTTCAGGTGCGTATAGTTACAATTATAATTTAAAAAAGCAAAATCATAACCCGTTTCCGAAAGTTAATTTTTGACAAACAAGAGCTAAAAGCCATCCTAAAAACCTGCGTGAAAAAGCGGGGGTTGGGTGCAGTGATCGAGTAACACAAATATTAAGAACATCCAAAGAAGTCCAAGCTCTTATAAAATGCCCTGCTTTGGCGGGTGTAACCCCATCGAATATACACAAAGTTATATTCCACTTTAAGGGATTAAATACCTTCTATTTCGATAATAAAGAAGTGGGCCATTGAATTTAAACATAACCGTATATCCCTTAAAGCCCTCCAAAAAGCTCCACCGATGACAAAACAGCAGACCAGAGCTGCATTGTAATGAAAACTTCTCAAAAGAGTTTAGATATACTTAAAGGCGATTCTGCTGAATTTCTTGGACGTTTCATATATACATATATATATATATATATATATATATATATATATATATATATATATATATATATATATATATATATATATATATATATATAGCGGCTGGAAGCAACTGACAATGTATGAAAGAAAGAGAAAACTTTTCAATCTGTAAGAAAGATCATGGCTACGGTTTTCTGCAATTCTCATGGTGTGGTGATCATAAACTATCTGGCAAATGTTTGGACAAACTGAATGGTACTAATTAAATTCAACGTCCATATCTGGCCAAAAACAAAGTGCTATTTCACAACGATAATGTAAATGCGCTTAAAAGTACTTCCATATGATCTGTATTCACTGAATTTTGCTCCTACCTATTTGAGAACGAAGAGTCCCATCAAATAATGATATTAAAGTTGATATAACCACATATTTTTCAGAATTAGACCAATCGCATTATATTGAGAGTATGCATTGGATTGGAAGCAAAAATAAGTTTTGTTAGAAAAAGCTTCAGTTCTTGAATCAAAACAAGTCCTAAAGTCTTTTCGCCAAATAAATCGTTGTTTAAAATTATAATTCTTTAGAACGTCAACAAATGTTTATCTTTTGCAATTCTGGCTCTTAAAGCTGCATTTTTCTCTTTATTTCTGACAGTTCAATGGCTGTTTCATGTATTAGTATCGTGAGGAGTAAATAACTTTTGAAATGTTTAAAAAATTCGATGACTAGTAAGTAGAGTAGATCAATGTCATAATCTTATACTGTTAAGAATTAACAAAGGAACCCTTATGTTAAAACGCGAATTTTGCCATAATAAATTATAACACTGATGAAACGGTATATTAAGCATATATCATATATCAATTTAAATATGGCCGATATACCATATCACATGATATCATTGTTTATATTTTTCTATTTTTACTATGGCAATGATCAATGTCAAATACATCAAAAATAGTTCTTAGCTTAAAACAATATTTGCGATTCAACCTAGAGTAATTATACCAATCATATCGAACAGAAACACCCAGATTAAATGGGATAAATAAGATGTATGTTAACTTTCTATATAAAAGTTCTACCATTAGGGATGAGGGAACTTTGAGAGCTCATGGCCGCCGTTTTTGTTTACCAATTTTTGACATGTCTTGTTAATTGTTTTCCGAAAGGTTTGCAATTATATCATGGTTTATTTAACTTTAGAAGAATGTTTAGAAATTCTCCTGTTTTATTATGTAAATTCGCGGTCCCCTCGTGCTACTTAACGAGCAATTCAGACCCATCGTGATGGTCCTTCTGAACAAGCTATTGATCGTGTTATTAGAAAATTTGGAAGTGAGTTTACTCTCCACGATGGTGTGGTGCCTGCACAACAAAAATAAGCCAGAAGTGTTAAGAATATTGCCGCCGTTCAGGCAAATGTAGCCGAAAATTACAGCATCTTGGTTGCTTGCCGCTCGCAAGAGTTAGGCCTCTCGCCAATGACAACTGACGAATTTTGAGGTTGGACTTAGGCTTGCATCCATATAACATGGTACTGGCATAAGAATTGAGACCAACCGACCATCGTATTTGTCTTAAATTCGCCGATTGGATCTTCGAAATGATGGAAGCCGACAACGAATTTCATCGCAAAATCATTTTCTCCGATGAGGCTAATTCCTGGCTCAATGGCTTCGTCAATAACCAAAATTGTAAGTATTGATGTGAATCTAATTCACACGTGATACATGAGAATCCTTTACATCTGCAAAACATCACAGTTTGGTGTCAATTTTGGCATGGAAGAGTCATCGTTCCTTATTTCTTTAAAAATGAGGAAGGAGCCACCGTTACTCTCAATGCCAAACACTGCAAGGCAATGCTGGAAAATACAGTTTTATAGCAATAAACCCACGACTATTGGCAATTTGGAAACTAACATTCGTCAAGCTATAGTCGCCATACAGCCTGAAATGTGCGCCAAAGTCATAGAAAATTCGCACGAGCGGATCCGTGTCTGCAAAAAGAACCGTGGTAGCTATTTGGCTGAAATATTGTTCAAATCATAAATTGCACATCTGAGTCTCTTAAATAAAGTAATCGGAACCGATTTTGGGCAAAAAGGTGTGTTTTAATTTTAAAGTTCCATCATGCTTATTGGTAGACCCTTTATGTGGAAATATTTAACTGATGACATTGAAGAAATAAGCTTTAAGAGAAAATATTGCTATTGTTAGTGCTGATAAAAAAAAATATTCCAAAAATTAAAATATAATTATTAAAATTTTAAAATTATTATATATTCCTCCTATTTCCGCATACGATTCTGTATATGATATAATGTAACCAAGAAGAAGGATTTCGTAGATGAAGTTTCGATGTTTTAAAACGTATCGCATGCAAAAAAGATTATCAAAATGTTATAATATTACACTTCTTCAGGCATCGTTTTGTAAGCAAAACTTTATATAGACATTTGTTGACGATGTTTTCATAAATTGCTGGAAATCATTTAAATTTTATTCGGCTCTAAAATTAACGGAGTTAATTAACGGACAATAAAATCTAATTTTCTCCTAAAGTATTGGGTGATTAAATGTTAAGTTAATTTAAGACATTCAGAGATTTGAAATCTGGGAAAAAATTCAGTATTACGAATTATATCTAATTTTCATTAAACAATTTTTAATACCATGGGAAATATATTTTGAGGATTGATTAAAGCTTTTAAAGCAGTTTGAAAGTAATTTAGTAACTTCAGTTTGAAAATAATTTATTTGTGTGATATATGAGGGTTACTATTAATATATCCGGAATAATAAATAAAAACAAATATTTAACATTGAAAATGGTGTTATTGTTTTTCAAAATATTCTTCGAGATGACCAATACTGAATCAATTTTCATAGCACTTTTTCCACTCCGATTGAAGTATCTCTAAAACATGCATTTTGAACGCATCAACCGCTTCTTCAGGCGTCTAAAATAGTTGACCACGTAGTTTATTCTTCCCGGACGGGAACAAAGGAAATCACTGGGTGCCAAATCAGTAATTTACGGAGGGTGACCCATTAATACGATGTTTTGACAGGTCAAATATTGAGTTGTTTGGTCCGATGTGTGAGAGCTCACGTTGTGTTTTATAATCCTGCGTCGCTGGTTGCTTTTTTTATTCCTTCAAAGACTTCAGGTATAAACAGTTGTGTACCATTCAGAATAGACCGTTTTACGATTTTCTGTGGCAGTGTAACCACATACCCATTTATTTCAAAAAAGTCAGGCGACCATTTGTTCGAAGTAGTTCTTGCGCAAACAAATTCTGTTGGGTTTGGCTCATTTTGAAAGACCCATACAGTCGACTGCTATTTACTTTCGGGCTCATAGAGCCAAGATTCTTCACCTGTATAGATGTTACACATGGCTTTTGATACATCACGATTGTACATTTTGATTTTTTTTCCACTAATCGACACGGGCCTTTTTTTGTGCGATTGTCAAATTATGCGGAATCCAATGCACAAATCTTTTTCACGACTCATCTAAAATCTTGTGTATGCTTGTCAAATTAATGCCCAGGGATACCTCAATCTCACGGTATATCACATGACGATCTTGCTTTATCAGTTCGCGCACAGTATCGATGTTCTCTGGCACAACAACCGATTTTGGACAACCTTCTTTAAGTTCGTCCGTGAGTGAAAGACGGCCACGATTGAATTCACAAAAAGTGATATGAAGTGGTTTTAGATGGTGCTTCATCACCAAAAGTCGAATTGAAATGATCGATGCACTGTTGTTGAGATAATCCACATCGAAAGTCGTAGTAAATCATCGCACGAGTTAATTCCGTTTTCTGACTGAGATGAAATTTTCAAGTCACTAAACAACACAAATAGCATTCGTATAACAAAACTTTCTGAGTACGTATACAGTCAACAATGTCAAACTTTATGATATTTATTAATATATACATTTTTGTTGGTTGCTTGACCGGGAAGGAGCCCCACCTATCCCTTCAACTGGATGACATATGTTTCGTCTCTCGAGGTTCAGACTCATCAGGGCGCCGATATATACCATACCATCAAGAATAGAACACTCAGCTACTGCTGTCTCATTGGACGCAGTCCAAGAAAATCTAACACAACATATACACGGCATCCGACGGGAAGTCGGCGAAAGCATGGGTTGTTGGCTGTGAGTAGGGTCTCCCTATTCTTGATGGTATGGTATATGTCGGCACCCTGATGAATCTGGACCTCGAGAGACGAAACATATGTCATCTAGTTGAAGGGATAGCTGGGGCTCCTGCCCGGTCAAGCAACCAACAAAAATGTTCATTCAGGCGGAGACGCAGGTTGTTGTGTGTTCCACATGAGATTGTGGAACCCAACGGTTGGGTGTGTGATGACACTCAGCTAATGCTGTCTCATTGGACGCAGTCCAAGAAAATCTAATACTACATATATCATCATCATCAGCCCGTATCGATCCACTGCAGAATGAAGGCCTCTTCAGCATGCTTCCAACCTTCACGGTCCTGGGCTTTCCTCTGCCACTCGGGTCCAATATACTTAACGATGTCATCAATCCATCGTGCTTTCGGTCTTCTTCGCGGACGTTTGCGATCAAGCGGTATCCACTCCAGGATTGCCTTGGTCCATCTGCCGTCCCATCGCCTCGCTATATGGCCTGCCCATCTCCATTTCAATTGTTTTACTCTTCCAATGATGTCACAGACTTTTGTTTGTTCCCCCCTGATCCATGCGCAGGACTTTCTGTCTCGTCTTGTAATGACAAGCATACATCTTTCCATTCCCCTCTGTGCCACCCGAAGTTTTTGAATTGATTGCGATGTGAGTGTCCAGGTTTCACTTCCGTATGTCATAGCGGGTAGAACGCACCGATCGAAGACTTTTCTTTTCAGGCAAAGTGGGAGTCTACTCTTAAACACTATGTTGAGCCTACCAAATGCCTGCCAGCCACATTTAACACGCCGTTCCACCTCCCGGGCGGTATTCCCCTCCATTGAAATCATCTGCCCAAGATATATAAAGCTGTCCACAATCTCTAAATCCCTTCCTAAAACTGAAATTCTTCTGTCCTGAGCGAAGTTATTGAACATAACCTGACTCTTTTTCAAGCCAAATGGTTCGCCAGCCCTTTGCAGTTCCTGTATGCGCCTTTGCAGCTCCTCTGGGTCTTGTGAAATGAGAATAATATCATCTGCAAATCTAAGATGGTTTAAGTTTGCACCATCTTTACACCATCCTGTTCCCAATCCAGTTTACGGAATACTTCTTCAAGGCCAGCCGAGAAAAGAATATGTGATATTGCATTGCGTCACCCTGCCGTACACCTCGTTCTATATTAATTCCCACTTCAAGATCATCAAGGTGAATTGTGGCTGTAGCTCCATCATATATCGATTCTAATAGGTTTACATAGGCTCTCTCGACACCTTGGCTAAGCAGTGCATCCATTATCGCATGCTTTGAGATGGAATCAAATGCTTTTTCGTAGTCGATAAAAGCCAAGCACAGTAGCATGGTGTATTCGTGCCTTTCTATGACCTGCTGTACAACCTGGATGTGATCCATTGTACTGAATCCACTTCTGAATCCTGCTTATTCTCTTGATTGTGCGTCATTCAGTTTTTTAATATTCTTTTAAAAATTATCTTAGTGAAAACTTTGTACATCACTGATAGGAGGCTTATTGGACGGTAGTTCCTTAAGTCTTCCTGTGCTCCTTTTTTATGTAAAAGGATCACTTCTGCATTTTTCCATAAGCCAGGTACTTACTACGTCCGACCACCAGCTTTTAGCATTTCGACAGTTACACTATCCTTTCCTGTAGCCTTACCGTTCTTCATCAATTCTATAGCATTTGTTACTTCCTCCACTAGGATATCTGGCTTATATATTGTTCTTCCGTGGGTATTGCTGTCCCTGACTGGCTCTGATCTTTATATAACTGGGAATAAAACCTTCTGACAATCTCTAACATTTGGGTACGCGCCCTGCACACTGTGCCATCCTCACGCTTTAAAGCATATATTTGCGTGCTTTTGTTTCTCAGCTTCTGTTTAGCTTTGTTAATTCCTTTGTTTTCTTCCAGGGTTTTTTGCACTAGCTGTCCTCTCTGATACGTTTTCTTATAGTTTTACAGAGCTCAGTGTACTCGACCCTGCCAAAAGGACTACCTGCATTTCTCATTGCTCGCCGTTTCTTCATTAAATCAATGGTCTCACTGGAGACTTTTGTTTGTTTGAGACATTTTTCTTCTGGTGCTATTGAAGCAGCCGTTTGAAGTACATTGTTGGCGATTTCTTCATATTGAACTGATATTTCCACCTCCTCTGGATCTTGTAACGCAGCAAACCGGTTTGACAAAGCAATCTCAAAATCGCTTCCTCTCTCCAGCAATTTTCCAGAATCCACCTTGCCCTTCTTTGATCTTACCATTCTTTCGCGCTCTTTTCGACAGTCAATCCGAACCCTTGCTCGTACCATTCGGTGGTCACTTCCAACATTAAAATTGTTAAGGACAGTACAATTGGTAAATATTGTTTTATCGTTGGTCATGATGTAGTCAATTTCGCTTGTGAGCCCAGATGGACTTTTCCATATCCATTAGTATATACATCCATTAGTATATATATATATATATATATATATATATATATATATATATATATATATATATATATATATATATAGTTTAATTATTATCATAATCAATTTAGTTGAGTTTGATAAAATTGGTTGAATTCTTGCGTCCCTTAATATCGTCATAGTGTACACAAAAATTACGAACTTAACGTAACGGACGCCAACATAAACCTACAATTATTTCACTTGCAAGAATATGAATAGAAAAGAACATTACATCTAGAAAAACATATAGCTATTGCACTCTGCGCAATAAATGCAAAGTGAATTCGAAATAAATAGTGACAAAAAACTAAAAATGGGCAATGCATGTGGAAGAGACATAAATTGGTTTTGTTGTGTTAGTGAAAAGATCAGCGCTATATCCTTGCAATATCGAACATACATAAGGTGGAAATGCTGAAGTTGTGCAAAACCCAAATATAATCAAAGATTACACTGCCAGAATGTCGACTATTGGCGAATCGGATCAGATGCTAAGCTACTACAATACTTTGAAAAAAACAACAAAGCCGAAAAAAATAGCTTTACACATTTTGGAGATATACATACCCAATGAGCATTTACTTTTTTATCTAATTGGACATAAAATGCCCAAAAGCTATAAAGAATCGAACCAGTCTGAATTTCATTTCTTGGAGAGCATATCTCCCACAGAAAAAAAAATTGTGACCAACAAAGCCCTGCCATGTTTACGCCACCCAAAACAAACGTCGAGAAACACGATAGTTTTGCCCAGTATGTTTTAAAACATATTATAATTAAACATTGTTCTTATTGTCTTTTTTTATATTGTGAGAATCTTTTTAAAAGAAAAAATTTGGATATTGGCCAGCTAAACTTGAATGGTTCTCTGCTGTTAAACTTATATTACGCTCCTAGAAATAAAAAAAAATTGATTTCCCCACTATCATCTTTTATAGTATTATTTAGTCGATAGACAGTTTAGGTTGTAATTATTTTTCTTACTGTTAATTTAATATAGTTCGTATTTGAAAAAGCCACTGCATGTCGAAACAGTAGTTATACATAGAATTTTAAATTAGTGGAATTTTTAGATATTAATCTTTGGTTATATATTTAAAATGAATTTTCACTAAGTGTCAGCTACCTAACTTAAATTTAACTATTTAAATAGTTGTATAAGGAAAAGCACTAATTAAATATTTAAAAGCACGACGAATGAAAAGGAAATAGTTTAATTTTTTTCAAAAAATTTCCTTGATTAGCAAAAAAAAACATGAACTTTTTTCCAACAAAACAACGGTGCGTTATAAACAGGTGACTATCTAGGTCAGGAAGAAAAAGTTTAACAAGGAATCAAGCCGGCAATGCTTCAGTTAACCCAATTGCTAGTTCAACACCGAGTTGAAAACTTATAGGCGGTTCTAAACGAGTGTTTTACATGCGCAATCTACGGTTGAGGAGGCAGGTTAAAAACCTCTAATGAAAAAAAAACATTAAACCAGAGGAATTCTGTGTCGGTAACAGTAGCGCACATTTGCAGTCCAAGCTCGTGGGAATTTTAAAACAATAGCTTATTCATCAGTTAGACACGTGCGATGGTCATATTTCCCCATAAAATTTCGGTTTTAATATGACAAATTTTTGTTCTGCTTATTACATGTCATATAATTCGTCATGCAATTATTAGTACACATACAATTATAAGTATACAAACAATTGTTTCTTTCAATTTATTATCTTATAGGACTAGTTTCCATTTGTGTTTTGAAAATATATCACTCCTTGCTGTTTAACATATGATCTCTTTTTTTACAATTAATAGGTGTACGTTCTCTTAAGTAATGTCGTATTTCAATCAAAGCCATGTTTAGTCTAACAAGCTGAGTACAATAATATTCAGCACATGTGATTTTATTAGGATTCAGAACTTCATAGTGAATAATTTCTGTAGGAGTATTCAAAAGTGGTAGGCTTGGTGTATTTATATTGTGAGAATATTTTTAAAAGAAAACATTTGGATATTTTACTAAATGGCCAGCTAAACTTGAGTGGTTCTCCTTTGTTAAACGTAGGATTGCCCTCCTAGAAATGTTCTATTTTCTCATTTTTTTCGCCTTGTGTAGATTGCGGTGTAGATTTCCACTTTTTATCATCAGTAACAATTTGTTGAGGATCGCTGCCCAACCCAGGCAAAAATACACTGCAGATTGCTACACGTTGAATTTTGTTTTCACCCACATGTGTTAAACACCGTTATATCATGAACTATAAAGTTTTAAACTTTACGGCTAATTCCTAAATATTTTGTTTGGAATCAGCTTCAATTTGAGCCAACGGCAAATCCCTATCTAACTCAACAGGACTTCCAGCTTTTATACTACTGAAGAAATTGCTATCACCGTTCTTGAATTTTTTAAACCACGCTGACGTATTTTGCTATCCAATATATACAGTAATATAAACTATATTGTTATGCTTTCAAAACTCATAATGCATCAAATATCTGATATGGGACTTATCCCGACTTAACTCTTCTTAATTCCGAGTTCTTCCATGTTCACTATTTTTTGTTTCAAAATTTAACAATAAGCACATTAAATATCAATATATTTAACTAAAATATAGATTATATTAAATTAAGCTAAATTTTCCCAGCAGATGGAAATGTTTTTAAAATTCTAAATTAAAACTGCATCACTTATTGCAACAACGTTACCAATCTCATCTCCAAAAAAAACGACCTAGTGATTCTTCCAGACAATCAATCACAGTAAACTGACTTTTTGAAGATGTAGTGATAGTTCCAAGTAATTGCTTGTTTACCTATCCGTTAAAATCAAAATACGTCTAATCGCTAAGAAAATGTTTTAAAGAAAGTACCATTTTTCGCAGTAAAGTTAAACAAAATGTTTTCCCCATTATTAAAAATGGGAACTGTCCACCTAATAACACACCGATCAATAACTCCCCGCTCTGACATACATATGGCGTCACTTAAGAAAAATCCTTACCAGTGGTGCATTTTACCAACCTTCAAACGTCATATGTCAAAATTTCATGACAATCTGCCTACTACTCTCTGAGTAGTTGGGCTTTAACTGACGCTACTTTTGTTATTTTCAAAACACTGGAAAAAGATCGTGTGTTGACTAAAGATCGTTTTTTGAAGTTTTTTTTGAAGTTTCGTTGAAGCAAAACAATGACTTAATAAACATTGCCCGGACTATGTCCCAGCAAAATGAACTAAACATGATTAATATGCTGAATTCAAACGTGGCTGTACAAATACGTTGATGATGCTCAACGCTCTGGACGTACAAATGAGGTGGTTACACCAGACAGCATCAGAAAAATTCACAAAATTATTTCGCAAAAATGTAAAGTAAGACTGCAGATCTTAGCTGATATCTTGAAGATATTAAAGGAAAGTGTTTTTTGCATGAATATTTGAGAATGCGTAAATTGCTATCGAAATGGGTACTAATTTGCTCACAGCTGACAAGGAATAACAAAGTATTAATAATTCCGAGCAATGTTTAAAGCTGTTTAAGCGAAATATAAAGGATTTTTTCATGAGATATGTGACAATAGATGAAACATAGATCCATCACTATACTCCGGAAACAAATCGGAAGTCATCTAAGTGGACAGCACGCCGATGAAAGTCATTCAAAGCGACCAAAAACACAACCATCGACAGCAAGATTGTGGCCTCTGAATTTTGGGATACGCATAGGATATTGTTAATCGATGATCTCGAGAAAGGTAACACCATCAATAGCGAATATTATATAGCGATATTGGTGCGTTTGAAGGACGAGATCGCAAAAAAAAGCATAATTTCTGCATGTAGGTATAACTCCGTAAGTTAATAGGGAAGTTATTCTTTGAACAAATGTAACATTCATGTTCTTCCGACTTCGCTATTCGCTACTGGTGTGTACCTATTACAGTACAAAATAATTCACGCCTTATTTTATAAGAGCTGAAATATATTTATTTCATGTTTCTTCCATCGCCAACAATATCAAACTGCTATTACTGAAATGATTATTAATGACGGTATTGTTTATTAATAATTTAAACTAGTTTAAATCGTACCCCCTAAGGAAATAATACTGCAATGTTTGGTACAACTTAAAAGAAACAACATCTACATCTGCTGAATCTTTATTTAATGTACATTCAAAGAAACGCAAAAATCTTTTATCAAAACAGGTGTTTTAACGTTTTTCAAAAAAGTACCTTCGGTACGATTAAAGCGCCCAGTCACCTAATTCGTACCACCTATAGTCTAAATCGCACTTAGAATCAAAAATTGTATAATTAGTGTTAGTGATTTTATCAACTGCCATTATTACCATGTCCAATATCTTGGTATTATGTTTCATTGTATCGTGGTATTGTTGAAGGTGCAAGTTGAATGGTGGGTGGAATGGTGGAATGTTGGGGATTGTTACTTTCGGTGGCGTGGCAACTATTGGTGGTAATGGAACTATTGGTGGCGATACTACGATTGGTGGCTAGGCAACAATTGTTGGAGTTACGACTATAGGTGGCGATGTATCTCTAGCGAGTGACAATGTAATGCCTGATAGAGTGGTTTTTCCAGTTACATCAGCAGGTTCTTGATTTGATGAATAAGAGATTTTTCTGTACAAATCTCTTATTCATCTAACAAATTCTCTTCATGAATGACGTTTCTGTCACATGGCCACAAACCTGTTGCTTTAAAACCATTAACGCTATATCTAAACGAACCGATCTTGGGTACGATCTAGATAGCCTGTTTTATGACACTGTCAGAATTTGAGCGTAGCCACAATGATGCTGCTTCATTGTAACTGTTTTTCAACGATTTAAAGAATGATCTATCCAACGGTTGTAGGCGATGTGTTATATGAGCAGGAAAAGATAGCATTATTATACCATGATCGCGGCCAAATTTTTGGTATGTGTGCTATAACCATCCAGTAAAAGAAAAATTTGTTTTTGGTCACTTTTTCATAATCTTCTTAACTTAATGAAATGTTACAACCATTCAACCATTACAATCATTTAGTAAAAAATTCTGAAGTTATCCATCCATTTTTCGAGCACCCAAATACTGTTTTTGGCGGAGCTCCTTTTTTTAAGGCATCATTCAGTCGGCTGCGCTTAACTATCAACATGAATGGTATCGATATATCGTTATTAGACCCCTTTCCCCGCTTGCTATTGCACCCACTTGGTGTTTGCTCTTTTGAGCAGCAATAATTTTAAAAGGTTTGTGAACGGTTGATAATACAGTTTCATCCATATTATATATTTGGTCGATAGTAAACTTGTATTTAACCAGTATTTCTTCATATTAATCGAAAAAATCATTAACACGCCCTTTATTAAACCCTTTAGTTCTGGCCATCGATGTTGGTTCTGAAACACACAAGGACAAAGTCTTTCATAAATCTGTAATACCATTTTATGCCCGCTATTTTCTTCTCCTTATTAAAGCAATGAGGTAATTGAATTTTTTCAGGTAGCTCGAAGGCAAGCTTCCTAAATTCAGTAGAGTGCAAAGAAACTGGACTCAAACTGTATCAAATGCTAATTCATCTTCCATGTTTGATAACATATCTTTAGATCTACCAAATTTTGTTGTTTTATTCAAGTGGGAAAAAACATTATTTTGTTTTCTGTTACTTGTACGACTAATTAATTCAGGTTTAAAGCACTAGATGGTACTTTTTACGCCTTTAATTTTAAACGAGATAATACCGGAGTATGACGTAAGCCGTGGTACCGCTTATTTTAAATATACAAATATAATGAAATTATAAATATAAAAGTATCAAAATTATCATTCAGAAATGCCCTTTTTTGAAAAGTTCCAAACATTTTTACTTTTATCCTTCCTTTATGATGCTTGTACTGTAATTATAATCTCAAGGTATATTTCCAACAAACCCTTAAACTATATAAGTTTAAAATGAACATTTAATGCACAAATCAAAAATGATTATCCCATCTTAAATATAACAAGGCAAAAACCAGGAAAATTCCACTACGAGTAAAAGCATAATTTCCAAATAGTTCCTTTTCTTACCACTCCCTTCTCAAAAAAAAGGTGAGTTAAAGCTAGCCTTTTCTTGTAGTATTTGCGACTACGGTTGAATATAGACTTCAAAGAAAGCATTTTACTTCGTAACAACAGAAAAAGTACCCCCAGTTACCGCTCCTTTTGTAGGAAAAGAAAGAATTAAGTTACTAAATAAATTCTTTATTACAAATGAAAATGAACTTTCTAATACTTATTATTATAAATAAAAACTATTATAAGTTATAAAACAAATGACCAGTTTTTATCTATTAATAATGTTAATGTATATATCTAACGGGTGGGGCAATTATCACGTTAGCATTTTAATTTTTGTCATAAATCTCTTCTAAGTCTTTAAATTTTGTCATAACAAATTTTTAAAAATCATGTCAATAAAATATAAGCCATTGCAAGCAGTAATGAGCTTTTTTAACGCATTTGCCATAACTTTTATTACATATCTGATATTAATCCTGCGACTTCAGCACGTGCATTGTCCTTTGAGTTGCTGCTGATGTTTTAAGGTTTATTTTTGTAAACCTTTTCCTTCATATGAGAATTATTTTTTCACAAAAATTGTCAATTTGATGAAAGTGATTTATGAGGGCACTACAATATTCTACTGGCTTATTATTGTCTGAAGACAACGGGCCTTAAACAATTTGAAATTTCTGAGGAAACACTTGCAAATCGCTTCTCAAAATTCGGCGTTAACTACAGACACAAATTCCCAATTGTGCACCCCGTCGTCGAATCGATGTTTTAAAGTGTGGGGGGCCACACGTGCAATATTTTCAGCTGTTCCGAATTCTTGAATAACTTTAATAAACGAAAAAATATCGCTTTGATGAGGCGCCCGACGATTAGGATATTTTCGCCTAAATTCGCGTTGAGTTGCAATAATTGAAATATGTTTATAATGTAAATTACAATTTTACTACGTTCTTTTAGCGTATATTCATCCATAACGAAATGTGCACAAAATCTGCACCATGCAACAGCCAAAATCAAACTGTCAGAAATTCCACGAAAAAAAAATGGCGCCGAAACCAAATGGTAGCATGATACTTGCCCCACTCTTTATATATGAATTAATTTTATTACATTATTTTTCATTGTTTATTATTGAATTGTAGATTTTTTTCCAACGCCACATCAATTTTTTCCTACAGTAACAGGTAATTTATTAGGTCAACTTTAAATGATTTTTTTATGTTATAACAATCACACATGAATTTTGATTTATTTTTGAAGATATTTAAATTTTCTTTCTTTAAAAAAACATATTCGTGAGCACGTTGTTGCTCACCACAAGCACGAGACCGGACAAAAAAGAACTATATTAAATGGGTAAGCAAAGTTGAAATGGTTCATTATAATTACATCCCATTACATAACACAGGTCAACATGATTTTTATAACACTGATAAAAATTCTCTTTGTATCTCCTTTATATTAATTATATGTACCTGACTGGACTGGATAATGTAGGAATTACGACAAAACCTTATATTCTGGGGTATTTCAACTGTATTACCTTTATTACTTATTACCTTTAAGAGCAATTTTGTTGTTTTCTATAATTTAGTTTATTTCTGTCTCGTTTACAGTACAGTCAACTGTTTTAATCGATTTTATATTAAAATGGCAAGTTTAAGTCGTCGATTTTGCAAAAATCCAGCGGATAAGTTTTGTTATATATGCGGACGATTTGTTTTAAAGTCACAAGCTAGATCTATATCCGACAAAGTCATAAAAGCCTATCTTTTATATTTTAAGTCCCAAATTAGACATCAAGATACAAGTTGGGCTTCTCCTGTTTGCTGTGTGCATTGTCCCGTAAATTTAGTGCAGTGGATGCATCGCAAGAAAAATTCTATGCCGTTTGCTGTACCTATAGTGTGGAAAGAACCTACTGACCATATATTATGATTTATGATTGCTACTTTTACGATATGATTGCTACTTTTGTATCACTAAAACACAACGGATTTCAAAAAAGCAAAGGGACAAAATTCAGTATCCGACTTCCCCCCTTCTGCACTTAGGCCAGTTCCTCATAGGAACTACCGGTACCGAATGCACCTTTAAACCTAGACAACATGTTTCCCGATAATTATAATTCTTCATCAGGATCTGATCCACAACTTCCTTTTATCTCTCCACCACCCACCCCTGTAACAAAAAAACTGTACGTGTTATTAATTAGCTTATCAGTTTCGGATTTAGACCTCCAACTACTTCATATACATCTATTTTCATCAATGTTACCTCAAAAAAGTTTTAATTTCTTGACCTGTGTAAATATACCGAAACCGTTGTTTCACATGTTATTTTTTTTTTACGATCCGAGTACATGTATTTCTTACGAGTTTATATTTAAATTTTTTGTGTAGTTTATATTATGTTAATTTTTGCATTTTTTCTTTTACGGAGAAAAAATAAAGTGGTGAATCTTTTTAATGGTTCTCAATTATGTAACTACTAATAATATAAACATACTGTTAGTCGCAGACTTGCAGACTCTTGTCACAGGAACTTCCACTAGTTATACAGAAAACATATAAAAACAAAATCGTTTCTAATAAAACTACTAATTCATTGAAAACCCTTCTCGATCGGTGCCTTTAACTGAAGGTGAGACGTGAACTATCCCATATAATTAAGTTAAGGATAATGGAGAGATTGAAACTAATAATTAATTGGCGGAATATACATTTTTATTTGTTTTTAACATAAATCGGCTTATTACTTTTAGAAATTAGTATTAAGATTTAATGCAAGTGGATCATTCAAAAAGTTTCCAACCTGACAAAGATCACGCAAGTATGACCAAATGCCTATGATATTTGTCAAATATTATCCTGCTGATTTATAACAATTGAGTAAAGCAAACACATTTTCAAATTTTTGGAAAAAAGTATATTAAAATTGAAGTTCGAAATGATTTTGTTGAGTGAGTTTAACCCCAACAAACATACATAAAGCATTAAATCTCACTTGCCTAAATGATTTCTCCTTTACTTTCGATGGCAAAAAGTGAGCTGGGATAAAAATGTAAACCCCATTGTACCATTCAAAATGTATTATTTTAAAAAGTTGAACGTCTGGGATGCTCAAAAACAGCTTCAATCGACAAATTCGTCACAAAAATCGACAATGTCGTATTAAATGATCGCCGACATAATGTATGCGAGCTTGCTAATATTGTAAACATCTCAATAGACCGTGTCCACTACATTTTACACGATGTTTTGGCTATGTAAAGGGTTTCGTTTCCGGTCGATAGGCGCAATATTTGTTAACAGTTAACCAAAGACGCATTACAACTGTTCCTACTGTGGCAGACTTATTAAAATACGATTCTGACGAGTAACATTTAATTACAGTAGAAGAAACATAGATTCAGCATTACTCGTCAGAGACCAAACAATAGTTCAAACAATAGGTGAAAGCAAATGAAAGTGCACCAAAAAAATCCAAAACGATCGCGTCCGCAAAATAAATCATAATTGCAGTTTTCTGGGATTCTTATGATGAAATGCTCATAGACTACTTGGTAAATATACGCCTTACGTACTACGCTTCACTAATGAACTAATTGAAGTGCGCTATTCAGGCCAAACGTCGACATCTAGACAAAAAGAAAGCGATCTTCTACCACGCCATTGCACCTTAAATATGTATCAAATTGCTGGTGTCAAATTCCATGACGTATGCTTCAAGGTGCTTCCACATGCCCTCTATTCGGTGGATTTAGCTCCCAGCGATTGTTTCCTCTTAAAATAATCTTAACAATCTTGTATGGTCTTCGTCAGGCAACATACCCCTCTACTACTGCTGTGGATTCTTCATAGGACTTAAAATAGGTACCACCGATATTTTTTTGTTATTTGAGAACACACATGGGGGCAAATAATGAGCCAAATATATCTGATTCATCTCCACGTACAGTGGAGGGTATAAGGGCAAGTACTTTCGTAAATTTAACAAACGACTCTACACATTTTTTTTAAAGAAAAGTTTCATTAAAACATAGGGGAATGTAGGCACTCTAATGAACATTAGCGTAAACCACGTTGTTGCAAAAAGTAGTATTGCAGTACATTATTTGACAGTGGAGACAGAGGAGAATTAGTATTTTAAAAGGTCTGAACTAAATAATTTAACAAACAACGAAACACTTTTGGTCATTGTTAAAGTAAGTAACAACAATTTTTATTACATATTTTAAAAGCAAATTTATTCAGGTACAAATTAGTGTAATAGTTTTATTAGCACAAGTTAAAAGTAGGGTTATGAAGTATATTTAGGTATTATGGGTCAAGTTGCTTAGATTGGACCATATCGCAGTTAGCGAAAATGGACTGATCCGAAGTGTCCGAAAGTGATTTATTAAATGTTGTTGCAGCTTATAGGAATGGTGATACTAGTTTGAACGAGTGTAGTCGTATTTATCATGTACCTAAAGCAACGATAAAGAAATATGCGGATAAAAAAATACTATTGGAAATAAAGTGAAAGCACTTGGTAGGCAGCCCATATTTACTAAAGACATGGAAAGAATTATCCAAACCCAAATATATTCTTCAACTTAAACATGTTTTTTTAGTTTGACTATCCGAGAAGAGCGAAAACTAGCTTTCGAAGTCGCTAAAAATACTCCTTGCCACATACATTTAATAAAGAAAAGAAAATAGGAGGGGAAAAGTGATTCTACTCATTTATGCGCAGAAATCCACAGCTGTCAATACAAAAACCTCAAGGTACCTCAATGGCAATAGCATGAGGCTTCAATAGAGAGAACGTAAGCCATTTTTTTGATAATTTAGAAAAAAACTGTGAGCGAGTTTAATTTCACCGCAGAAACTATTATTTATGTCGATGAATCGGGATTTTCGACAGTACAAAAAAACTATACAAAAGGTAGTTGCTTGTAAAGGTAAACGCCAAGTAGGAGGCGTAACAAGTGCTAACGTGGCGTTCTTACAAGTATGGTATGCGCGGTCAGTGCTTCTGATTTTTAAAAGAAAAAAAATCAACAAAGATCGTCAAATTGGGGCACCCCCGGCAAGCTTTGTTACTATATCAGAATCAGGTTACATAAATTCCGAATTGTTTGTTGAGTGGTTTTCAAAAAAACATTTCAAAAACTTTTCTTGCTCAATATAAAGGTGATAAGATATATCAAACTCAAATTTCTAAATTACTAAATGAAGCATATGGCACTGGTATTTGGCCAGTTAACAGACATGTCTTTCAGGATCACCGGTTTTGCACCATCAGATATGCTACAACCTCAACATTGTGGCAATGTTACCGAAATTGAAATAATTACTAGAAATTCAGCACGTCATGAAGTACATCAATACCTAATGACAGTGAAAGCGGCAGTGATTCCGCTATTGTTTGTATTTCTCAGGAGAAAAAGCGTAAAAACTCTGAGGATATTCTTCATAAAATATCATCGCTACCAACACAAAAGCCATAGCCAGGTTCATCGTCTTCTCGAGCACAAAGAACTATTGCTCAGAAAGCACAACGTAGCATCGAAGGAAAGGTTAAAACGACAAAGCCACAAAATATTGGGAAGAAAAGAAAAGAAGAGACGATTAAAAAGAAAAAACAAAGAATACAAATGAAAACTACATGGTTTTGTACCATATGTGATAAAATAAGGGAAGAAGAGATGATTCAAGGCATTACATGTCAGGCTTTGGTTCATACAAAATGTGCTGGTGTGAGTCCAAAGTTCAAGAAGTATTTTTGTTTTAATTGTACTTAATGGTCCATTCTAAGGAACCAGTGGTCCATCGCAAGAAGCCGGTTTTCTTGGGTGGACTGAACACTGAATTTATAAAAATTATTTTTTTATGATAATAGTAAGTAAAAAAAAAATTGTTGTTAGTTCGAAGATTTCAAATATTTTCCACCTAAATGTTTTTATTAAAAATGCTTTTACAAGATCATATTTAAGAAAATGTTTAGGTATTTCAAACGAAATACTTAATTTATTATTATAGTTCTAGTACCTATTTCTAATATCTATATCTCAAATGAAACCTTTTCCGCCAAGAATAGATCAAAACTTTATTTTATTACCTTAACAACTGACGTCTCCGTCGTCTTGTTTATTTCGATCCATCGGAATTTAGTTTTAGCCTCTTAAGGTGTTATTTGAAAATAAAATGTAATTTTTTGAAGCTATTCATTCCATAAGTTTCAACATAAATTTATTATTTATTGTTGTTTAATGTCAAAATTGAAATTACTCGCACTAATTTACACCACAATACGTTTTAAATGTTTCACGTTACATTGAGAAACACATGATTAATTGTTTTATTAAATTAACTATTCAAAATGTCCACCATATTTTGCCTCATAAAAAAAGTTTCGTCGGTTGATAAAATATTGAAGCAGAAAATGGATTAATTTGATTTTGCCGAATAAAGCATTCATAGTATTTCTGCATGTGTGAAAAACCAGTGGGTAAGAGTGCTTATAACATTTGTACATGATAAGAGGAGAATAACTGCTCTTTTAGTGTTCTATGTACAATCGAATGAGAACCTCCAACTTATCGCGTAACACTGCGAGTACTTGTTATAGAATATCATTCATAATATGTAAAATTTGTTCTTCGAATTCTGGACCGGTCTCTTACTGGAGCCCATATTCTTGAAATTTTGAAACCACACTACCCGTATCCAAAATTCTTTGAGAAACTTGGATAAATGTTTGCCGAGCTGGAAGCAACCTTTCTGGGTATCGTTACCTGTAAATAAGTCGCCTCTTGCAAATTTTGGAGAAGCATCTTCGTAAATAAGAAGCATATCGTAATATTCACGTACACAAAATATTGTTTGTTTTAAATGAAACTTAAATGCACGCACTGACACACTGAAATAATGTTGGACGCAATGTTGATATAAAATTATTTGCATCATTCTTAATGTTATTATTTTAACAATGTTTATTAGTTTATCTGTAGTTCATTCGTTAAGTAATAATGAATTAACATTTGCAAATATGTTTTTACAGATATGTATTGCCGGTCGCGTTGGTGCGGCGGTAAGAGCGTCTGCTTTGCCGAATCCGCGCTGGAGCGGTAGCTGGTTCGATTCCAGCGCTCGGATGGTTATTTTTCTTTCTTCTGTCCGTTTATCTTTCCTAAATGTTTGTGATTGTTTCTAGGCAAGAGTGTAAAATCCGACTACGAATTACCCCTCAGTCACACCAGTTAAAGGCTGGGTAAGGCTGGATGCCTTCTGAGAAGTGTTCTACGTTGGTCACTCGCCAGTCGGTAGGTTTTCTGATAGACTTATGGGTAGGCACATAACCAAGGGTTTATAGCACCGAGGGGGGTGCTGGCCTGGGTTTGTCGGAAGCTGATGACCGTGGTTCGGAACCCACGTTAAGTTGTAGGTCCAGTCGCTAAATAGCCTAGTTGCTGATGCGCCTCTAACCCAAACACCTCAACTAAGATATGTATTTGCCTAAAATATTAATTTTTATCATAGCTTTTCGATTGGTGATTTAATAGCTTTGTAATTTTTTTCTTAGGAACCGTTAAGTTTTTGAACCTTGTTGAAAGGAAATGTTTTCTTTCAAATGATGTAAAGAATCGTTGGTTAAATTTGGGAAAGTACTTTTCCTTACACCCTGTATATGATTTAAATTCTTAACCAAGGCCAGATCTAGTTACTATATTATTAAAAAAAAAGCAATAATTACCACCATTATTTTACTTATCATAGATGTTAATTTCTACCACTATTCTAACTACCATCAAAATGATTTTCTTTTCCACAAAAATCATCATACGAGGCCTAATCTAAGCAATATTACCGTGCAAACCATAAAAATATTATTCATCGCTCCATACAGATTATTCTCTCATCTAGGGATTCTTCTTGCACCACCCATGGTAAAGTTTCCAAAAATAAAACCCGAAACATCTAAAAACAGAACAGATCGATGAATAAAGTTCAAGATCGGCCAGATTGCCCTCAAACGGCACGCGTCCGTCCCTCGCCGGAATCCGTCTATTTTAAATCGAGTTGAAAGACCACGTCGACCTCCCCAGCCATCAATTAATTTCTAAAACGACGTAACAGAGACAACAACGCCCAAGTCTACGCCACTGATTATTAGGCACGTCAAGCGTGGAACTAACCGTACCATACATCCTATTCTTTCTTCCACACCCCGCATTGTTTCGCTACATCGAAAAATGTTTTTTTTTATATTTCGCTTTTTACGAGGAAAAAATACAAGAGTATCGATGAAAAATCACGGAAAACAAAGGCTGATATCGTAAAAAAATAGACAATCGTTCGGTCGTATATTGTTCTCGATATTGGGATGGAATTATACTAAACCATCTTAACTTCCCTTATCAACTTTATATGGTTCTGTTATTTTTGTCTGTTCTCTTTGTTGTTGCGAGCAATTTATTCCGGTTTGTTTGGAAAGGGTCTCCGAAAACTTCCTTTTTATATAGTTAAATTATCTTCAGATCAATCGATGATATTTTTATTGGAAAACGAAAGTTATTTATATGAACAGCTACCCTGGAAAAGGAAGAAATTCAAAAATAAAAATTAAAATGTACTCTGTGAAAAGAAGCACATTAATTTTGTTTTAGATTACTTTATTTAATAATATTTGGCGTGATGGTTGTTTCGCAGAAACAACTGTATCATCGAGAGGCTTGAAAAAGAAATAAACCAAATATTAAAATTCAAGCGTCTCGATGATGTATTTGTTACTGCGAAACGGCCGTCATGCCAAATATTATTAAATAAAGTGATTTAAAGCAAAGTTGAAGTACTTTCTTTCACATAGTTAAAATGTACAGTCACAAAGTAACGGACGAATCAATCAATTTACACAAGCCAACAATTGTTTTGGTGCCGGGGTATTTGGAGCTGATTTCATACGAATTTGATGCTCTGAATTGAAATATGGTATTAATTTTTACCTAGGAGCTCAAATTTCTAAGATATCTCATTTTAGTAAAATATGCATTACACTAGTTAAAGCTAAATCCATGGATCAAATAAAAAACTAAACACGGAATTTTTATTATCATATTATACAAATATTATTATATACATAGATAAAGGAAAAAGCCATCGATGAAACCAATTAGTAACTGAACACTTCCGAAGTTTCTTGTCCATGACATTCTTGAATGTATTTTGAAACAGTCTCTTTTTAAAATCCAGCAGTAATGGCCATTATGTGCGTATCCTACCTTCCTTAGTAGTGGTCCTCCATAGTTTTGATATCCTGGTGAATCATTCACCTTGTTCCTCACAGTTGTTTCCTAAATTTTGAGTAGAACGCTCTAAGTGGCTGTGTAAATAGTGTACCTTACTGTTCATGTTACACCCAAGGGATCTGAAACTGTTAAGTATCTTGTTTACCAGTTCAACATAGTTGTCAGCTTTGCATTTGCCCACAAAATTTCCCAAAACTGCAACAAATGAAGTCCAGGGTTTTCTCTCAGCCTCATTTATCGAGTTTTCGAAGGCAAAATCCTTAATCAGTTGCCTTACTTGTAGGCCGTCAAATAATCCTCCTTTATTTTTTTCCGTACTCAAGGCATTTGAGTCATTTTTGAGGCATTGTTTCCCTATATATGCAAAACATAATCCATTCTTATCTTAGATCTTATTCTTAGGTATCTGCTATCCCCGAGAAACAAGAAGCAAGGATATTTGAAGTGACCACTTTGCTATCCAAGAAGAAAGTTTACCATTTTTAAGTCCAAACAAATCACCTATTGATGTTCATGATTCTTTATCTTCTCCAAGACCAAAGCTATGGTGTCATATTATACTTTCATTTTCATTGAGTCAGCAATTGGTAATGAACCATATTTGTTCCCATTGCGTAGAAGGACACATTTCAAACTTCGATTTCAGCTGTCAATAAATAGACGCCAATCATCTGGAAAATATTCAGGAAGACCCATTTTTTCCAGAAGTCCTCTAATTTCTTGACAAAATTCAAGATTATCTTCTTGAGAAAAGAATATGTTCTCTTGTATGAGAAAAGATAATTTTAGTTCCTTGCTCCAGTACGTTTTTGTCGTTCAACCTGGAAGCCACTAATTCAGAACCTTCTTTTGACAAGTTGAGATCTCTGATGAGGTCATTTCACTCATCCTGGTTGACATGTTAAGGAATTGATGACATCCCCTCATAACAACTATCACCTTTATTACTATCAGAAGAATGATCAGACGGACAATACTCGTCCCCACAGAGCTCTGGGGTCAGTTGGTCAAAAGTTAGGATCGGCACCTCCTCTGAGTGAGGGACTGGGTGACCTGCAAAGATTAAATCACGAATAAGTCCACTTGCTACGGTCGTTTCAATTGATTCCACTAATATTTACTAGCCAGAAATAGCAATCATCATAGTGGTTTTTGGGTTCTTTCCAAACCACCTGTTCGCCGAAATTTAGGCTTTTTCTTTTCCAGGGAGTTCACTGTCGGAAATGTTCTGTACAAGTTTTACAGACCAGATGCGGTGCCCAAGTTTTATCCTGATCACCAAGCCTAACAGCAAAATATCCAACATAAGCTCTCTTTATAAACTTACGAACAGGTTTTCTGTTTTCTTTTAACGGATATTCTCCACATATGTAGCAAAACACAGCAGGCTGATTTACACAATTTCTTCTACTTGAACTCATTTTATTTATATTCAACAACATAAAAACCATTACTCAAAGGCAGACTGACAATAGTGCAAATATACAGAAACCAATCATTGTACAATAATTTTAGAACACCTACACTTGAATGTATTGAATTGAAAAAAAAAATTGATAGATAAGTGGGTGTATCTAAAATAGTAGAGCAGATAAAGGAAAACTGATTTCATATTTAAATTTAGCGCCCCAAATATAGCTAAAATGTTTTTTCTTGTAGGCCTGTATTATTTAATATGTGCTAATTACACTGATAAACACAGTATTTGTAATAAATCAATTTTTGGGTGTTGATGGTGTAGTTTGACACGTTCAAAACAAATCTGCAAACACAATTATTCTATCACCCACAAATTCTCTGTAACAGGCAAATTAATACAGAGCCTTCATTTAAACCAGTACTTTACCAGGAACTTTATTTTTGTTATATAGAATCAGTTATATAGGTAGTATCATTTGTCACCAAAAATATTATTAAAATTTCCCCTAAATTTGTCATCGAGATTTGGTTATGGTATTTTTTATTTAAATAATGGTAATGGTTTTGGTATTTTTTTTTTAGTTTCTATGCTCCCTAAGAAACAAAAAATATTCTTAAAGCGTCTCTCAAACACATTTAATTATTTAAAGGAATTAATTTTCGTTGTTTATCAACAATATTTTCCATAAAAATCTACAACTAAAGTAGCTCTTCTTTTTTCCTTCGATGGCATCCGCTCCGTTGGTATTATTTTAACATTTTTTTTTTTTACTTTAGATTTAAAATAATATTTAGGACTGCTCAAATGTTAGGTTTATTTTCATTATTAGTGCTAAACTGTGTATAGTATTCAAAGAAAAAGATTATTTATAAAAACTGAAAAAGAAACAATAAACATATTTCGTAGTGTAAGAAAACAAGTGATTTGGTGCTAATCATTACCGACTTGTCGTATTGGTTGTACATTTATAGGTTACGAAAGTTTCTGGATTAAATGACAATAGAGCTTTGGCTCAGCCAACTTTTCATATTCATGATTTTTACACGCTTCATTAGGTAGGGATATCATATAAATACAACAATAGTTTAGTTTAAGAATTAGATTAAATCATCTCTGATCTGTAGTATCTAGTATCTGATAATACTAACGTGATTAGGGAAACGTGCGTCGAAAAGTTTAAAAAATGTCATTTGGTGCTAAGAGGTAAATCTGTTCGAGTTTTTGTTTCACACCGAAGATTCCAATAGAAGAATTGATATTCCGGACATGTTGCCTACAAACAATAATAAGCGATTAGAATACTGTAATACCATCATGAACCATTTCCGTCAAATTGATAATTTTCATACAAAATTGATTTGACGTCTAAGAATTATTTTTTATGAGAATATTTGAAAGGGAAAGGTTTGCATAAATAAGCCCCAATAATGATACTCAGGAACATCCATACTGAAATCGCTACATTAACACCAAACATGTTTACAGAAGTTATGGAAAATGTGTTAAAAAGGGCACAAAGTCGCATTAATGCTAATACCTCACATTTAAATAACATAATTAAAATATGTCGACTGGTAAATTAATTGAAATATTAACTAGTTAACAGATTAAAAAATCAATTTATTATCGTTTCGTAATAGTAACCTACAATTAAATAATCGAAAACTTTTACATTAGGGACAAATATTTTAACCGCAAAAATATTTTCATTATTAATGTATTGATCCAATAAACACCATTAAAAATTTTCATTGGTTCATTTTATTTAATTAAGAGATCTTATACAGAAAGCGGGTGAAACCAGAAAACAGAAAAAACGAGAAAAAATTAACAGAGACATTTTATTTCGCCAGGGTAACTCTCCAGATCAGTAGGCTTGCGTTTGCAAAGCAACAGCGCCCAAGTCTAAAAAAAAAACTTGATAGCGCACCATTGTCAATTGTCACTCATTTTCAGAATCCACTAGGAAAATTCGATTTACCAAAAGTATTGCTACGGATCAGCAAGTAACTCTAGGGAGTTCAAACTGGTACTGAAGACGCACCAGATGTTGGTATATATCCCCTCCCCAAGCAAAGCCAACAGTGGTGCCAAATCGAACACTACGTCACCAGTCCCATTACTATATTTATACACTATGTACATACAGAAATGAATTTTTAGAACTGGTATTCGGCTGTTCGGACGTTCAAAGTACTTATAAATAAAATCCGTAGATTTAACGTGGAAAAATAAGTTTATATATTTAGTTGCAGATAAAATAATATTTATATTGCTTAGTTTCTGAATAATATAAATATGAACATATGTATATACTGTAAATTAATGTTATAATTGTGTGAATTTATTATGTGGCACTCATAAAACTCTACATACGAGGGTCGCTATTTATATATCCAGAATAATAAATAAAAGCAAATATTTATAATTGAACATGCATTTTGAAATTTATTTTTTACGGACGGGAACAAAAAGAAATCATTGGGTGCCAAATCAGAACTGTACGGCGGATAACCCAACAATTCGATGTTTTGACCAGCCAAACATTGACTTGTTCGGTCCAATGCGTGAGAGCTCGCGTTTTCATGGTGAAGGTTGGTCCTGCTTTGCTGGTTGTTTTTTCTTATTTTAGAATTCACCGTTCTACGATTCTCTAGCGGCACTGTAGCCACATGACCATTTATTACAAAAAACAAGCGACCATTTGCTTCAAAGTGCTTCTTGCGCAAAAAACTTTTGTTGGGTTAAGTTCATTTTGAAAAACTCATACAATCGACTGCTGTTTACTTTCTGGCTGATATGCATAGATCCAAGATTCGTCACCTGTGTAGATGTTATACATGGCTTTTGACGCACCACGATTTTATTTCCTGGGCATTTCTTTGCACCAATCAACAGGAGCCTCTATTGACCGATTGTTAAATTATTCAGAATCCAACGCGCACAAATATTTTTCACGACTAAATGTTCATGTCAAATCTTGAATATGCTTGTCATACTAATGCCCAGCGATGCCTCAATCTCACGTAGGCCACCAGACAATCTTGATTTATCAATTCGCGCATAGTATCAATATTTTCGGGTACAACAACCGATTTTGGACGACCTTCTTCAAATTGGTCCATGAGCGAAAAACGGCCAAGGTTAAATTCACTAAATAGTGATATGAAGTGGTTTTAGATGGTGCTTCATCGCAAAAGTCGAAGTGAGTTGATCGATGCACTGTTATTGAGATAATCCAAGTCGAAAGTCGTAGTAAAACATCCCACGAAAATTGTCACGAGTTAATTCTACTTTTTGACTGAGATGAAATTTTCAAGTTACTAAACAACACAAATAGCTTTTTTTGGGTTTTTCGCCACGATCTAAAACTCAATAAATATCAAAATATCTGTTCTTAGGTAAATAAATTTTGGAATTATTAACTCTGTGCTTAAAAAGCACATATTTTCAATTAGAAAATGATTATCAACAAAATTTCGGAATGGTAATGGGTTATTATCTTTCTCCTTTGATGAGTAATATCTTTATGGAGGAACTCGGGAATAACATATTAAGTAAATCTCTTACAAAGCCAATAATATGGCTTAGATATGTTGATGATATTTTTGCTATATGGCAACATAGCATTCACGTTCTAAATATTTTTTACACGATATACATTCTCGAGAGCCTACAATTAAGTTTACTTTAGAGAGGGTTAGGGAGAATAAATTGTCATTCCTCGACACTTTAATATTAAAACAAAACAACAGAATAAAAACTACAGTTTACAGAAAACCGACAAACAGAGATAAGTATCTCAATTTCTTTTCTAATCACTAAGAATCAGTCAAAATAGGAGTAACTAAAGGTTTATATGACAGAGCAAAACTTGTTTGTACCGACAGTGATACACTACAAAAATAATCAAATCGCATCAAAGTCATTTTAATAAAATACAATTACCCAAAAAATGTCATAGATAAATCCTTTAAAACTGTTGATACCAGACAAAACAGACAAGTTATTAATAACAATAATAATAACTCTCAAACAATTAACCTCACAATTCCTTACATCCGCGGTATTTCTGACACAATTAAAAGAGTAGGAAATAAATTCAACATAAGAACGAGATTTAAAACAAAAAATACTCTTAGATCTATATTAACAAAAACTAAACCAAACAACACACAACAGAAAACCAAAAATATGGTTTCTAAAATTCCCTGTGAATGTGACAAATTTTATATAGGTGAGACATCTAGACCCTTAGATGTTAGAATAAAAATAAAAACCTTCTTAGAAAGGGCGATTTTTAAAAATCTAGAATTTGTCAACACGCATGGGAATCGGGTCATAAAATCAATAGGAATAATTTCAAAACGGTATTAAAAGAATCGGTAACAAAATACAGAAGATTAAAAGAAACCGCTATTATTAAGTTAAATAATAACAACTGTATTGCTATACCTTCGGTAGATTTAAATTCAATATGATTCCCGATTCTAAAGAATACAATTAAAAACATTTAAGTATTTCAATACACAATCAGTACAGTAAAAACAATCGCACAGCAAACCTCACCTATATATTTTTGGTAGTATATCACTGTCATTAAAAACTAATTGTCAATGTAAGTATGATTAACTTACACAAAAAATATATTTACTTCCTGTCTTTACATTATATATAGAAATTAACATATTTTATTTTTTAGATGATTTTTGAAAACGGGAGGAGAATACTTCCCGAAACGTTAACGTTCAAAAGTTTGTATTTATTTTAGAGCATTTTTATATTTTTAAAATTTTGTTCGTCAGGCAAATTTATTACAAAAAAATCCTGTGAAATTTTTCTCCGTTTGGTTTTTTGTTTTTACCCAGTGTTACATAAGAACAAATATTTTGATATTTTTTGAGATTTAGATCGTGGCGAAAAACCCAAAAAGAAAAAAATATATGAACACGCCACAATGATTCATACATTAACACAAATAGCCTCAGTATGACAAGATCTGGGTTCGTATACAGTCAACAATGTCAAACTTTACGATGTATATGTCAGATGGTGCCTAGCAACAACATTGTTGCCAATTCAAAGTTGATTCATAAATAACAACCCTCGTATTAAATTATCTTTTAATTAATTATATTCGTGTATTTTCTTCCACCTTGCAAGACCCAGTTACGTAAAGGAAATCTCATTAGTTACGCACAAATTAATTTTGAAATTAAATGAAAAATTTTCTAAACAATAACAGGTCTCCTCCATTCACAGATCATGCAACATATTGCCACTCATTGTCGTGAACAAGAAGTTTTTTCACTTATGTTCATTTTCCAGAAGGCATGTATAACTAATACTTAACGCATCTAACACTGAATTGTACACAGCTTCAAACAGCATTTAATATACTAAACTCGAAGAAATTTGCCACTAAACACCAAATCACTTTTTACACACGCGTTTCGCTAACCATGTCAGCATCATCAGGAGATGATTCAATCTAATTCTAAAACTAAACTATGTTCTAATTACATGATAGCCGTACCTAAGCAAGCGTGTACAAATCATAATTCGTGAAGTTTACTAAACGTTACATTAACAATTGAAAAAGTTGACTGAATAAAAAAGGTCCTTTATGATGGGTCATGGTTTTCTTACATTTTTCTATATGGCTGCTCTCGTTTGGATCCAAAGCCTTATTATTAGTTACACTTTTAACAAGCCTTAAATTACTAATATCTATATTATTATTCATTTTTCATTTCTACCATATTTAATGTGGGCAATGTGTTCTTTCTACCTAGTTAATATGGATTTTATAGTTTGCCCAATATACCTTCGATCACAATCTTGACAACTAATTTCATAAATCCCTGATTTTTTATGTTGATCTACTTTATTCCTTGGATTACAGGACGTCTGTTAATATATTACATGTTTGGTAGACAACCTAAGGTTCACTTATTTAACCCTTTCATATCTGAAGGTATTAATATGTACCACCTCCTTTTTCTCCAAATATAGTGAATACGAAAACCCTATGCGTTTACACTCACTGATGATCGATTCTAGTATCATTCGCATTAGTCGATCAGAGCTCTTGATTCGGTGTTCCACGAGAAACGCCCAATCAATTTGATTTGCAAGTTACAACCTGTTGGGCAGTCAGCGAGTTTAAATATACATTCTACAAAATTGATTTAAAAATAGTATATCTTAGGTAAGTGATATAAAATTTTTCATTGTTTTCATTGTTTAGTTACCTCATATAATCAATTAGATTTGTAGATATTTGTATGGTATTTTTTGACATTATTTTATATATAAAATTTACGAAAATCAACGAGGATCGAAAAGTACCGTCAGTAACTATTGGTTTCAAAATTTAGGCACTTTTATGGTAGATATAAATAATGAATGTAGTTTTTTTGTTTTTTGCCGATAGTTATGTTTTAAATTCACGTTTAAATTGTTGTTTTATTTGTTACAGATGTACTGAAATGGATATGTCAAAAAATATTGCTCTCATTGAGGCTTGTTGGTCGTTGGAAGATCTTCCAGACTACGACAATGAGTCTGATGTGGATTTTTCAGACGAACATAAAAGAAAAGGAAAGACGAACTACCCACACCGAGAGGCATTGACGACATTTTTTAGAAGGCTGTTGAAAGAGTCCTAAACGAAGTCCAATCTTTATCGCCTATAAATAAAGAATTACCACCAGAATCTTCTATTGAGCAGGTATCTACATCGCCGGTCCCTAGTCCCAAACCCGAGATTGATCTTCCGTCATCAAGTACCTCCTTGCCAAGAGCTACTCGACAAAATGTTGTCGAACCAAATCGCAAGCGGAAAAAGCGAAACTTAGAAACAAATTTACCGGAATATTCAGGAGATACCGAAGTAGTACAACAATGTTTTGCTCACTGTGCCACACCGACTGATATATTTCTAGTATTGATTGGCGGAATATTAGTTGATATCGTGTACCAAAGTACCTTTACGTTACGTAGAAAGACAAGGCGTTGAATCTAAAAAAGGAGGAGCTTTTAACATTCATAAATTGTTTATGGGATACAATAATCGACAAGCTTGGACAGACCATTACTCATCGGCACCTAATCTAAACAATCCACTTTTATACAAAACCATGCCAAGAGAGAGATTTGCAATTTTTTATCACATCCACATTGTAATAATAATACTCAAATGCCTACGAACTGCAAGGGCAAACTGTATAAAATAAGACCAGTAGTGGATTATCAAATTCAAGGGTAGGCCTATACTGAAATATTACAATTTGTCTGAAAATATATATATATATATATATATATATATATATATATATATATATATATATATATATATATATATATATTTATATATATATATATATATATATATATATATATATATATATATATATATATATATATATATATATATATATATATATATATATATATATATATATATATATATATATATATATATATATATATATATATATATATATATATATATATATATATATATATATATATATATATATATATATATATATATATATATATATATATATATATATATATATATATATATATATATATATATTTATTGTTGTTTGGTTGACCAGAGAGTTTTAATAAAGGCGAAAGGCGAGATTTAATAAAGGCGAAGAAATTCTACTAGAATTTTTAAACTGCAACTTAGGGGAAAGAGTCGTTTTAGAACTGACCGAGCAAGAAAGGGAAAAAAGTAAAATTGTCTATTTTGACATTTTTTTTGATCTATAGCTTTGTTAGCAAGATTGAAAACTGAAAAGACCTATGCTTGTGGGACAATCAGGAGTAATAAAAAGTGCTTCCTGAAAATATGCTTGCTGATTGTAAAATGAAAAGAAGAGAGAACGATTATCTATGTTCAAACTTAGATATTGGAAATGGAAAGATGACAAAATTTTCAATTCAAATTTTCAATTTCAAATTTTCATGTAAACCAGGAGGCCACAATGTCACGTAAGGAAAAAAATGGATCAATCAAAATTTACAGTAACTTACCCAATGGCAATCAAAGATTACAATGCCTATATCGATGGTGTCAATACAGCTGATCGATTGAGAGTCCTATATTGTGTCGACTGAAAATCACCAAAATGGTGGCATTGTTCTAGGGTGCCATAGACATAGCATTTGTAAACGCCTTTGTTATTCATGGCCTTATATTCGAAAAAACTACTGTGAAAGACTTCCGACGATGACGATAAAAAGTGCTGGTCGAAAAAAAAAGAGCTTTTACAGATAACGTTTCAAGACGTGGTCCTTCTAAAAGGCTCAAATCCAATTATTCTACAATGAAAGATGTACGTTTAGGTAGCAGAGGGATACATTGGTCTATATTTGCAGAGAGTAGAGAAAGGCGTAAGGTTTGTAGCATCAAGAAGATGCAATCGAAACCATATAGTAAATGTTCTCATTGTAATGTATTTTTATGTTTAAATGACAAAAAAGTGTTTTATTGAATACCGCAATGCAAACGTTTGATCTCATATTTTTTTATTACTTGTATTTTTAACAAAGTATCTAACATTTTAATACATAAATTTTCTAACGGTACAAATTAACCCAGGTCTTAGAAATAATACTTCTAGGCACAATAAAAATCTAAAAAAATCTGTGTTTTTTACCTGCCTTAGTAATATAATAGAGTAAAATTGTAGAAAATCATAAAAAATGGATAGTCCTATAGGAAAGGGTTAAAAACTTGTCTAGCCCTCATGGTAATTGGGCATCAAACAGTATTGCCATGAATTTTATTTTGTTCTGTATTTTTTCACCATTCTCCTCAGACACCTCGTTAATTAATTGCAATTCTTTGTTATAACCATTTAAAGGAAAGTCGATTAATCTATTTACCATACAAATTAAACTAGCCATCTTATTATAGAATCCATGATTCGAAGCCAGTCCAGTCTCTCCAGAATGCATTCCATCAGACGAAGCCAAGGGAGACATTTGAACGACATTATATTCAAAACATAATGTCATTATTTCAAGATAAAATAATAATTACCGGACTTTACCTCGTAAATATCAATGTGACTCATTTTAAAGATCTGACACACATATTGGACAACCTTCTATTTATTTTCATTAAGATTTCATTCTTAATTATAAATTGTATTAATTATAAACTATCATTTTTGTATAATTATAAGAAATAAAAAAGTATATTTTTATTGTTGAGTAAAGACATATCTTAAAAATATAAACAATCCACACGTTCCATGAAAAAAAATTGCCAAATTTTATTACTCCTAAACATAGAAAAAACTCAATCCCATGAAATTATAATATTTTATTTAAGTATTTCAAACCACGTGGAAAGATTGACAAGAACCAAGTCGTTTGATCTTGGGTAATGTGGTCTGAGTGAAAGAAATAAAAGTGCACAAAATAAATATCTAAACTATCATTTTTTCTAGCCTCTTGAGATTCGGTCACCAAAAAAACTCTGTTATGATCATTGTGACTTTTTGGAATTCTTTATAAGATATTTTGAGTAAAAACTAGCAAAATATAACACGTTTCTCTCATCCTTTGTTCTCATCAGTTTTACAATCAATCTTTCGCTAATCATGTTACTATCATTCTCATTTAATAATTAACTTTTATATATAGAATAATAAAAGAATTTCTCCCGTTCAATTAGAATCCTGTAAGGACATAGAACTCAAACTATACCTTACTAATTTGCAAATTCTATACATATATATATATATATATATATATATATATATATATATATATATATATATATATATATATATATATATATATATATATATATATATAAGCTCCTAAATTTTGACCATAATCCTGATAGATTGAACTATTAGGATTATGATGATGATGAAAATATTTCATTATCATTTCAGTACACAATTTTGGATTGTTAAATTTAATTTATACAGCGATAGATTTTTAATATACATATATATCAACATCATCATCATCAGCAGCATGATAACTAACCTTTAAGCGCTAAAACATTAATCTGAATCTAAAAACTAACCAATTTGTAAAAAGTTTGACATTACTGTGACAACTGCAAAACAATCAAAATGTCTAGCCTGCTAAAAAACTGAACTAAAAAATACATTAGAACGTTGGTTCATGAGTGAAATATTTAAACAATAATGATTGTCATGAGATATCATCATTCTTGATATTTTATTACACAAAAAAAAAACACATACCTTTAAAAAGAAGTTCCCACAAGAAAAATCCAAGAAGGGCTCTGCTGGACATCATTTTCTTTGTGTTTTATAGTAGTCAAAATTCACCAATAAACATTTTATCACTTCACACACACTACAAAGTTGAAAATGTGTCACAAATCCCGAAAATTCAACGCGTTAAAAGTAAAAGAAAAACTCTGACAAATCTGTCAATGGACTTATCACGACCTACTACGACTATTTCACCTTAAATGGTAGTTCCAGCTAGACGAAAAGTGCATACAGGCGAGAACTATTCAAATTATAAAAAGTTTCGGAAAAGTTTTTTCGATGTTTTCCGACGACGTGCGTCCCGAGCTCACTTCGATTGTCGGTTATCAGCGCGCGACTGGCTCAACTGCGACGCGTTCGTCTTCGGCCGCGGGCTCCTGCGATTCGAAATTTTCGCTGTGTGAGGCAGCGCGCAAGGGTAGTTTTCGAGGTGGCCAGTGAACGGATAGGGTAGGTGTTATTTTATGTTAGGCGGTGTTTATAAAAGGAGCATTGTGCTTGTCGGCGATTTCGGCGAGCGAAAAACTTGATATTCTCGTCAACGCAGGTCTTAAAGGTCTCCATTTTGTTAACTTGACAAATAGAAGTTTATTATTCTTTGTGGTTCTGATGATTTTTCCATCAAATAACATTTAATTTTAGTTCTTCAAAAAAATGTAAACATTTTTCCCTCGGGGCGTCATTTATGCAAATTAGTTGCTGTTGATAACGGTCAACAGTAACCGTTTAATTCTTTGAATATAAATCTATAGAAAAGAAAATATGATTCTGTAAGGGAGACCGAAAAGCCGTTATATTCACTAAATTTTTAAAATACACATATCCTTTCTGTATTTAGATTAGACAAAATGATAAAGCAATAAAAATTACATATTTGAAACGGTTCATTTCAGTTGTTGGAACAGCGTTTAGTAATAGTCTCACTTTTACCTTAGATGTTCGATTAAAACAATGCTCAGTAAAATGATGAGAACATAAAAAACTACTGCGGTTTGGAATAAAGTCCGGCTTCAGGAAACCTTGAAAAAAGATAAACTGGTTTAATAATATGAAATCCAAAAAATGGCAGCTCAGGGGTTTTTTAAGTGGGGGGGTGTAGAAGAAAATGGAGCTGCTGAAGATTTTTTTGCTTTCCCCTTCCTCCTTTTTACTTTTCATGCTATTGAAACCCTGTATAGGAGATGAACTTGTAGTGTTTTGCACTGAAACATTGTTTACTGTGATAAATGCTGGAGGGACGGCTCCCCAACACTCCCCCTCACGAGCCGCCACTGCATCCAAATTAAAATGGAAGTAACATTTACATTTATTAGTACAATAATTTCTGAAAAAAATAGAGTTGTGAAAAAACTTAACACTCTGTATTATTAGTTATATTTTATAGGTTCTTTATATGAGTAAAGTAACATGATTGATATGTATCAAACGAAAACTAAAAAATAATCTTAATTTTTTAGGCCCAGAATCTCAGAAAACTAATTCTTTTATAACATACGTTAAAAACTTAAGCTATAAAAAAAGATAATCACTACCTTGAATAACATTATAATTATATTATTTTACCTAATATTAATTTGACTACGCCTATGTATACCAGGCGATTTGTTGACTTCATAACCTTAAAATTTCATTCAAATAAAATACTTTTTAGTTGTAAATAATTGGCAAATTTTTGTATTAAAAGCACTTACCTATGTAATATTACTCCTGAATTTGTAATTTTTCGTGTCAAGGAACAACCACAAGACGCAGAACTAACCATATTTTTGTGTGTTTGCCTTAGTTCCGATATTATTTTTTTTCTATTGTCTATATCCTAAGTATTAATATGTATTTGCACAAGAACACTCAAAAAGAGTATTCCAGTGCACTTATTCGAGACTTATTATTGATTAAAGCAAACTAAAACTGCTCAATCTACTATTAAACTTCTAAATTGTTGATTCCAAAGCAATGAGTCATCTTTGATGCTTCAATATGGCCGTTTCCGTCCCCATTTATATATGCGTTAAGATACACAAGGCTTGTTCCTGTTAGTTTAATATTAGAGATTTAATCAGATTGAAGCAATTTATAATGCAGGACGCCCAAGCTGATCCCACCATACCCATAACAACACCTTTGTGGTGTGAATATTTAATTTTGTGGCACTCATTGATGGCTTACCAGTACTAACCCATAATTTTTACTTCTTCGAAGAGGATCTACTTTTCGTCATCAGTCGCAATCTTATTCAGAAAGTTGTTTTTCTTGAATCTTAAGAGGAATGCGACTACATCAAAACATCTACTCTTATTCTTAGTTGTGAGTTCATAAGGAAGCCAATTAGACTCTTTTTGAATGTTTTCTACCTTGTATAAATCTTTACAAATAACTTCTCCGAGTTCTTGTCCAAGATCTAGCAGTGTATGACAAAGATTTTCTTCCTGTAGAACTTCCAATTCTTCATGCGCCACTTTTTTCGAAGTGTCGGATATTCCGCACTATTTAAGTCCAAATTTCCAGTTCCAGAATTGCTGGTACCAGAATTACAAGATGATTTGATATCAAATTTTTGATAGGAGAGAGAGAGGAGAAACATTATCTCCCAAAGCCGCACAAATCATGTCTTGAACTTGCAGAGTATTTTTTTCAGTTGAAACGCGAAAAGAAGACAGGGCTCTAAATATTGCTTTTCGAACAATACCGCATGTACTGATTTTTCAGATTATATCCATAGTAAACTCGTATAGTATACCTCGTTTTGAAGCTGAAAGCGCTTTACACAAGGGGAAAAAATTCTAACTCGAATAGGTTATGCAGTCGATGTAACGCAGCGGCCAAAAATTAGGACGAAAACCATATTTTTGAACCATATATTATCGATTGTGCGACGTGTTAATTAAATCGGTATATAACAGTAATTTTTGTGGCGTTTGGATGATGTGAATGTCTTCAAAAAACACCCAATCAACTTTAATTTCAACTTTGGGAACAAAGAAAAATCAGAAGGAGGTAAATCTGGTGAATACCATGTGTGACTTGGCGCATTATCGTGCAACAAACTCAAGCTGTCTGAATCGCAATATTCTGGCCGAATGCGACGAATTATGTGCATGAATCGTTTCAGGACTTCTAAGTAGTACCGTACCGCCCAGTGACAGTTTGACTAGTTGGAACGAACTCTTTGTGGATGATGCCATTGCTATCGAAGAAAGCAATGAACATTGCCCTGATTTTTGAAGAAGTTTTTCGTTTTTTTTTGCCGGTGGTGAGTTTTTCGACTTTCATTTCACACTTTAGCGCTTAGTTTCTGAATCGTATTGAAAACACCATGTTTCATCCACTGTAACAATTGATTTCAGGAAGTTTTGATAATTTCTAATGACCGAGACGACCTCTCTGGAATGATTGAGACGAAGTGATTTCTGTTCCTCCGTTAACGTGTGTCGAACAAATTCTGCACACACCTTTGTTTTACCCAAATCCTTGTGAAGAATGAGTCGAATCGTTGCTTTGCCGATATTCAAAGCCTCTTTCATCATTTTTAGTGAAGCATTGAGGTCATTTGCTACAAAATCGCGAACTTTTTCGATCATTTCGGGAGTGCGAGCTAAAATTGGCTCTCTTCACGTTTGTCGTCCTCTAGTGATACTCCAAAAAACGTTTATGCCACAGAAAAACATTTGTTCTGCTTAAACAATTATCGCCGTACACTTGCTGCATCAACCGTAATGTTTCCGAAGCAGTTTTACCGAGGTTTGCGTTAAATTTAATAAGAGCTCTTTGTTCCATGATTTTATTTGTACATCAAATTTTTTTTGGCTTGTAAACAAGACGTCATAAAACCAACAAATATCAACCGATCGTGGTAAAGTAGGTTCGACGGCGCTAATATATCTTAAGTACTGATACATACAGATCGTACTAAGTAATCTAACCAAAAAAAAAAGTTTATATTCTGAGTAAATTCCTCGTCATTAACAAAACTAGACTGTAATTCTACATCTATGGTGTAGTCGGTATATGCAAGGTTTATTAACTTGCTCGTATTCAAATTTGAGTATGTTGATTGCTCCGATATATATTTTGTGTTGGTCATTTTGTTGGTCATTCTTTCAAATACTAACAAATATCGAACAAAAAACCATAAGTTAAAATAGTAGATTATTTTATTCACTGGGCATTTCAAATGTTGCCACTACTTGTCCCTTTCTAAAAGAAACGTTTGTTTTCTTAGACACCTTGTATATATTAAACACTGCATTTGATTTTGATCGCAACTATCAAATTACATAGAAGAAAAATCCAAATGATACCAGGTTGGTTCAAGGCGTTCACGGTCTAATAAAGAAAATACAAGATTTCTTATGTTTTTATTTCATTTTTGAATGTAGTTACATTGCAATTTAGTACATTTAGACCAACGACGTTTCAATTTTTCAATGCTTCCACTATAATGCAACTTGTTCAACTCTGCAAAATAAGCGGGTGTCTCAACATTGACCTCATTATTTGAAATAAATCTTCATCCCACAAGCTATATATATATATATATATATATATATATATATATATATATATATATATATATATATATATATATATATATATATATATATATATATATATATTCTATATATATATATATATATATATATATATATATATATATATATATATATATTCTATATATATATATTCTATATATATATTCTTCAGATTTGAAAAGAGATAATAATCGCTAGCAATCAAACCGACCCATATAGGGCACACGTAGAAACTCTCCAAGTATAGATCCTGGAGACTTGCAGCAACAGCTTGAGACGTCAGTACTGATGCAGTACCGTGCTGAAAGTCCAGATATGGACATTTAACTTGAACAGCACTCTTCAATTGGTCCAGCAGTGAAGTACTAAAATCAAACGGTCCCATATAGGGCACATGTAAAAACTCTCCGAAGTATAGATCCTGCAGACTTACAGCAACAGCTTGAGACATCTGTGCTGATGCAGTACCGTTGTGAAAGTCCAGATATGGACATTTACCTTGAACAGCACTCGTCAATTGGTCCAGTAGTGAAGATCCACACACCATTTGGACTACAGATTCTTCTCTGGCATGTAATGGTGAATTCATATTTCAGCCAAGCATTATAAGATATCAAAGAAACTTGTCAAAATTGCGTTTTGATATACGACCACAGTTCAACTTCTATTTTCTCAATTTTTCAGATAATGCCGAAACGAAAATACTCCTGCATACAAGTCTCGAGTTACAACTTTAAAACTCGCTTCAAAACTTACTCTGCTTTGCTTCAAATTACTTCAAAGCTTATTCTTCGAATTGATTCCACATGAGCTATATTTGACAATTATAGTTCCCAACTTGAAGAAATGACCCACTGACCCACTGAGCAAAGATTAGTTTCAAATGATGAGTTCAAAGTTAAGACAAGGTATTAAAAAGTTGAGAAATAGTTGGCCTAAATACGAGGGTTGCTATTTATGTACCCAAAATAGGCAATAATGGTGCTGCTAGGCGCCATCTGACATATAAATCGTAAAATTTGACATTGTTGACTGTGTACTTGAAAATCTTATCTCAGACAAAAAATGGAATGAACTAGTAACAATTTTCGTGCGATGATTTACATTTGATGTGGATTATCTCGACAACAGTGCATTAATCAACTCACTTCGACTTTTAACAATGAAGCACCATCTAAAACCACCAAAACAAATCACTGGTTTAGTGAAGTCAATCGTGGCCATCGTTCGCTTACGGACAAATTTAAAGAAAGTCGTCCACGGTCCACAGTTGTCCACATACCGTGAAATAGAGTCATCCCTGGGTATTAGTATGACAAGCATACACAAGATTTTATATGAACATTTAGCCATAAAAAATATTTGTGCGCATTGGATTCCGCATAATTTAACAATCGCTCAAAAAAGACTCGAGTCGATTGGTGCAAAGAAATGCTCAAAAAATACAATCGTGGTGCGTCAAAAGCCGCGTATAACATCTACACAGGTGAAGAATTTTAGATCTATGCATATGAGCCCGAAAGCAAATAGCAGTCATAGCATGAGCATTTCAAAATGAGCCAAACCGAACAAAAATAGTTCGCGCAAGGAGCACTTCGAAGCAAATAGTCGCCTTTTTTTTTGGGATAGTGGGATAATTTTGTGGCTACATTGCCACTAGAGAATCGTAGAATGGTCAATTCTGAATGGTACACAACCGTTTGTTTGCCAGAGGTCTTTGAAGAAATAAGAAAAAACAACCAGGGACTCAGTATCGTTCTTTACCATGACAACGCGAGCTCTCACATATCGAACTAAACAACTCAATATTTGACCGGTCAGAATATCGAATTGATGGATCATCCGCCATACAGTCCTGATTTGGCAGCTAATGATTTATTTTTGTTCCCGTCCGTGAAGAATAATCTACGTGGTCAACGATTTTCGACGCCAGAAGAAGCGGTTGATGCGTTCAAACTGCATGTTTTGGAGATACCTCAGTCGGAATGGAAAAAGTGCTATGAAAATTGGTTCAAACGTATGCAAAACTGTATCCATCATCACGACGAATATTTTAAAAAACAATAAAACCATTTTTAATGATAGATATTTGTTTTTGTTTATAATTACGGAGACATAAATAGCAACCGTCGTATATTTAGTTGCAAGAGTAGTATGTACGAGGATAGCTTATGTACGAGCTACCCTCGTACATAAGCAGACTAAAACTCCTTTTGAAATATTGTTATTGTCAAGTTGGCAAAAAATAATTTAATCAACTGATGTGCATTATAATGAATAAAGTGCTTTCCTCAATTTATCACGATTATTGTGTTTGTTGTTTGTGACAATTTTCTCAATATATATGATTAAATAACATACATTATTAAATATCAGTAAAAGAATTGTGGTGATTTTTATGGGTCATATTATAAAACATACGAGGGTGCTCTAAATAGTTTCGAACCTCAACATGAACATGCCGTTACTCGTCAAAAATATTCTGGTAATATTATTGTGCATGCTTTGAAAGATAACCTTGAAAATTTTAGCCACATTAGATGCTCAGTTGTTGTTTAACAAGTGTCATTTATGTCAGTCGATGTTAGTGTTTCTGTCTGCCCTGACCTCAGTTAACCGTACTCCTTGTTTTTAGAAGCTCGTAGCACCCGTAGCATTTCGGTCTAATTCAAATTGAAACTTCATTTAGGTATGAAGATGGAAAAAAATTGAATATTGAGCCGTCATTTGCCATCATTTGCCACAGTGAAATTTTAGGCAGCTGAATTTAAACGTGGTCGTGTCAGTTTGGTTGACAATGAACGTTCGGGACGGCCAAAAACTGCAAACACCACCGATAACTGCCCTGAACTTCTATCTGTGGTGGGCTTTCACGTGCCTTCGAGGTGTATCAGATCCTGCCCCACCTTTCATTTACCCTATGCTAGAACCAACTTCATGGTCAGGACACCTCTGTTTCAGGCCATGAAGCTCTTCAATGATCTGTGCTGCGATGTTGACATTAATAACGTATCTGCAGATCGGTTCACGAGGTTTGTCGCCTTGAGGCTGTTGCAATAATCGATAATAAATTGTAGGGATCGTTGTTGTAGCTTTATTTAAGTCTGTTATATACGCATTGATTTTGTCTTGATTTTCTTTTTTTTTTTGTTGCTTTTTTTTTATAAATTGTCTCAAATGGATTTATTCTGTCAAACAATAAGGTTATTATTATTATTATTATCTAAGTCTGTTATTATATAAGCATTGTTTTTGACTTGATTTTCTTTTTTATCTTTGTTATTTTTTTTTTGTGAATTGTCTCATAAATGGATTTATTCTGTCAGACAATAAAGATTATTATTATTATTATTATTATAACATTGAAGAAAAAACATACACCTAAATAACATAACATAATATTATATTATTTATTTGTATTATATGTTTATATATGTATAAGCCGTCTCGAACATTCATCGTCAACCAAGCTGGTACGACCACATTTAAATTCAGTTGTCCAAAATTTCACGGTAGCAAATTATGGTGCAGGATCCCCGAAAGCAACATCCATCTCGGCTTTACTTTGCGTAGGCATATTGCCTTATAAATGCAAGAATTTAATGACGGCTGGATATTCGATTTTTTCTATCTTTACAGGAACACTAACATCGACCGATATAAATGACTAACACCACCTGATCATCTAAAATGGTTGAAATTTTCAAAGTTATTTTTCAGCGCATACCCAATTATATTGCTAGAATATTTTCAGAATACAATTTTACTACACCAATGCTATTTAAACATCTGCAAGTCAATGTTTGACTCATACAGTCGTCTCCTGCAAATTCAAAGTTGGTTTAGAACGGTTGGTTTTTTAAAGTTAGATAGAATTTCCGCAGGTAACATTAGGCATATAATAAAAATGACAGTTTTGTCGCAATATTTTAATAAAATACAGATTATACCCTTTAAATACTGAAGTCCTTTATCTGTGATGCTTGATCATATTACTTATATCGTTGATTGTTGCAATCCACTTCAATGTGGATAGTTCCCAAGAAATTGGTGTCCATTGACACCACGGGCGTAGCAAAGGGGGGGTTTTGGCGGTTCAACCGATTTTATGTATTAGTTATTTTTGGTTGAATTTCCAAATCCCAATCCCGTCACAACTTCCATCTAGCAGATAATTCATCTTTAATATAAATAAATATGCAATTTGTTTAATGATTGGTTGAATTTTCACATAACCAACAACACCATCTTCGAATTATATAATAATACATAATAATATAATTTCATAATGCAGAAAGTGGAGTAGAAAACGTTCACACTGGCCAACTTTCAGTGGCATTCCTAAATATACTGTATCTCTTATTTACATACACAAAAAACATGAAAAAATGGAAGTGCAATTTATCCACCAGACATACTAACTAATTCCAATATATAACATAGTGAAGCACTGCAAAGCAGTAAAAGAATGGCAGATATACAAAGGAAGGCAAACATTTGACGTTAAACATTTCATCTGGTGATGAAACATAATGTTTTCAATATAAGTCAGTCATACAGCCCCATAGTTCAAAATGGAAGAATCCAGAAGGCTCTAACCAAGACTCTGCTCACCATTTTCATTAATTTATAGAAATTGTTCCACTAAACTTGAAGAGATTTACCACTAAATACCAAATCACTTTTTTGAACTTCTCGACGCAGGTTTCGCTAACCATGTTATCATGATGAGGAGATGATTTAATCTAATTCTAAAACTAAACTATGTTCTATTTATATGAAAACCCTACCTAATGAAGCGTGTAAAAATCATGCACCGTGAAGTTTACTATGCCTTACATTAATAACTGAAAAAGGTAATAGGTCTGAACGGAATAGGTCCTTTAACTCGATTCATGATTTTCTCACATTTTTATATTTAAATGCTTTCATGTGCATCCAAAGCATTATTATTAACACTTTTAATTAGTCTTAAATTACTAATATCTATAATGTGTTCATGTTCAATGGCATGTTGGACAACACAAGATTTTTCATTTCTCCCATATCTAATGTGGGCAATATGTTCTTTATATTTTGTCAATATGGATCTTTTTGTTTGCCCAATATACCTTCGATCACAGTCTTGACAACTAATTTCGTAAATCCCCGACTTTTCATGTTGCTAATCTACTTTATCCTTTGGATTACCCAGAACTTCTCTTAATTTATTATATGGTTTGTACACAACCTTAACGTCCTCTTTTTTCAAAATTTTATCTAGCCCTCTTATTAATTGGGCATCAAATGGTATTACCATGAATTTATTTGTGTTCTGATCCTTTTGGAAAGTCGAAAATCCTTTCAATAATTTTCTGAACTTATGTTTTCTAATTAATTTATCTACAATGTCCTTATTATAACCATTCACTTCAGATACCTCCCTGATTAATTTTAATTCTTTGTTATAATTATCTTTATTTTAAGGAAAATTAATTAATCTATTTACCAAAAAAAATAAACTAGCCATCTTATTTTGGAAGCTATGATTTGAGTCGTTGGAAATGTATCTCGAAGTGGTGGTGCTTTTTCTAAAAATATCAAAATCTAACCTATTTTTATTGTTACTACTGAGTAAAATATTCAGAAATGGTAAACTATAGTTGTTTTTCAAGTTCATGCGTGAATATTATATTTTGAGATTTACTATATAAGTTCTTAAAAAATCAAGTTTTCATTTTTCGAATCAAAAATGGCAAAAACGGCATCCATATCTTAAACATGCCTTCGGAAAGTAACTGAATTTATCATTTGCCTCGGTTTCAAATTTACTCATGAATAAGTTGGCTAGGAATAGTGACAGAGGATTGCCCTTTACCGTTCCTTCTTGTTGTTCGTAAAACCTGTTATTAAGCTGAAAACAATTTTGCTTCATACATAATCTTGTTCAGGAGATGTACTCACAAGCAATCTTGTTCTTAAAACCGTTTAACTGGAGTAACTCCCTCAGGTATTTCAAGGTGAGTGGAATCGGGACACTAGAAAAACAGCGATGAAACGCCAAAGGAAACCAAAACCTCACCTTCCTGTAGATGTATGTTTTTTACTTTTTCTATGAATATGGTTGAGTTTATCACAGAACAGGAGGTAGTTGGTTTGGTAGATTTTCAAATTCCTTTGTTAACCACTTTGCCAAGTTGTATGTTGGAGAATCAATGGCTGATGCAATTAGTCTTACTGATTTTCCTGATTTATGAATTTTTGGTATAGCATACAATCTTGGCCCTTTTGGATTAGAAACATGTAGCTTGCTTTTCAGAGAAGGAGAAATAAGGCTGTTACAAGATTTTAATGTAACTCTTTGTTAATCATTTTTGACAATAGATTCCTCGGTAGTCTTTTATATGGACCGTTTCGAATTAATTTTTCAACGCGTTCAAAGTAATCAGATTTGTCCATTACTACAACCTTATTTCGCTTATCAGCATTTAAATAAAAACAATCCTTCTCTCGCAGACGCTTGACAATCTTAGAAATATTTGGCATTTTTTGACTTTTATTTGAAATATTTTTTGCAATTTTGCCTTTACAGGACTCTAAGACGAAAACTTTAGAAATCTCCGGTAAGTGTTTAATACCAGTTTCAATACCGGCTACCATATCCTCAAAAGCACTACGGGATGCCGGCAAAGCAAAATTGAGGCCTTTATTTAAAAGATCTAGTTCTGGATTGTCGAAAGTCTGAGTTGAAAGATTTTCTACTATGTTGATGCTTTTTTCTAAAATATGTTGTTTCGACTGCTCAATTTTGTGTTTTTTTTTAATATTTTTAACTATTTACTGCTGTGAACATATTCCTTTGAAAGTTGCACCAATATGTATGTTCTACATTAGTTAATTTAAAAGTTAATTTCTTGTAAAAGATTGTACACCTGAATTTCAAGCATATGCCTTGTTGCTGTACAAATGTTTGATTTCTAAGTCAAGCCATTTCTGTTTTGCAAAATTAGTTATTTTGTCACATATTTGGAAGATTTTGAAATATTAAATTTAATAAAATTGGGAAATATTTTATTAGTCTGGCATGACTTAAGAAACCAAATATCTGCTCCAGTAAGCCTAATTTGAATAGTGTACTTACGATAAAGATTTAGTTCCGCTGACCGTGTAGCCATCGTAGATCAATCCTTCTATTGGAACCTTTGGTGTGAAACACTAAATTTGAAGAGATTTACCATTAAACACCAAATCACTTTTTTGAACTTCTCGACGCACGTTTCGCTAACCATGTTATCATCATCAGAAGATGATTTAATCTAATTCTAAAACTAAACTATGTTCTATTTATATAAAAACCCTACCTAATGAAGCATGTAAAAATCATGAACCGTGAAGTTTACTAAGCCTTATATTAATAATTGAAAAAGGTAGTTGACCGAACGGAATAGGTATACAGACACAAATAACAACAAAAATAATGCCTACACCATGCCAACACTATGAAAAAATATTTTTAATTGGATTAAAAAAATGAAATTTTACTTTCATTTGATACAAAAAAAAAATATAGTAGATCCATCACCAGTAGGTTATTGTAGCACTGTGTAAGTGTTTCGCTTGGTAAGTGTGCTTGGGAAATGAGGCTTGGCCCGAATTAGATGATATATATGTCCTTGTGGTATTTGACGAACTGTATGTAGCCTACTCATTATATGGCTGCATTTAAACTTCCTGTGATAGCCACTTGGGGTAACCTGCTTTCTAAGACTTTAGGTCCTCTATACTATAATAATTCATCAAGTGAATGCTGCAGGAATGCTATTGCGAGTTAAATTTTTATTTTAACCCAAAAAATATTTGATCCTTCTACGTACACCATAACAACGTAAAGTAAATATATATTAATCTCAAAGGCAAACAGAGTTCCATTTCGTGTCTCATTAAATTCTAGTTCCACACCATTCTAAGTAATGTATTTTGTGTGCGCTGTACAAGAATGCACTTATTAAATATGATAAACACACATCGTCACCGCAAATAAATGTTATTTAATAGTCATCCTCAAAACAGTCCTAAGATCACAAACATGCTGGATATTTTCATATAGAGTTCGAACAACAAGAAGTCCAAAGCCTAGTCCACACTAGTAGACATGTTGCCCGATTTTGGTCTCTGAAACGTGTCTCTGGTTGTCTACATAGACATGTCTATAGACCAATCCCTGTCTACGGGCTTGTTGCAAGACCGAAAACCGTAGGTCTAAACTCTCCCGATCGGAATGGGAGACCGCATGCAACGTTAGACATGTTGCGCAACATTTTGACAGTGTGGACGACACTCGGCATCTAGAGGCGAGACACGTCCCAGTCTGTCTCCAACTATTGAGTGGTATGGTTCGGCTGTTTACAGTTATTAAGTTTTACAGTTTTGAAAACATGTGTTCTAACGAGAAAGTTTTAAAACTAATTGAAGTTTACCATGCGTCTTATTGTTTGTGGGATGTTACGAGTCCCGACTACAAAAACCGGGTAAAAAGAAAAGTGGCCCTGGAATCTCTGGCTGCAAAGCACAATGTGACACTGACGGAGATAGAAAAGAAAATCCATGATTTAAAAACATCATTCAACAGGGAGCGAAAAAAAATACTTCGACGAGTGGGCCCTCTCCCAAAAAGTTCACATGGTTTGCTTACGAGTATTTCCAATTCCTGCTGCCAGCGAACGAGTCAAAGGACAGCCGGAACACAGACTTGGATGATACACAGAGTGGAAACAATGTAGATGAAGTAAGTAAAAATTACTCTATTGAATTACATTAATTATTTATTAAATTAATTTAAATTAACCTTTACTTAAATTATTTGCTTAACTATTGGTACAAGATTGGCTACTTTATATTTAACTAAATCACAAAATTATTTAACATATCATATAATCTTATAATTAATTAAATAACTAAATCTATCTAACAAACATATTATTAACTGAACAATATATACTAGTTAACAAAATGTAACTATTAGAAAAAAATCACCTTATTTAGTAATAAAGGAAAAGGAAAGGGTTTACGGTTAGAGGAGCCTCAGCATCTAAGGTTATTTAGCGACTGGACCTACAGCTTAACGTGGATTCCGAACCACCATCATCAGCTACCGGCAAACCCAGGCCAGCACCCCTCTCAGGCTATAGACCCTTGGTTATGTGCCTACCCTTAAGTCTATCAGGAAGCGTACCGACTGGCGAGTGACCAACGTAGAACACTTCTCAAAAGGCATCCGGCCTTACCCAGCCTTTAACTGGCGTAACTGAGGGGTAATTCGTTGTCGGATTTTACACTCTTGCCTAGAAACAATCACAGACATTTGGGTGTGGATATGTGTGAGCATGTGTGTGTATATGTGAGTGCACGGGCGTAGCCAGGGGGGGGGGGGTTGGGAGTTCAAATCCCCCCCAAAATAAGCCAAATATTACATAATATTATACCGAAAAAATACGAGGAATGAAGAGAGTTAAATTATTACATTTGAATTGAATATATATCCGAACTAGTGGACGTTGCGCACAGTAACGCCATCTCTTGTCGTAAAAAAACTTAAATTTCATGTAAGTATATTTTTGTTGTTTTATTTACTTCAAACTAAATCCTGGTTACGGCCGTGTGTGAGTGTATATAAGTGTGTGTGTAGGCTTGGAACTAAGACGGACGGAAAAATTAAAGAAAAACACACCACCCGAGCGCTGGAATCGAACCATCTACCTTTGGATTGCCAGGCAAGCGTCTAACACAGTTAGCTCAACAAGTTAGCTCAACATAGCTGTTTGCAAGTTAGCTCAACATTTTCGGGGAGTGGTCTGGAGATCCACCAAACAACTCTCTTCATTAATTTTCCTTCTCCAGAATCCTTCAATTACATTTCCATCACCATCGTACGAGTCAAAACTGTAGGGGGGGGGGGTCTGGCTGGCCGGGGGGTGGGGGGGTGTAGGCTTGTCTTGAAACTGAATTCCTGCTTAAAAAATTGTGTAGATAAACGCAAGCCAACACGATGGATTACACTTTATCTTGCTTTAAGACTATCGGTTTAAGAAACACCTGGAATTTGAAAGACATGATACCAAATACATTTTCTATTATCCTTCGAGCTCTACTCAGCCTATAGTTGTACACTCCCTTCGGAATGTCTAATGTATGACCAGGGTACGGTTTTATCAAATAATTAGACATAGCAAAAGCGTCATCTCCCATAATAACGTATGGCACCGGTTCCGTTCTCCCTGGTAATGCCTCGTTTCTTGTTGTAGTTGGCGTCTGTAACGCCAATTAACACAATTTTGAAAGTACCTTTCTAGTTGAAATACAAGCTCCTGCTGTGTTGTGAGGCCATCATCTGAACGTGCTTATTATCGATACTGCCTATACAGTGTGGATAATTCCATCTACTCTGAAATTCCTGGGAAATAGCTTTCCAAGTAGCTTCAGAAGTCGATCTCTGAAACGAAAAAAATAAAATACAAATCACAATCACAAAGTCTGAATATATTTTTTACATTAACTTTCTGTGGAAACTGAGGAAACGACGTGATATGTTTAATAAAGAAATAATTCTGCTAAGCTCTTGACAATTTTTAATTTTAAAAGAAATCTTTTTGTTTCAGGACAGCTTGTTGGATACTGGTGATAATCAGAAACAAGAAGGCCTAAATGTAGATGCGGAACGTGAGGACAACCGCCCACCATTCAAAACCCCAAGAAACCCTACTACACGCGTCCGTCCTGGAATGAGGACTGCCCGGTACAACAAGCTGTCAACTGCATGAACTCTCTATCAGAAATTCTTACTACCTGGGATGAGAATTCGGTATTTGGGGAATATGTTGCGAATAAAAGGAGAAGTTGTAACAGGCCTAGGGTGGAGGTCTATTTGGTTCAGCGCTATATTAATGATACTTTATTTCGATTGAAATGGGTCTGCTGGCTGCTGAAATTCCATCCATTCCACCTCCATCTCATCAATCGCATCACATTCTCCATCATCATACGTTTCGCAAGACAGTTATGCAGGTGGTACAGAAAGAGTTGGAGATGTTCAACTTCAGCAGCAATTAGAGTCAAAGGATGAAATTAGCGATGACATTCGTGATTTTGTACAGAACTATACCAATCTATAAATATTTTGCATTCATTTATTCCCTATCGTCTAATTTTGTATTGATTTTGTTATTAAAAATTGAATATTAATAATAGTTTTGTAATTTATAATTTGTAATTAAAATGAATATTAAATAATATTAATTGTTTTATACATACCTGTACATATTGTTTTAATGATGAGATAATCGCTTCGCAAACCTCTGGTACCATTTTTGAAATTGCCTGCTTAGATATTCTGAAGGTGTTTTAACTATTTTTTGGTTTTGTTTCTGTTTTTGTGAGTTCTTTTATAAAAAAAATCTGCGATTATAATTGCAAAAAAATGCCAAAACTGTTAAGTTGTCAGGGTCACACCAGTTATTTTAAACAGGAACGAGATAAGATGTTTGGCTAAAAATTATTACAATCGTCATATAGGTCGAGATGGAAGAAGGATTGATAACTGTTTGGATATGTGGAAAGAAACTTTATCAACAGTTGGACCACAGATCTGAATGAACAGCATCAGACATACAAAAAAAGAGATTGAAAGATGGCCGAATCGCTAAAGGATATTTGATAGACCAGAAGTTAATCCCCTAATAATTTACTTGAACAGCGATCCAGATGCTGAAAGTTGTTTTAGTGATAGTAAATAATTAAGCTTTGTGTTAAATAAATGAAAAGCCGCTATATTCACAAGCCGAAGTTTCGAAACAGATTTTTGATTAAAACTTTTAAAGAGAAAACTTTTCGTGTTACTTTTTCATTTACAGTTTTATCGATCATACAAAAGCCAAAGTTTAGGTATTTTGGTGTTGATGTGGCAACATTGTACAGTTCGTGTGTCAGATTTTGATGACGTGCTATTATTATTTCCCTGCATGAACTATATTGTAAACAAAAATCGGTTTTGATTTAGTAAATCTAGTTATAATATACAAGAATAGATCAATAATAGTAAAGAATAAAGTAAACATACCCAAAAATATGGGGTGTCCTATCTTTTAATGTCGGATTAATAATATTTTGTTTCCCTTTTTGTAAAAATAATCACATTAAAATCTAATTCCATACAATAAAATATGTAAAGCGTATGCGATAAAGGAATTGCAAAATAATATTTGCTATTAAAAAAATAAATTGAGCTTGAATCAACAAAACATAGTTATCCAATTTAAACAAACACTGCGAATATACATTCCAAACATTTATATTAATTGCAAATTTAATAAAATCGCAAACTTTATAAAAAAATACAATTCAAAACAAGCGGATATTCAATTGTTATTTACCAACGGCATTTCATGTTAAATAAATTGTGTTGTGAATAATGTCAGACAATTGTTTCACATCAAAAACTGTATTTACTCATACCTAGAGTAACGATACGACAAAAAAATAAAACTATTTTTTTTTTTTTTAAGATTATATACATATCACATAGAGATAGTAGATAGTAGAAAGTAACCCTGAACACTCCGAATCCACAAAACTATTATCTGTTACTTTAGATTTATCAGATCGATACAAATCATATTTTACCACGAGACTATTAACATAAATTCAAATAGAGACTCTCTACATAACTCAAACCATGATACTATTATCGGCCAATAATCAAATATCAAACTGGGTACTGTTCCTGACACTGAGGGGTAAACACGCAACAGTGCCATCTTCTGGTATGAACGGGGTATCAAGGGAAGACGGCACGAAATACTCACCCAAAGAGCTAAACAAAACATAATGGATATCAAACCACACCCTACGGTGTAACCTCTAATACTGAGTTGTGCAATGGGTACAAAGGGCAAACACGCAATGTACCCGCTCCAGCTACTAGAAAAGCAAATAGCATTTACCCACTTCATAGTATAGAAGGAAAAGCCGCGCGACAATACCATTGAGATCTCTCAATATTTATCAAATTACAGATCATACATTTTCAACAATAATAATTTTATCAATCACTAATAAAATTATTATTCTAGGTACTGTTCCTGACACTGAGGGGCAAACACGCAACAGTGCAAGCTTCGGGTATGAACGGGGTATCAAGGGAAAACCGCACGAGATACCCACCCAAAGAGCTAAACAAAACATAAAGGATTATACAACTACACCCTACGGTGTAACCTCTAGTACTGAGTTGTGCAATGGGTACAAAGGGCAAACACGCGATGTACCCGCTCCAGATACTAGAAAAGCAAAACAGCATTTACCCACTTCATAGTATTGAAGAGAAACCCTCCCGACAATACCATGGATCTTTCTCTCAATTAAATTATAAGTCATATCAATATGCTGATGCCACTACTCAAACAATGTTCGGATATTCACTTAAATAAATCATTTAATATTGATCAAAACATTAATCAAGAAACACTACTTTAAATATTATTTAAAATGAACAGTAACAAATTTAATTCAATTGTACTTGAATATTTGATAATGATCAGAACAGTATTCTGTGAGAAAAAGAAATAAAAGTACTCTTTAAATACTTATCGACTATTAAAATACTAGAAGACAAGTGTTCAGTGAAAAACTCACTTACATAGTAATCATTGAATATCAATGAAAATATCAAATAGAAATCATAAAGATAATAGAGCTTTATAAACATTTCAAAATGAATATAAATCAATAGAAACCAAAGTGTTTAGTGACAAACTCACAACTAGTAAAAGTTAATAGATAACAAAGTATTCAATGATACATTCACCCTTGGAATTATTTGGGAATGACACTTGTTCACAGTATAAATGAAAATGTTGGTTTCAAATAGTGAAATGAAGCCATCTCTAAAGATGCCCCACCATTATCGCACATCAGGCGGTTAACTACCCTTAAGTATTGTAGAAGCTTTTAGATAGAATCAACGAACACATTGAATGTAAACAAAATAACACAACCCAGTGTCCTTAAATGGAAAAATGAAATATAGTTGGCATCTGGTCAAATGCAATAAAACCCATCTTTACCAAAGAGTGACAAGAGACCGGAAGATGTAAATTAAACAAACATATTTCTTACATTTGTATGCTAAAAGACCTTCTAAACAAACGACAGACCTACCGTTTTATTTTTTTTTATTTTTTTTTTTATTATTTCGTATATTAGCAATCAGAATTACTATATTCTAAACCCATCTTTACCAAAAAGTGACAAGAGACCGGAAGATGTAAATTAAACAAACATATATCTTACATTTGTATGCTAAAAGACCTTCTTAACCAACGACAGACCTATCGTTTTATTTATTTATTTTTTTTTATTATTTCGTATATTACCAATCAGAATTACAATATTCTATAAGCTAATGTGATGGCTTGAGGGCTAGACTTCCGTATATTGGCGTGATGAGCTGACTCCCCCAACGACGAGTCCCCATTATCCTTCTATCAGGTCTGTTGGCCAGTTTCTTTTTAGTCTTCTATTACTTGTTGGATTCAAAACAGGCTGTAGTAGGGTGTTAGGATGCCTTTCCAGTTTGTGGTGATATTTTAAGATGCTGCTCTTGATCACGTCCTTAACATAGGGTATCTGGAGATCTTCGTGAAGAGTGTGGTTTGATATGTACCAAGGTGCGTCGGCAATCATTCGTAATATTTTGGACTGACATCTTTGGATAATGGCTAAATTTGATTTACTGGTACATCCCCAAAGTTCTATCCCATAAGTCCAAATTGGCTTAATGATAGCCTTGTATAATAGAATTTTTTTATCTAAAGATAAGTTAGACTTTCTTCCGATAAGCCAGCTCAATTCTTTTACTTTTAGGTCAATTTGTTTTCTTTTTTTGACTATATTGGTTTTCCACGTAAGTTTACTGTTCAAGTGTATACCTAAATATTTTGTATTCGTGAATGTTGGGATTTCTACGTTATTAAAATGTAAGCTAGGGCACTGCCCTTTCCTGAGGGTAAAGTTGACTTGCGCTGATTTTGTCTCATTTGTTTTAATTTTCCGCTTTCGAGTCCAGGTTTGAATTAGGTTCAGGTGAGTTTGTAGTTTATTTGAGGCTTCGACTGGGTTTATATTTGATGAAAGTATGACTGTGTCATCAGCAAATGTACCAATTGTGGTGTATTTTGTTATTGGGAGATCAGCCGTATAGAGTACGTAGAGCAAGGGGCCGATAACGCTGCCTTGTGGAACTCCCGATCTAATGGTATATTTTTCCGATATGCTATCGTTTATTTTAACTTTGAATTTCCTTTCGATTAGATAGGATTTTAAGAGATGGTAATATGTTATAGGAAGAGATTTTTTGATTTTGAATAGTAGGCCATCATGCCAAACCTTGTCGAAAGCCTTACTGATATCTAGGAACACTGATGTACAGTATTGTTTGTTTTCTATTGCTCTATTTATTTCATGGGTTATGCGGTGAGTCTGTTGCGTAGTTGAATGGTTTTGTCTAAAGCCAAACTGGTGTGCCGGAATCCAGTTTTCTGTATCGGGATTAGTATTCATTCTGTTGAGTATAAGTCTTTCAAAAAGTTTTGACATAACGGTCAGTAGACTTATAGGTCGGTATGATGAAGCTTCTGTCAGATCTTTTCCGGCTTTGAGTATTGGGATTAATAGAGCAATTTTCAGTTGTTTAGGCCAGTAATTGCATTTCAACATAGCATTGAGTATGTAAGTGATTAATACTATCCCTTTTCTTGGAAGTTCCTTTAACATTTTAGGGGTAAATTTATCGATACCTGGAGCTTTTTTTGTATTCAGTAAACTAATTTCTCTTTTGACTTCTTTTGGAGTAGCAACATGAATGGATGGTATGTCCGTCATGATGGCAGCCAATTCTCTTTCTATTTCCTCATCTAGTTCCTCGTCGTTTGGAGTAAATACTTCAGCAAAATATTTAGCAAGCACGGTCGCCTCTGGCCCAGTTACAATTTGGCATTTCTTGGTTGCGAATGGGTGTAGCTTGTATTTTAGGGTTTCTCTTATGTTTGATTGGTTTCCAAATTGTATTGTCAAATCTGTTGAGCTTTGTAACATATTCTTGAAATGATCTTTCTCGAGCTTCTTTTAGTTTTAATTTCAAATTATTAATCGCTCTATTTAAGATAGTTTTATCTGACGGAGCCTAGGTTCGATGCCACTTGGCTCTCGCTTTCCGTTTTATAGCTATAAGTTTTTTTATCTGTAACGGTATACTATATCCTTGATTTGGCATGTCAGATTGAGGTGTTGCATGTTGTGCTGCCTCTATTAGGATACTGGTTAGCCTTGTTACTGCCGTATCGATTTCGTTCGGATTTTTAAGGGATACTTTTAGGTCTATTTTCTCATCGATTTTATTTTGGTATTCAGACCAATTTGTGTTTTGTTGTGTAATCCAGGAATTGTGTATTTATTAATAACAAAATTACTAATTGTTGCGATTATTGGTGGGTGATCTGATGATAAGTCATAACTTGATACAACGTCCATGTATTCTGAGGAAATTCCATTGGTGATAAAGAAGTCTAATAGGTCCGGTATTTTGTTATGATCAGATGGCCAATATGTAGGAGTGCCTGTTGACAGGAACGAGTAATTCTGTTCATGTATCAGATTTGATAGTTCTCTGCCTTTAGTAGTCGTCAACCGTGATCCCCACCGAGTATGTTTGCTATTGTAGTCTCCACCTGCAATGAATTTCGGCCCTAATGTTTCAAAGAAATTCCCAAAATTATCTTTTTTTATTTGGTGTCGCGGTGGGCAATAGACTGCAGCAGTAGTTAATTCATATGGCATCAGTTTAACTTTGACTGCTGTGGCTTGCAGAAAATTCTCTTTATATTTAGGCATTTCATGGTGTTTAATAGTGTTTTTGATAATTACTGCAGTTCCAGCATGTGCAGTGTTATCTGGGTGATTAGTAATATAAGTTATATAGCGTGGAATATGAAAATATGTTTTATCTGTGAAATGCGTTTCACTTACCAGCAGTACATCTATTGAATTTTAATGGAGAAATAATTCAACTTCATTTTTTCGTTGTGGAAGGCCATTAGCATTCCAATGGGCAATTCTTAAGAATTTAGTGAATTTTGCTTATCAACGTTGTGAGCATGTTAAGTACCATGCTATTTTGTTGGACGAGTTGCTGAAACATCGCCTTGAATTCCTCTAAGAATTTGCTGATTATATTTGAGTTATCTTCGTTGTTAGTTTGATTGATGTTTCTATTGCCTGTTACATTTGCATAGCTGATATTTTGTCGAACGTGAGCTGTTGATTGAGTTGTATTATGTTGGATGTTGAGTCTGTTATTTGCATTATTTGGTTTTTCTGTAATTCTATGGTAGAATTCACATCCTCTGTAGCTTGCTGTATGTGGGCCTCCACAATGAGCACACTTTTCGGGTACGTTTTTACTTTTCTTGCAGCTGGATGTACTGTGTGGTCCACCGCATTTTACACATACATACGGTCGATTGCAGTATGTTTTTGTGTGTCCGTAATTTTGGCATCGCATACATTGAGCTATACCTCTGGTTTTTCTTGGTGGTTCTACTTGTATTATTTTATTCTGAAAAATCTTTATTTTATAAATATCCTTGTTATTGTCTGCTGGCTCCAAGTCAACAAAGAATAGGTTTAATGGTTCTTTTGTTATTCGTTTTCTTCCATTTAATACGTTCCTTACTTTATGTCCCTTCTGAGATAGTTCTTCTTTGATTTCGTTCAAATCAGTTGTATGATGTAGGTGTTTAATTACTACTCTGTATGCTCGCTCATCCTTGAGTTGATATGTATAGTGTATAATTTTGTTTTCCCTCAGAAAATGTATTAGTTTTCTATAGGTGTCTGAAACGTTGCTACTAATTTTTATTGTATTATTTGCTAGCGTTTTTGTACGGTATTGTTCATCTTCAACTATTTCCCTCAACTTGTTTCTCATTTCTTGATAGTTAGTTACCCCGTAAATAAATATTGGTGGTGGTTTTGGAATTATATTTTCTGGCTGCTTCTCATTGTTACTTACTTCGTTATCTACAGGTAAGCTATTGAATATGTTGTGGGACACTTTGTTGATTGTTTGGGTTTATTTTCCTCCTTTTGGTATGTTTCACGTTTTGCCACGGATGCTCAATATTTTCTTGATCATCTAGTTCATCATCGCTAGTTGATGACATTCTGTAATAGTACTTATTATTATGTGTTGTCTAGCTCTGCGATCTAGTTGCAGGAGTTGTATATTGTGTTGGTACACCCTGTATGTTATTGTTGGTTGGTTCACCCTATCTAACATTGTTGGTTGGTAGGTTCTGTGTAGTTTCAGTAACTGTTGACCGTCCTTTTTATACCCTAATAGGTTCCCCGAAGGGAACATATTTATATTTTATTTCTCACTTATCTCTCGATATTTTATCAGTTTATTATCAATACAAAATTATTGTTATTTCTCGATAAATAGGCAGATCACTCGGTGAAGAATTCGCCCGGAATTCCTGGTATGCGTCGATCCCGGCACCGGCAAAACACGTCCGAGTACCGCGAGGCCTCGATGAACACTATCGTTTTATTTGAGATGAAACCGATGTCTTAAAAATATATAAAAATATAATAAACAAATTATTAGATTAGGTAATAACAAAATTGGTATGTCTATTCAAAATTATGGTGATCTGTCCAATGTAACAGATGACTAGTTAAATATACTCTTAACAAAAAGCGACATCTTTAAATTACTACACGCATTATTTATGTAATGACAGGTTTTAAAACATCACGACCAAACATTTCTAGGGGCTAAGATGTTTAGTTTTGCTTAATTTGATTCTCAACTTAATTTTCAGCCTCTGTTTTTATTTTTCAATAGTTAAAATGAAACTAGTTATAATGATAGTTAAAATGAAACTAAAAAAAATTGCTATTCATGATAATCCGAACAGATGCAAATTCGCCATGACAACTGTTGTGAGGTGGATTTTCTTCGTCCTCTCATCAGCACCTCAGTGTCTCATCAGCCTTCAGTTAGAGAGTGGAATGCCCGTTTTAGCAATTATTAAGTGTGTTTTTAGTGAAATTTGTTGTCATGCTTTTGAAACCATTACCATTAAAAAAATTAAAAACATAAAACAATGTTTGTTTTAAGTGGGAAAAAATCATTTGACTAATATTATTGTTAGCAAAAATAAAAATTGGTATAAATTATATTTTCTTATTTCTGTTCAACGTACTTTTGATATAACGTATTGATTTTAAATATCCCAACAGGAACGTTATAACTGAGTTTAATTTTTATTTATATTAATATTCATAACTCAATAATATTGGGTATGATTATCTTTTGTGACGTGTCGAAAACACATTATTTTTTACATATTTGAATTAAATCCATATAGTGCCCGACATCTTACACAGTCGTTGTGATTTACACAACTATATTTTTCTAGATTCCTATTAAACAAATCTCCATGCAATCTTCCACATATTTTTAAACATTGTCACTAGCTGTCACTGAATAATATTAGAAATAAACTCAATAATATCGGGTATGATTATTTTCTGGCGCGTTTCAAAAACACTTTGGATTCCTTTAAAGAATTATCATATTCTGTACATTTAAATTAAATCTTCATAGTGCGCGACATCTTACACATTCTCTGCGACTTACTCAACTATATTTTTCTAGATCCCTATTAAACGCATATTGGTACCTGCAGAAATTTCTACGCAATCTTCCACATATTGTCACTAGTTGACACTGTATTCTTTTTATCGGGAAGTTGTATTTTTCGCATGGCAAATAATTGAAATAATTCACTGGAAAAGCTTCTAATCACTATTTATTGAATGTACAAAGTATGCCTCTAGGTCGAGACGTTAAAATAGGGATTGGCTGGTTAGTACTTATTCGAGAAAATGAGAACAATTCACCTAACCTCAAAAATGCAACTATATTAATGTTTGGTCTGTTTTAGGGCTATTTGCACAATTGGCGGATTGTATTTATTTTACCTTTCAAAAACCAGTGTTGATAAGCAGCGCTATGATAATATGAAAATTAGACAACGTATGAAAGAATCAAACCAAGGAGAATACGAACCGAGCTCTAGAAAGTTCTCTTCCTAACATATTAATTATTTGAAGTCAAATTTAAGTTAGTATTTTCAAAATGTCACAAAAGGAGCAACAAAACCTCCAGCTGATCCAGGAATTAGAAATTGAAATGATGGCGGACATGTATAATCGCATGACTGCTGCCTGTCATAAGAAATGCATTCCTCCAGTCTACAATGATTCTGAAATTGCTAAGGGTGAAGCGGTGTGTATAGACCGATGTGTGGCAAAGTTTTTAGACATTCACGAACGTATAGGCAAAAAATTAGGACAATTGTCTATGCAGGATGAATCGTTATTGAAAAAGTAACGTGAAATGTTAGTAGTCATTATTAGTGTGTATAATTGTTGATGATTCAAGTGCTTGATTGAAGTACAAAGTTGTTAAATAAATGTTTTGCTAAGAGATTTGTTTTTGTTCTTTTAGCAATATACTACTATAGAAACAAAGTTTTCAGTAAAAATGACAACTCTTCACTCTAATGTTAAAATCTAAAAACCTAATAAAAAAATAGTTCAGATATAAATTAGTTGTTTTACTACTAAGTGCAGCAAGTAATTGTTTTTATTAATAGTTTTCTCCTGTTTGTCTGCCTCTCATTTCCTTTGTTATTGTTAGACAGCTATCACATCTGTTAAGAATTCTACTAGATGGACTATTGTTTTAATTATGATTATAGACGCATCGGCTACTAAGCCAATTTAGCCAAAAATCTATCAATAATGGTTTTTCCTTTGTCAAGATAGCCGATGAGCAACATTCCCATGCATCCCAAAATGCCGTAACCATAATTTTCCCAAATATCTATAGTAATCTTAGTAACTATCCGCTGTAAGATTATTTTCCGGAGATTGGTACGTAATTAAACATCCATTTTTCAGCAACAGTTTATAATCGACGTAAAAAAGCGTTTTTTTGTGCTTTAATATTCAAACAGCACTTTAACATATTGTGAATGCACACTTTTGAGAAATAGTGACATCTTTGACTTTTTTCTCTCTTCAGCTGTTGACAACTTTATTGATTTCCTAATATGATTACAAAAACCACGGTTAAATTCACCGATCCAAAAACGAATAGTTCCAGACGATGGTGAAAACTCGCTCAACTTCTGCCCATATACTTTTTTGATATTAGTTTGAGATAAACCTTTACAATAGAGATAATGAATTGCAGTACAAAATTAAAACGTTTTCTTTCTTTAGAAAATGCATAATACGTCAAGTTTAAATGACGCGTATGCAGCCAAATAAAAGATTAAGTGCTGGTTCGATTTAAAATACTACTAACTCATTGTAACACTATCGACGGTGGTGATCAATAAAATGAGGGTAGCGGAGCCTTAATCTATTTTATTTAAACACATTTTTATATTATTTCTAAGACAATGTTGTTTTTCCAGAAAGAATTTACCAACAATTATAATATATAGTAGTGAATATAAACAATTGCTTTATTCATAATTACATTACATACGTTAATGAAATATTTTGAAAAAAATTACCTTGTCAAAAAAATAAGAGTAATTTTTATTACAAATCATAAAAAATATAAGGTGTAATTCCCTAAAACTGTTTGTCTGTATAATTACGGACGCTTAGTATTTTGTAGCATAGCCCTTATTTTTAATTATTGATTGACATCTTGGCATGGAGTCGATTAGATGTTGGCATGCTTCTACAGGTATTAAAAACCAACCTATCTGAATTTCTTTAAGACGTAATTTTAACTCTCTCTAAAGGTTCTCGATCGGATTTAGATCCGGGGACTGTAAAGGCCACTCTAACACTTTAATATGTTTTCTCTCAAACCCCTACTTCACCGCATGAATTGTATGTTTGGGGTCATTGTCTTGTCTTGTAGACGCACTGTAAACGCAAATTCATATGGCATATTTTGCAAATGTCGTATTTGTTTTATCCATAATATTGGAATTACTCCGTTATATGAAAAGCACCCCCATACTTTGATTTTACCATGCTTCACTGTACCCAAAATGTCACGTGGATTGAATTTTTCATTAATACGTCATATCACATACAATTTGCTATCAGAAACAAATAAATTCATTTTTGTTTCATCGCTAAAAAAATATTTTACCAGTTACGTTGGAAATCTTCACTACAGTTTATTTTTCGCAAATATCCACATTGTGATTGGATATCGAAAACCTACCACCGCCTTATGCATATTTGATAATCTGTGCAAGATCCCTACCACCGCCTTATGCATATTTGATAATCTGTGCAAGGATTTGATAATCTGTGCAAGAGGAAATGGCAGAAGACATTGCAGACTTAAACTATGATATTGGATGTTTAGATGATGAAAGAAGAAAAGTGTAGTGAAATAGTATGTTGGTAACCGTAAGTTTTTATTATTGAAAGCCAAATGACCTTCATTGTCATTGGCGAATGAGATAAATCAAATATCTTAAGATAACACCCCCCTCTGGTACTTGTCCAGCAGAAAAGAAGTGCGAAGCGCTTGACCCGACCCGTCCAGCGGGTTTAAAATTACCTAGTCAAAGAAACCTTATCGCATCTTCTAGATGTGCAGTTTCAGGGTTATTTTAGAAAATAACCTCAGGTTGATGGAGGGTGATGCGAAATGAGAAACAAAGATCCTCTAGTTTTAGGTTTTAATAAAATGTTCCAAAATAAAATCTATCAGAAAATTTTATTTACATTAAAACTGTAAGTTAAAACAGTTTGAATTAATCCAAATTAAAAACACTTTTCTTGGATTTTACCACTTCCTTTGTACCAAAATGATCTGCTGTTCTTTTTCTAAGTTCCTCAACACCTTCCTCAGATTTGGCCCATTCCAATACCAATCTTCTACCATACAAATGTGTACTTTGACTAAGAGCCTGAAAAGCTTCCTAAAAAACATACATTTGTACTTAATAACAAAGAAAAAGCTTTTAACAGAAAAAAAAATACTTTTGCATCAGTAGAAGTGACATAATCAACAAAAGCAAACCCTCTGTGGGAGTCAACACCAGGAGTCATTTTCTTTGGCAATCGCAAATCTTTAATTTCCCCAAAAGCACCAAACAATTCCAATATTTCCTTCTTGTTCGCTTGAAAGGGAACATTTTTTACTAAAATCTTTGAACCAGTTTGTTTTGATGCTTTCTTTTCCTTCCTTACTGTCTTAACATCATTTCTAAAGCAAAATAATATTTAAAAATATTGCGGACTTATATTTGCGGTAATTTTCTACAAAACTTACTGTAAAGTTCTCTCAGATCTTTTCAACTCTAATGATTTACCATCCAAAACACTTTGTTGGAGTGTCTTTAGCGCCTTATCAGCGGCTTTCTTTAGAAAGAACTGTACAAATCCATATCCCATTGAAAGTATAGCACCAGGATTACTTTTGTCCCTTTTGGTGGCTACTGTAGCATATTTAATTTTCCCACAGGTTTCAAAATGCTACAAAAAACGCAATTAATTATCATTACAAGTGAATAGTAAAAATTTACTTTTTTCAGATCTCCATCAGTTGTTTTGAAATTTAAATTCTTAACGAAAATAGTTGTTTCTGGTTCAGGTTCATCGAATTCTTCTTCTTCTGATACCACTTTTTCTTCTTTTTCCTTGATGTCTATAACCACCTCTGTGTTCTCGGTATCTCCACTGTTAACTGTTTTTTCGGTATTTCTTGAAAGAACATTTTCTGGGGCCCATTCCAAATATAAAGGCACATTCTTGAATTTGGAGTAAGCCAATCTGGTAAAGGCTTTTCTTGCTTCGGACGGTTCCAAAAATTCAACAATAGCTAAAAAATAATAAAAAATCTAGACTGAATCATTTCCTGATGATGCTAACATGGTTAGCGAAACGCGCGTTGAGAAGTTAAAAACAAGTGATTTTTGTTTAGTGGTAAATCTCGTTGAGTTTATTGTTTCACACCAAAGGTTCCAATAGAAAAATTGATATGCATTCTGTGTAAAAAGTACCCAGAATTGTTAAATAAAACTTAATTAAAAAAATTAATGTATTCATAAAAATTTATTTTGTCGTCTTCAAAGTACGCGCCATCGAGTGCAATACAACTTCTTGCCACCAATACAACCGCTTGACCCAATTCTCCATTTATTGTATTTACTCATTGAGATATGGCCTTCAGCTCTTTCAGAATTTCCTTTTATGGCCTCAATTGAGTCAAAACGCCTTCCCCGAAGTGGTAATTTTTGCTTCGAGGAAGTCACACGTGGCCATATCAAGCGAGTATGGTGCTTAGTCAATGTTTCTTGAATTTTTGATCAAAAACTTTTGCCCAATGATGTCTTTGTGTAATTATGTATTATCATGGTACAAGATCCATGAATTGTCCCTCCACAAATCTGGCCACTTTCGGCGGATATTCTTTTCTAAATAATATTCCTTGTTCACATTTTGTCAATCTAGAAGAAATTTAGAGTGCACCACACCTCTGTAATCGAAGAAAACTGTCAGCATGACCTTGATTTTCAAGCAACTTTGACGCGGTTTCTTTGGATTTCGGCTCGTTTTCGAGACGCCATCTCGAAGTCTGTTGGCTTATTTGCATGTCGTACTCGTAAATCCATGTTTCGTCACCTGTTACGATGCATTTTATGAAGGTGTAGCCAATAGAAGCTCGCAAAATCATGTCTTCAGCGACATGCTTTCAATGCTCTTTTTGAACAATATAGAGCTGTTAAGAAACCAGTCGTGCGGCAACGCGCATCAAGTCCAAAATATCAGTCATAATGTTATGAGCATACTTCAACTCTTGAGCCAACTCTGTAAGATTCATACGACGATTTTCGGGCACCTGTTTCTTGATTTTATCAATGATTTCGTCATTCGTACACGTTGAAGGTCGACTAGAGAATCAGCTACCACTTCTTGACCGTCTTTGAATGCTGTATACCGTTCATATGCCTGTTTTTGATATTCACGATTCACCGTAGGTTTTCTACATTTTCAGCGATTGGTCGCACGAAACTTCGTTTGACACAGAAAATTTAAAGCAAACTCTTGGCTCGATATTTTTATTCATAATTAAATCGCAACACACTTGACCTCAACTAACAAAACCAGCTGATGTAAACATTACAGTTGACCTATCGTGCTCAAATTAGACATCGCAACTACGCACAGTGCACAGTCATCCTACAGCAGAAAAGAATGTTAAAGAATATTTTACACAGGCTTTGTAAAAAAGAAATTCCGGGTACTTTTACATAGAATGTATATTACCTGTTATTCCGCTTGGTGGTAATATAATTCTGTCAATGTGACCATGCTTTTGAAATATGTCCCTAATTTCTCTTGCATCAGTTTTAGATGGTAAATTTTTTACTAGAATTAAAGTTTTCGATCTGCTTGTTGGTTCCTACAATTTATTCTATGAGTTACAGTGATTATTTTCAGCACAATACTTACAGAACTGAAAGCATCCAAAATTACACCATGTTGTTCAAGATATTTTCTTGTTTGTGATACAATTTGTGTTTCACCAAGTGCTAATCTCACTGCAGCACTTCCTTTTCCATCAGGACCCACTATGGCTTCTTTGGACGTGCTATAAGTATCTGCTATAACTTCGGCAACTGCATCATGTCCCAAGAACAGAGCATTCCAATTATGACCTGAACCAGCTTGCGATTTCTCCTTAGCTGCTTTTTTCTTTTTGTAATTTGATGATTCTAAATCATTATGCTTTATAGTAAACTCATAAAATAAAGAGACCAATAATATACCTTCTAGATTATCATCAATTTTGTCTTTTGCTTTTCCTGGAAGTAAATGTAACATTCTACCTTGTAATATTGAACCATCTAATTCTGAGTAAGCTTTTACTGCATGTTCTGGCATCATAAAAGTTACAATTCCAAAACCTTTCATTTTTCTGGTAGCTGAATCAATTGGTAAATTAATCTCAGTTAAAGGTCCTAAAATACTATTGTAATTAATTTAATAAATAAATTAATGACAATTGTATAAAATACCATATTTTGAAAACAATTCCTCTATATCTGTCTCACTTGTGGTATATGACAAGTTTCTTACAAAAATTTTACCAGATTCAGCAATATCTTCTTCATTTTTTAGATTGTCCTCTTGACTTCTCCATTTACTTCTTTTCAGATCACTTTTTGAATCTTCATTTGAACACTTCACTTCATATTTCGTCACCAGTATTTGTTTTCCCTCTTAAATATCTTCAATAAATATAATATAATATAATTTGTTACCTATTCATACTTATGAAACTTTTATCCTTCAGAAGTGCCTTTTTAAAGGCTTTTTCAGTTTTAAAACCCACAAATGCTATACCATGTATTTGCCTGGGTATTCTTATACTAAAAGGAACATTAGGTCTAAAAAATTCTCTTATATCCTTCTTTTTGATTTTATATGGTAAATCTTTAAGCTAAAAACAAAACTGTATTTTTTTAGACAATAACAAAAAAAATTACCTTTATGTTAAAAAGATTTATTTTCTCTTTGACTTTCTTTTCTGTTTTTTGTCGATGCTTTTTTTCAACATCCTCCGGTGACACTTCATCAGTACTTGAACCTTTCATTAACATTTTCATATATTCCAAATCAGATATAGGTTTTTCAGCTAATTTGTCTGTTTTGTCTTTAATTTCACTTTCACTCTCATCAGGATTATCAGAATGAGTTCCTGAATCATCGCTGTCAGATCTTGATACTTTCTTCTTTAATTTTTCTAATTTTTCACCATCGCCATGTATTTGAAGAAATTCTTCAAACATAGGATCATCTTTATACTGGCAATATTAATATTATTAATATAATAGTAACAAATTTAAAATTATATAATAGTAACACAATTTATATAATTATAATATAGTAACACAAATTTAAATTTATACCATCATTGTTACCTTTTCTAATAATTCAGCTTCTACATTTTTTTTCTTTTTACTTTTTTTCTCTTTGGGCTCTTCTTCAATAATGTCATCACTTTTATTATTCTTTTTGTAAGCTGTGCTATCAGGGGCATACTTACTCCAAGCTTTCGGTTTATTAGAATCACCTATAAATTCACAATAAAGACAATATTACACACATTAAATTACAAATACCTAAAAGTGCGCATTTTTCCACAGAAATTTTACTAGTAGTTATGAATGCCTGATTCAGATTTTTAATTGCAGCTTCAGCCTCATTTTCGTTTTGAAATCCAATAAATCCAAACCTTCGAAATTTTCCTTCAGGTGTATATTTGAGTTGAATATCAGTAATTGTTCCATAATCTCGAAAGATTTCACGAACTTTATCGTCTGATATCTGAAAACAATTGCCTGCTATAATCATAAATATTAAATGTAATATAACATACTGCTTTTGGCAAGTTTTTTACAATTAAACGCGACATATTTACATAGTTTTAAAACAACAAAACTTAGGTTAACTATTTCACCTAAATGTTTATTCAGTGCACGTGTATGTCACTGATGATAGTGTAGCATCTCTTTCTAGAGGGCGCAAGCAGACTATTGCGAGAAATTATTTTATTATCAATATTAATTTTTACAGTTAAAATGGATCTCTCAAATGTTAAATAGTTAAAATATAAATGAATATTAGGAAAAAAGCGCCTAAAAAAATTTTTACTAGGCACAAATTAACCTTCTAATAGATTAGCTTTTATCTATTGATAAATAATAAATAACATATTAAGAAAAAAGTACTCCAAATTATCAGGTTCCTTATTTTCTGTTTGAAAAATACTCGGTTTAATTCCACGTAATTGATGTTTGGTACGGATGCAATATCGTTCAACAAATATAATTATTAATAAATTACGTTTCGCGATATTATTTGGAAAATGTTAAGACCGTTTGTTTGGATTGTTTTTTTGTTTATGATATCGAAAGTGCATTGTGGACCGACAAGAATAAAAGGAAAAAATTTGGAACAAAAATGTGGCTATGATGTAAGTTATAATATTTGAAAACACCTATAAGGAAAATATACATACGGGCCAAGTAAGGAAATGATATAATCATTAGTATTCCCAGTTTCATCGAACATAAATAGAAACATGAAATTAGATGTTTAGGAATTTTATATAACGGTATGAAATAACTTAATAAAAAGAAATTAATTAATTAAGTATAATCAATATAATAATATAAGTATGTTACACATATGTAAATACTCTATTATAAGCTCTTAATGTATTTCTTAAAAACATTTGTTTGTAAAAAATAACAACAAACTTATCTTATCAACCTTTATAACAGATTTTATTTATTGCTAACTTACTACTAGAACAGTAAACAATGCTTGAACAAATTGTATTAGTGTTATAGTAGCATTCAAATAAGCTTTTTTTTGTGACGTGAAATGTGATGATTATTTTATGACCATTGTGAGAAAAATATTGATGCGTGCCACCATTGAGTTTTGACTGAAATTTATCCAATAAAAACAGTGTGTAAAATATTGGTAATGAAGACCTTCTTTTACACAATTGGGCATCAACATCATGCTAGTCTCGTTTTGTATGTCTACAAGAGTATACTGCACAAGGAATGAATTCCAAGTTGCCAGAATGACACCAGAAATAGTTTTTTGCTCAAGAAAGTTAAATGCTACGACACATCGTCTTAATCTTTATCCAATCTAGCCTACCTGCCCGATTTAGTTTCCTGTGACTATTAAAAGTAAGGTGACTTTTTAAATAAAACACAACGTATTTATTTATCCAGCCAAATTTATTTTGTCTTCTTCACAGTAATCCTACCTCACTGCAATACACTTATTCCAACTGGTATTTCCTTCAAAGCGACCAGCAACCTCTCTTAAATTGTTTCTCTGGACTTAAAATCTGGTGGACTGGTGTTCACAGTCACACGGGTGCCAAATCTGCTGAATAGTGTATATATGTATATAATGATTGAGTATATTTGATTTTAAGCGAAAAATTAACGCTTTTTTTTAAAGTACTACGCAAATGACGCATATCGCTTAAATTATATTCTTTATTAACTGTTTGCCCAGTCGGAAAGAACTCTTTGTGTACAATATCACGATAATCGAAGAAAACAGTTAACATGACTTTGATTTTTGACCGACTTGGATGAGATTTTTTGACTTTGGTTTATCTTTGGCACGATTCTCGCTTGATTGTTGAGCTGTTTCTGAGTCATAACCAAAGGAACTATCTCTGTTTTTCAAAAAATGCAATGTCTGAACAAGACGAAAACGACCCTAAATTGTTCAAATTAATCCAAATGATATTCCAGTAACATCTACAATATATCTAATAGTTAATTGACCAAAATCCTTGATTTTAGAAATATTTTCTTGCCTAGTTGACGTCTTTTTGAACGAGGTTAATCTTCAACTGCTTCTCGACACTCACTTAAGTCCTTGTATCACTTGAAAACATTTTTTTGATATAGCTTTATCAACATTCACTATGTTAGCACTTTCAGTTAATATTCTACAAGAAATTTCATGGAAATTTTTAATACATTTATCCATTTGTAAAAATTGCCGACCGAATTTTTAAAGACGTTAAATATCATATTAGTCTTCTTTATGGTAGTATAAACCTGTCAATTTGCTTCTCAAGAAGATATCGCCATTATCATTAATGAATTTATATATCGAAAAATGTATTGACTGTTAGGACGAAGTTCTGTTCTATTGGTGCATATCATTCCGGGTGATTCCCGGATGAATCCGGGAATTCAACGGATGAATCCGTTGATTTTGTGAAGAGTCACTTCGACTGAAGAGTCGAACTGACGTGCACGGGTCGTTGTGCTCACTTTTATAGCCGGCCGGCGACTGCGCAGATTATATCGGGGTAGTTCGGGACTATTTGCGGCGCTCGGCAACGCTGTCGGGCGTCCGTTTATTGATTTTTCTACCTCGCCGCCACGTTGTCGCGTTTTTCTTCTTTTTCAGAAGGGATTTCCATACTTTTGGAATGTTGCGAGCGTTGTTTCACGTATTTAGCTCACCCCTTTCTTTTATTATATTTCAAGAGCTTCTCCGAACAATCGGAGAAGCTCTTGTAGTTTTCAATATTCGCTTTTTTTTGGCTCCTTCAAAATTGATTTTATGTCCTGTTTGTAAATAGTGCTGGAACAAAGCGGAAGTGGTTTGTTTGTTTTTCAAGTGGTTTTTATGTTCTCGTATTCTGCCCGATATTCGTCTGTTTGTTTGTCCTATGTATGTTCTGTTGCAGTTGGAACAACATATACTATACACCCCATGATTTTCCAGTCTAAGTTTGTCCTTGGGGTTTTGTAGGATATTCGCAACAGTTTTATGCGGCTTGTATGCTGTTCTGATCTTATGTTTCCTTAGTAGTCTGCCTATCCTATATGTGATTCCTTTTACGTATGGTAGCAGGACCTTTGATGTATTAGGCTCATGATCCTCTATTGTTCTTCGAGTTTGGATTTCCTGATGGTGAATGGCCTTTCTGATACAATTTTCTGAATATCCATTTTGTCCAAGGGCTGTGGAAATTTTTGGTATTTCTTCGCTTCGTGTATCTGGTAGTGTCAGTCGGAAGGATATAGAAATCAAGGTGTTCGCTACTGCTTGGATTTGAGAAGGATGATGATGGGATTTGGCGTTGAGGTATCGATCGGCGTGAGTTGTTTTTCTATACACTGTGTATTTGAGGGTTCTAGAAAGTTTCCTTGTGATGAGGAGATCCAAAAACCACACTTTTCTATCCTGTTCGACTTACAGTTCACTCTGGAATTTGGATCTCCTCATCACAAGGAAACTTTCTGGAACCCTCGAATACACAGTGTATAGAAAACCAACTCAGCTGCGCGCGCCCCAAATAGTCCCGAACTACCACTATATAATCCACGCAGTCGCCGGACGGCTATAAAAGCGAACACAACGATCCATGCACGTATGTATGTTTGTCCTTCAATCACGCTCGAACGAACGGAAGGATTTTAATGAGATTTGGCATAGAAGTCGATTATGTCGTGGAATAGGACATAGGATAATAATGTTATGAAGTTCCGGCGAGGGTTTACAACGATACATACGTATAGGACATATTTTTTGACTTTGACATATTTTTAAACTTTGACATATTTTATACATTTTTGACTTTTAGATTTTTTTAAGCTAACAGTAATTAATTTCAGAACTGATACTGATAATTTAAGTATAATAGTATATACAATGACATAATTCATGACATAATTAATGACATAATTAATGAAGAATCAACGCTTTATTTTTTTGCACTAAATACCAAAAATTGGTTTGGTGCAGATTTACCACTAAACGCCGAATCACTTTTTTTTAAGTTCTCGACGCGTTTCACCAACCATGTTAACATCATCAGGAGACGATTTAATCTAATTCTAAAACTAAACTATGTTCATTTATATGAGAGCCATAATTGCTAACATATTACCTAGGAAGCGTGCTTCCTACCTAATGAAGTATGTAAAAAAAGGATACAAGAAAAAAGGGAAAAAAAGCACTTGAATGCTTTCATATACATCCAAAGCTCTATTGTTATTTACACTTTTAACCAATCTTAAATTACTAATGTCTATATTGTGGTCATGTTCGATTGCATGCTGAGCAACACAAGATGTTTCATTTCTCCCATATCTAATATGGACAATGTGTTCTTTATACTTTTATAAACCGAGGCGAAAAATGAATTGAGTTACTTTCCGAAGATATGGTTAAGATATGTGGATGACATTTTTGCAATATTCGATTCAAAAAATGAAATCTTAGATGGTTTTATTAAGAACTTAAATAGTAAATTCAAAAACATAGTATTCACGTATGAACTCGAAAACAACGATAATTTACCATTTCTGGATGTTTTAGTCAGTAGAAACAATAAAAATAGATTAGATTTTGATAGTTTTAGAAAAAACACCAACACTTCGAGATACATTCCTAACGATTCGAATCATAGCTTCTAAAATAAGATGGCTAGTTTAAGTTTTATGGTAAATAGATTGGTTATCAATTTTCATTTAAACAAAGATAATCATAATAAGGAATTAAAACGGTTATAAGTGAACGGTTATAATAAGAACATTTTAGATAAATTAATTAAAAAACATAAATTTAGAAAATTATTGAAAGAATCTTCGACTTTTCAAAAGAATCAGAACAAAAATGAATTCATAATACTGTTTGATGCGCAATTAATACGAGGACTAGACAACATTTTTATAAAGTGGTCATTAAGGTTATGTACAAACCATATAATAAATTAAGATATATCCTGGGTAATCCAAAGGATAAAGTAGATTAATATGAAAAGTCGCGGATTAACGAAATTAGTTGTCAAGATTGTGATCGAAGGTATATAAAAGCATTCAAATAGACGGACCTATTCCGTTTAGTCAACTTTTTCAATTATTAATGTAAGGGTCAGTAAACTTCACTGTTAATTTTTTCTTTTTTTCCTTCTTTTGTTCTTATTTTCCCGTTTTTTTTTCTTTTTTCTTGTATTCTTTTTTTACACGCTTCATTAGGTAGGAAGCATGCTTCCTAGGTAATAGGTTAGCAATTATGGTTCTTATATAAATAGAACATAGTTTAGTTTTAGAATTAGATTACATCATCTCCTGATGATATTAACATGGTTAGTGAAACGTGACATCGAGAACTTAAAAAAAACTGATTCGGTGTCTAGTGGTAAATCTGTTTTAGTTCACTTAATACCGTTAAAAGTGAAGTCTGTTAAAAGCTTAAAAAAACTTAGATGTAAAAAATTTATAAAATATGGCAGTCAAAAAATATGTTAATAAAAAACTAAACAAAAAATAACATATTTAAAAAAAAATCAACTAATAATTTGTTATTAATACTATAACGTAAATATATTATAGTATACTATATAGTAAATAAAATTTCATTTTCATACATTTACTAACTGGCATATTTCATATTATTCTTCTTTATGGTAAATTAAACCTGTCAATTTGATAACCTGTCGATTTGTTTCTCAAGTATTTTCACCATTATCATCAACCAATTTAGATAGTCTGAATGATTGTAGCGTGTTAATAATTTTTTTTCTTTTTTTTTTAGGTTTTTCGCCACGATCTAAAACTCAAAAGATATAAAAAATATCTGTTCTTATTTAAATAAAGAATCATCAATCAGGTAAAAACAAAAAACCAAACGGAGACACATTTCTCAGTGATTCTTTTCTGTAATAAATTTGCTTAACGAACAAAATTTAAAAAATATAAAAATGTTCTAAAACAAAACAAACTTTTAACGTTAACGTTTCGGAAGGTCCTGTCCCCCCGTTTTCAAAACTAATCTAAAAAACAAATTATGTTATTTTGTAATATATAAAGAGTGGAAGTAAATATATTTTTTGTGTATGTCAACGATACTTACATTGAAAATAATAGATTTTTATGACAGTGACTTTTATGTGACAGTGATTTTTATGATACTACTAAAATATATATATATATATATATATATATATATATATATATATATATATATATATATATATATATATATATAAGGTTTACTGTACTGATTGTGTATTCAAATTCTTAAATGTGTTTAATTGTATTCATCAGAATCGGGAACCATATTGAATTTAAATCTACTACATAATAATACATAGAAATACAGTTATTTTTGTTTAAATTAATTATAGCGGTTTCTTTTAATCTTCTGTATTTAATTACCGATTCTTTTAATACCGTTTTGGAATTATTCCAATTGATTTTATGTCCCGATTCCCATGCTTGTTGACAAATTCTAGATTTATTTTTTTTATATTTTTATATTTTTATATTTTTTTATATATATTTATTTATTTTTATATTTTTAAAATTTTGTTCGTTAGGCAAATTTATTACAGAAAAGAATCAGTGAAAAATTTGTCTCTGTTTGGTTTTTTGTTTTTACCCAGTGATTCTTTATTTAAATAAGAACAGATATTTTTGATATTTTTTGTGTTTTAGTTCGTGGTGAAAAACCTAAAAAAAGATAAAATAACCAATTTAGATACCGAAAAATGTGTTGGCTTTTAGGACGAAGTTCTGCTCAATTAGTATATAACAAGCTATTACTATGAATGGAAATATTAAGCCAGTTTGGAATTACAAAAAATTATAACAAAAATAATTATCAACACTATTAAAACCAAAGTATCAGAAAACGTCATAGATTTACTTTCATATATTAAAAACAACGCTATTTCCCTACGAACTTTTCTAGTAAGGGTTCATGAATTTCAAACCAATATGACATTTACTTTTGATTTGACAGTCTTTAAAAACAGAGATCGAATAGTCCGATATTTTTGATATTATGGAAAAAAAATCATGTATGGTATTGATTAAACATTTTTTTCGCGTGCTAAAATGCCGCAATGCCGCAAACCGAAGAATTAATTCTATGTACGTAAAAAGTATTGTGTAACCTACATATTGCATGGTTCGTAAGTGGTTTTCGTTTCGATGTAGTCGAACCAGCACGAGTTAGTGAGCAGTTCAAAAAAGGGAATCATGTGACCACTTTGTCTAGACATGTATACTGCAATCTGAAAGAATTTCTGCGGCAGTGATTTGGAAAAACTTAGAGATTGTTCGCGAATCTTGCCTTCATCACTACATCAGAAGCAAAGGAACGGGCAAAACAATTAGTTTTACCCGGCGAACATGCCCCAAAGAAGGCGAAGACGCTTACATCGGCCAGTCGAATCATGGCCACTATTTTCTCGGATTCCCAATGTATTATCTTCATCTACTATTTGCAAAGCGGAATGACGATCACTGGAGAGTATTATTGCTATATTACTGATTAAATTTCACTATATCTATCACTATCAATTGATAACGATAAAACCACCCTCATTCATCACGAAAAAGTTATTTCACCACGGCAATCTCTGGTATAATCTTCCAAACACGAAAAAATGGCTGGCTGGGAAACATCATCGCCGAAACAGAGGAGTATTTGCAGAATTCAACAAATCGTTGGGTGAAGTGCATCGAGCTAAAAGAAAACCACATTAAAAGTTAAGTCGGATTTCTATCAAAAGAATAATATTTCATTTAAAAAGAATCTGACTTCACTCTACCATTATATATATTAAATTCTAAAAGCTGTTCGCTGTTATATATTAATTTTTTATAGACTTTTTTACCATCTCAAGTTTCTTTACCAATATTCTGTGAATTATACATTCCCATGTAATACAATAGATCCTATAATAACTTTCGAACACTTGTAATTATCTCTATTTACAACAAAATTTTGTTTTTTATTAATATTGATGAAGCTAATACACAATGACGATATATTTTTAGTCTTGTGTGCCAATAAAAAAAGGATATGTAAACGTTCACTTGGTTCCTCACAGTCACGATGATGTTGGATGGGTGAAAACAGTAGATCAATTTTACTATGGAAGTAAGGAAGTGACAAACATTTTATTTCAAATATTTAAACATTATAACACATACATAATAATTTTTAGCTAACATTGATGTATATTTAGCTGGAGTTCAATTTATCTACGACAGCGTCTTGAGAGCAGTTCAAAAAAGCCCAAACAGAAAGTATGTAATTAATTTCAAACTGGGTATTAGTATGATCCATAAATAAGATTATTTGAAGTTGATTAAGTTATTATATTTAATTAGAACTTATATCATCCTCTCGTATCGTGTAATACTTGTTATTTTTAACTGTAAATTCAAGTGAAAATGAAGTATCGTGACTCTTTAGTCTTCAAGAATACAAGGTGTCTAAGTAAAGTAATGAGACTGATGATTTAGCGTTCAGACTCATTTGGTAGTCTATAGCAATTCGTTTCATAAACCATTTTTTTTTTAATTCCGAAGAGGAATGACAACAATGTCAACCAATGATCCACTATCAAGTTTTTGTTTCAGACTTTGTACATTGTACAAGAAACTTTTGGAAAACTTCAACATGCCTATAGAAACAGCATTTTCAGGGGGACCAAAGTCTTCAGCTAGTTTAAAGTATTCTCAGAAGGTGGAGACTCGATTGAAGATGAATCTTATAGCGGAAGATTTTCAACTGCAAGAAATGATTAAAATGTCTACAGAATCCCAGATTTTGGAAGAATTGAATTTGACTCATATAACCATTTATTTTGACCAATAAATTAAGGATGAAGAAAACCTTTGCGAAAATAGTTGCAAAAACCTTTCGCAGGATCAAAAGGACTACAGAAGGAAAACTATTTTACTAAATTCTGTTGTCTGAGAATTGCATCCTTCCATCTTGATCCCCTCTTCTTGATCATATTTCGCTATTTCCTAATTCCACGTCTTCTTAGCTGTACCTCTTTTTGATTTTTTGTCCCTGCCTGATTGCCAGATTTATTTAACTAAATTTCTTTGATCCTGTCTGTTATTGTAATGAAATCAACGCAATTGGGTTTTTGAATAAAAAATAATTCTCGATTTTTTTATTTTATTTTAAAACTTGCGAAAATCGTTGCGAAAAACTTTTAAAAAATTGTTTGCAATTAATTCTAAATAAATTAAAATTGATAAAATTTAAAATACAATCATGTAACTACAAAATTGCCACGATTGGCTGCCATATTTGTGACGTCGTTATGTTAAAGTGTTTTTTCACGTAAGTACTGTTAACGGCTTTTACCTGTGCATATACTATCAAAATTATTGAAGTTTATTGCAAAAACAATATGTAGTAAATAGCAAACAATAGTAAATGTAAATAAGAAAAAAAATCTATTAAATAGAATTAAATTATTTATAGAGTGTCACGCGAAAGTTACGGTGACAAGGCTATAGGTTATGTACAATTTAACCTCAAAAATTGTATTTGCATGGTGAAAGGATGTTTATGTCCAGAACATAAAGTTCTGAGTAAAGCTTATACAGTTACCTTAATTATTAATAAAACATTAAGAAAAGTTTAAGACACTTATCAATACACTGATGATAATATCAAGAATAAGTTGATTAAAAACTAAAACACTCGTATCAGCTGTCTGTAATCTTGAGGGGAAGTAGACATTATGACGTCACATGCGCTAAGTTTTTTTGGGAACTGTTGGCGCGTCATCGGTACTAGGTTTAAAAATGTATTTTCTTAATTATAAGAATTTTTTTTTAATTATAAAGAAAAAATAAAAATAAAAATAGTGTTGTTATAAACCCCTTTATTATAATTCTTTCCAGTTATGACAATTTATTTTTCAAAACCCCAATTGTCTATGCTCAACATTTTTAACACTAGTTCCAAATTAAGTGTTCCTGATTTCCTAATTTCTGCTTCTGTCTATATTTCTTAGTCTTTCAGTTAATCGCAGTGTTCTCATTTCCACTACTGTTATTTTGACTTAAAAATGAATTAAGATCTGCGCAAAAATAATTCCTAAAACCCCTCGCAAGATTAAAAGGAACTTTCCTTCTTTCCTCAGCGCCGTGGTCAAGTCTGAAACCAGGCTTGATAGCATACCGTTGCTTGAAATTGTTGTCACTCATTCTAGTGTCAACACATTAGAAAAATCCGGTTCACAAAAAGAATAACTACGTACCACCAAGTAACTGTAGGGATTCAAATTCGAACTGAAGACGCATCAGATGATGACGTTCCCACCCCCCTCTAAAAAGGTAGGCAACAGTGTTGCCAGATTGAATGCTGACCATCAGTCTTATTTTACTTTAATTACTACCTTGTACGTGCTTGCGAAATCGAGCAAAGTACCGATCGTTGGCTTCGAATTATAAAAGCAAATGGTTTATATTCTATTCAGTTAAATTAAAGAAAACCAATTTATGGATCATCCCAATACTTTGAACCAATTTTCTGACCAAATACTGAAAATTTTTAGGTTTATTTATGTTGAGACGGCATTTTTCTGGAAATGGTGGCAAGATCAAGACGACTACGATAGAAATTTATTAAAAGAATTGGTTGATAGTGGTCAAATTGAATTTATTGGCGGCGGATGGTCAATGAACGATGAAGCTGTAACAAATTATCAATCAGTAATCGATCAGATGACGTGGGGATTAAGGTATTATGTTATTACATTATCAACTGGAAGATTATGCAAAATTAGATCCCATAAATTGACATTTTAATTCCTTAAATTTCGATAAGTACGCCTGAATGATTTGCTAAAATTACAAACAAACAAAAATTGCTCTTATCAGGCGCAGGCTGATTTTAGAGAAAAATAGAACCAAAATATTTTGTTAGCTAGTTATCGAATAAATTTTTCTAGTGAAACCTTTGGTGTGACATTAAAATCTAAGAGATTTACTTATAAATACCAAGATACGCGTTTTTCTGGTGAGCGTTTCGCTAACTTAGCATCATCAGGAGATGATTCAATCTAAGCTGAATATTAAGTTCAATTCTTCTATTGAAACCTTTGGTGTGATGCACTACTGTCGTCAGGAGATGATTTAATCTGATAAGATCAAATCATCAACATGGTCAGCGAAACGTGCGTCGAGCAGTTCAAAAAAGTGTTTTGGTGCTAGTGGTAAATCTCTTCAAGTTTACTGAATATTAAGATTGAATCATCTCCTGATGATGCTAACATAGTAAGCAAAACACGCGTCATTAAAAGCAAGTGCACTGGTTTTTAGTAGTTAGTCCCCTTGAGTTTAGTTATCGAATACCCATTACACCATTAAAGCGTCTGGGTTTTTCTGTTAGCTTTGACAAAACTAATACTTTCTAATGACTGACTCCACTAATTTATGTTGTCTGCGAGTTTTTTTTTATTACTTCCATCTTGATCCGCTCTTCTTGTTTTTTTCTCGCAGCCTGTTTCCCAGATATCTTTAACTAAATTATTTTGATTTAGTTGTTTTTGTAGTATTCGTACAAAATGGTACGAAACAGGCACGATAACTAATTAGATTTGACACTTTCAATGAATTTATCAATACACTGATGATAATATCAAGAATAAGTTGATTAAAAACTAAAACACTCGTATTAGCTGTCTGTAATATTGACGGGAAATAGACAATATGACGTCACATGCGCGCCATTTTTTTTGGGAACTGTTGGCGCGTCATCTGTACTAGGTTTAAAAATGTATTTTCACTTTGATATACCAAGCTGTTAATGTGACTATAACAACTCAATTATCTCTGCTAGATATGTTTTAACACTGGTTGCACATCAAGTCTTCTGATTTTCTCCATTTCTGATTCTGTCTATTCTTCTTATTCCTTCAATTGGTCTTATTATTCTCTTTTGCGCTGCTGTGATTTTGCCTTTAATTTCAAGGTGTCGAAGATTCACATTTTTTAAGTATCGAACATTCACATCTGTAAATCAGGATACGTCGTGAAACAGTTTAGTATATCTTAACATTGGTGTTCCTACCTAATTCTAGAGGTGGGTCGTTATTTAACGGTTTGTTATTTTATAACTGTTATTTCATATTAACGTTCAACAACTGTTATCGATGTGAAGAAATAACAAGTACACTGTTAATATTATATGGAGTTTCGTAATCGATGTTGCCGCCTCCCCGCTTCTAAACGACATAACAAATAACTCCTCATCAGACAAATAACAAGTAGTGCATTTAATAACCGATAGAAAATAACAGTCGTGGTCGTAGTTTTGTCGTTGTTCGCTGTTGCCGCGTTTAATAATCTTAGAAAATAACAGGAGTGCGGTGTCAGCGGTCGACCTTTTTAACAAAGTTGAGTGAGTTGCTGTAGTTTATATTGTTAATAAACACTTTCAATTCTTCTATTGGAACCTTTGGTGTGAAACACTAAACTTAAAGAGATTTACCACTAAACACCAAATCACTTTTATGAACTGCTCGACGCACGTTTCGCTAACCATGTTAGCATCATCAGGAGATGGTTTAATCATCATGATGCTAACATGGTCAGGAGATAATTTAATCATTTTAGATTTACATATATTCTTTATGTATATATATATATATATATATATATATATATATATATATATATATATATATATATATATATATATATATATATTTATCATCATCATCATCAGCCCGTATCGATCCACTGCAGGATGAAGGCCTCTTCAGCATGCTTCCAACCTTCACGGTCCTGGGCTTTCCTCTGCCACTCGGGTCGAATATACTTAACGATGTCATCAGTCCATCGTGCTTTCGGTCTTCTTCGCGGACGTTTGCGATCAAGCGGTATCCACTCCAGGATTGCCTTGGTCCATCTGTCGTCCCATCGCCTCGCTATATGGCCTGCCCATCTCCATTTCAACTGTTTTACTCTTCCAATGATGTCACAGACTTTTGTTTGTTCCCTGATCCATGCGCAGGACTTTCTGTCTCGTCTTGTAATGCCAAGCATACATCTTTCCATTCCCCTCTGTGCCACCCGAAGTTTTTGAATTGATTGCGATGTGAGTGTCCAGGTTTCACTTCCGTATGTCATAACGGGTAGAACGCACTGATCAAATACTTTTCTTTTCAGGCAAAGTGGGAGTCTGCTCTTAAACACTATGTTGAGCCTACCAAATGTCTGCCAGCCGCATTTAACACGCCGTTCCACCTCCCGGGCGGTATTCCCCTCCATGGAAATCCTTTGCCCAAGATATACAAAGCTGTCCACAATCTCTAAATCCCTTCCTAAAACTGAAATTCTTCTGTCCTGAGCGAAGTTATTGAACATAACCTGACTCTTTTTCAGGTTTATTTTCAAGCCAAATGGTTCGCCAGCCCTTTGCAGTTCTTGTATGCGTCTTTGCAGCTCCTCTGGGTCTTGTGAAATGAGAATAATATCATCTGCAAATCTAAGATGGTTTAAGTTTGCACCATTGATCTTTACCCCATCCTGTTCCCAATCCAGTTTACGGAATACTTCTTCAAGGCCAGCCGAGAAAAGAATAGGCGATATTGCGTCACCCTGCCGTACATGTATATATATATATATATATATATATATATATATATATATATATATATATATATATATATATATATATATGTCTGCACATTTCATATTTATAACATTTTAATGGTCGACTTCCAAATTATTTATACTATATCATCCTTCAAAAGAGGACAGCAGCAACTCGATTGTTTAGAAACATAGAATTGAGAGCTTTTAGGATTCTTGCTGTTGACACAATGCGGTTATTTCATCCACCTTATCCTTATCCTTCACCTTATCGTCCTCTCCGCTTATATAGGGTTTTCCTTTAAGGGCGTAAATGTTAATAAAACAAGTTGTGCATGAGATATCATTATTATTTTTTTATTTTGAAAAAGTATTCGATTACATTATGTACGGAATATGATATCGGCGAAATGGCCGCTAAGGCTTCGCTGGGAGGCGCGTATCCGAGAGGTCACAGGAGAGGCAGGTCATAAGAGAGGCCTGAATTGTCTGCGCAGGCTACGTTAACGTAGCCCCTCAAAAAAGTCTAATGGCGTTAAATCACACGATCTCAGTGGCCAATTGACGTCGCCGAAAAGCGAAATAACCATGCCGTCAAATTTGTCGTGCAGAAGATCCATTGTTGCATACGCTGGATGGCACGTAATGCTATCTTGTTGGAACCACATGTTGTTGAGATCCATATCTTCCCATTTAGGCCACAAAAAATTGGTTATCATTAACGTGCAGCTCTCGCCGGTGATAGTTATAGCAGCGCCAGCTTTATTTTGGAAAAAGTACGAGCCAATGACCCCACCGGACCAAAATCCACACCAAACAGTGACTTTTTCTTGATGCACTTGCAACTGGCTCTCATATGGATTGTTATCTCCCCAAATGCGACAAATTTGCTTGTTTGCATAGCCATTTATCCAAAAATGGCCCTCGTTGCTGAAGATGATTTTTTATCCGAAATCAAGACCCACTTCCAGCTGCTCCAGAGCCCAGTCAGTGAATGCTCGACGCTAGCTAGGATCGTTTCTCTAGATTTTTGTGCTTTTCGACTAAGTTAGAAGTCTTTCAAATTTTTCACATCTCCTTTAATTTCTTTAATATTTTCTTTGATCTCGGATTTAAATGAAAGCATGTCATAAGATCTACTTTTTCTACATTTATCTAATTTTCTAAATAATTTCCATTCTTGTTCAAACATTTGTCATACCGCTCAAGAAGTTTTTGAATTCCGACGTCAAGAAAATTTGCCCATGAAGCTCAACCCATGACTGTAGTTCAGTGGCGGATCGTGGGTTTTTAAAGTGAGAGGGCGTAAAAGAAAATAGTGCTGCTGAAGATTTTTTTGCTTTCCCCTTCCTCCTTTTTTACTTTTCGTGCTATTGCAACCTTATACAGGAGGTGAACCAGAAAATGAGTTAATGGAAAGAAAGTGAACAGAAATAAAATATGGTGTTTTTGTCTGAAAACTTGTGTTTACTGTGATAAATGATGGAGGAACGCGCCTCAACGCTCTCCCTCACGAGCCACCACTGCTGCAGTTTTAACTTCTTCGTCATCGTTGAACCATTGACCACCAAAGAACTCCTTTAAGTACCGAAACAAGTGAAAATCCCTGCTTGCAAAGTCTGAACTGTAAGGTCGATGATCCAGTTCTTCCCATCCAACAGACCTCATTAGACTTTGCCTTTGTGCAGAAACATGTGGCAATTTATTGTCATGGAGCAACATCATCAAACAACAAATGAATCTCCTTCCTGATTGTATCAAGTAAAAAACGATAAAGTACAGCCCAATCTATTTGATTTGTGATTGTCAGAAAGCAGTCTTGGAATCCACCGAGAACACAATTTTCGATAATTCAGTTTCCCCGAAACAACGGTGTACAAAGCTGACTTTGAAACTTGTAGAAATTCACTTGATAACTTTGAAATCGTGAATCGTCGGTTCTTTCGAATTTTTTTGTTCACATCAGGAACCAAATCGTCAGAAATCAGAGAAGGTTGGCCAGAGCGTGGCTCATCATGCATATTAATCTTGAACATTCTCACCTACTTTCGAACTATCACTCATAGCATTGCCACCGTAAACCTTACAAATCTGACGATACATTTCCGCTGCTACCAACTTTCTTGCACTCCAGAATCAAATTACAGATCGTATCTCACAGTCAGCGGGCGACTCAGTTTTCTTAACTACCATAAACTTTTACAGCTCACCACACAGGCACACGATACGCCTGCATATGGCGCTTAAACGCGTTCAAAGCATTCACAAACAAACCTTATTTAGAAAATACCCCTCGTATATATATATAACCATCTAAATCATTCCAGGTGTCGATCCGTTGATTCTGTGAAGAGTCACGACGTTTCGCCAACATCTTATTTGGCATTTTCAAATATTGTCCGCTTCGATTGAAGAGTTCAACTGACGTTGTCAATTAGACAAGAGCCGTTTATTGCTTCTGTTGCAAGCTATTTGAATCAAAACATAAAAATTAATTCTGCGACGGAATTAGTGATTAGCAACATTTAGCTTTGTATTGCAGCTGACATGAGAAAAGTTTTGCTCATTTCAATAATTATAAAAAATGGACAGATTTGTGCCAGTTTCTAAAAAATAAAACCACAATTGATAGTATTCAGCAAAAACTTTTAGAAGTTGAAAAGCAGCGCTGGTATGATGTAATTAAAATAATAATATATGTGGTCCTATTTCTTCTAAGTATACAAAATATGGCTTTTCGTGGCCAAAGGCAAAAATTATACGACCGTAACAATGCTAATTTTATAAAATGTATCCGAATGCTGGGAAAATTCGATCCTTCAATGACTGAACCTTTCCGTCGCGTAACGAATGATTCAGATTTCAAGAATATGCCGACTTATCTCGGAGATAAAATTCAAAACGAAATAATTTATATACTCAGTAACCGAATTCAAAATTTTATTTTGAATTTATGTCGAATTATTAAATATTTTTCGATAACACTGGGTTGTACTTCAGACGTTTCACACGTAGAGCAAATTAGTATAATTATAAGATTTGTCAATTTTAACACAGAAACTAGAAAGTTGGAAATAAGAGTGCATTTTCTAGCTTTCTGTCCAATTATCGATACAATTGGCGCTGGCTTAACTTCATTTATAATAGAAGAACTAGACAAAATTAATTTGGACACAAACAATTTAAGGGGACCGGGCTATGATAATGGATCAAATATACGTGGTAAGAACAATGGTCTTCAAAAAAAGATCCCTGGATCTAAATTCTCGTGCTCTCTATGTACCGTGTGCTAGCCATAGTTTAATTTTAATAGTAAACGACGCCGCCAACCTCAATTATCGCATGACTGGATTTTTTAGTATTGTGCAAGAATTATATAAAAATTTTTCATCCCTACCAAAGGTTGGGATTTATTAAAAAAATGTATTATAAATCTAACCTTAAAACCATTATCCAGAACAAGATGGTCAAACAGAATAGATGCTATAAAACCGCTGTTTACAAATTTATCAGAAATTTATGATGCCATATATGAAATATCAAATGATACATCATTCGATCAGAAGGCAAAATATGATGCAAAATATCTAGCAGAAAAAATATGTATCTTTTCATTTATTTGTTCACTAAATGTATCGCATCTAGTATTGACAAAAATAAATTTTGTGACCAAAATTTTGCAGTCCATCGATATGAATATACAAATAACTTTAGATGCTTTAACGGAATTAAAAAAGTTTTTGATAGAAATTAAAACCGACGAAAATTTTGAGAACATGTTTGTAAATGATGCCATAAAAATTGCCGAAAAATTAGATATCGTGGCTGAATTTGAAACTTCCAGATCCAGACCCCTAATACGCTGTAAAACTCCAAAGAGTTTTAATTATGAACATGAAGACCACACTATAAATGATCCAAAAACCTGTTTTAAAATTAATGTATTTTTTTATATATTGGATCAAGCGTTATCCTTCGTAGATGAAAGATTTAATTTGTTGAATAATCACAACGACGTATTTAATTTTTTATTTAAACTGAGTGATGACCAAGATCAAAGTCGATTAAGAACTAGCTGTAATCGTTTGCAGGAAAAACTTTCAGCAAATGATTAATTGGATATTAACGCCGATGATTTGTGTGAAGAAATTATGTCATGTCAGTCTTTTTTCAAAAAATGAAATAATGATGTGGTGAAAATTCTCGAATTTATATGTTTGAACAGTTTGACAGCCGTATGCCCTAACATCACCATAGCATTACGAATTTTGCTAACTATGCCAGTTACAGTAGCAAGCGCTGAAAGGTCGTTTTCTAAATTAAAACTTATAAAAAATTACCTGCGCTCAACAATGAGTCAGGAAAAATTAACAAATTTAGGAACAATATCTACAGAGGAGGCCATATAGATATAAGCGAAAGTATTAAGGATTTCGCAAACAGAAAACCGAAAAGAGTAGAAATAATATATTTATGTTAAGGGGAAGCGAACCGTTTTTACCTATTTAGAAAAATACTACATAAAAAATTTATTCAGTAAAATTATTTCAGTCAAAATCTGAAAAATAAAAAAATATATTCATGTCGAAACACGACGACAAAAAAAAAGAGGCACTTCATGGGTTTCGCACACAGATGCTGCAGGGGGTCGGCGCGGCCCTAGGCGGGGCAAGAATACCAATCTGTGACATGGTCATTCAAATCATTGTCATTATCTGCATTTAATGATTTGCAGATTTCAAATCAATTGTTATTAATGTTAGATAAGTTTTCCAACATATATGAGGGGCCCATGTCTTATCTTGGTCTCCAACTTTAATTCCGAAATAAAGTTAGTACGCCATTTGCGCATCGAGAAGTTTAAAAAAGTGACTTTGTATTTAATGGCAAATCTCTAAAAACTGATGCACGTGCGTGTTCCAGAAAATATATGGTTGATAGTAAAATTGTATTTATATATTTGTTTTCAACGCTATTATTTCACTATTCTGCATAATAAATTACTATATTTTTCACTGTATTTTTTATTGTTAAAAAAATTGCCAAATTGCTTTCATGAATAAATCTTCATTCTTTTTTGGAAGAAGCATTGTGCTCAGATTTATGTACATTTTTGACCTTTTACCTTTAAATTAAAAGTAGAATTAAATTATTATATAATAATGATAATAATATCTATATAAATAAAAATGAATGTTACTAAGCGCAAAACTCAAGAACGGTTCGACCAATTCGGCTAATTTTTTTTTTCGTATGTTCCTTAAGGCACACGGAAAGTTTTAAAAATGCGTGGACAATAGTAAAAACAACACTTTTCACATAAAAACTAGCTGTCAAACAGTTGACGTAAATTGTCAACGTCAATCTAAACAAAACAAATATGTCATTCCGTCAAATCTATCAAATACATTTGCAAATATGTAACAAAAGGAAGTGATATGGCTCTGATTATAGTTAGTGCTGAGAATTCCATTGATGAAGTTAACCAATACCAAATAGGCCGTTATGTTAGCAGTAATGAAGCAATTTGGCGCATTTTTTCTTTTCCCATTCATGAAAGATACCCCACTGTAATTCACTTAGCAGTCCACTTAGAAAATGGCCAAAGTGTATATTTTACTGCACAGAATGTACTACAATGAGTTATTCAACCATCATCTACAATCTTGGCCAGTTTTTTTGCCTGAACACTGCTATACTCAGAAATGCCAAAATATTATATTTGGAATCAATCCTCAAAAAAAATTTCAACGACGGAAACAAGGAAATCCTGTTCCAGGCTACCGCAATGAATATTCCGCTGATGCCATTGGTCTAATTTATTCAGTCCATCCAAGCAATAAAGAGTGTTTCTATTTGCGATTACTGTTAGTCAATGTTCGGGGCCCAACATCATTCCAACATTTACGAACTGTAAATAGTGAATTATGTGGCACTTACAAAGAAAGCTGTCAGCGTTTGAAACTGTTAGAAAATGATTCCCATTGGGATCAAACCTTAAGTGATGCTGTAATTTCTTCAAAACCTCAGCAAATACAAACATTGTTTTCTATAATTATATCGACATGCTTCCCGTCAAAACCAATTGATTTATGGATCAAATACAAAGATGATATGTGTGACGATATCTTGCATCAAATGCGCGCTAGAACAGGGAATATACATTTACAATACACAGAAGGAATTTACAACGAGGCATTGATAATAATTGAAGACATGTGCTTGATGATGCCAAACAAAGTATTATCTCAATTAGGCATGGCCGTGCCTAATTGCCCAGTGCACGAGGCTTTTTTTCAAGAGTTGCGATGTGAAAAATGGTGATCTCGATGCTTTAAGGGAATTAGTTAGAACAAATGTTCCGCTGTAGAACCAACAACAAAAATATGTCTTTAATTCACTTATGAAAGTTGTAAATGATGGAGCTGGAGGAATTTACTTTTTGGACGCTCCAGGTGGTACAAGAAAGACTTTTTTGATTTCATTGAGTTTAGCAATAATTCGCTCACAAAATGAAATTGCACTCGCTTCATCTGGTATTGCAACCACATTATTGAAAAGCGGTCGAACAGCCCATTCAGCGCTAAAATTACCATTAAATATTCAAAGCAATAAAACTCAAAGGTTTAAAAAACAAAGGTTTTGCAGCAATATAAGTTGATAGTGTGGGAAGAATGTACGATGGCACATAAAAAGTCTTTGGAAGCATTAGACAGAACTAGGAAAGATCTGCGAAACAATCAAAACCGATTTGGCAGAGCGATCATTTTTTTAGCAGGAGAATCCCGTCAAACATTACCAGTGATTCCATGGTCAACGTCAGCGGATGAACTCAATGCATGTTTAAAGTCCTCCATTTTGTGGAAATACGCCAAGATACTAAATTTAAGTAAAAATATGCGTGTTGAATTACAATATGATCGATCTGGAGAAATATGTTCTAAACAACTCATTGACCTTGGTAATGGCAAAATCCCTGTTGATGATTCGACTGGCTGCATTACATTTCCTGTCGATTTTTGTCAGTTTACTGAAACAACAACCGAGCTCATACAAAAGGTGTTCCCAAACGTCGCTCAAAATTACAAAGATTATTTTTGGTTGAGCGAACGTGCTATATTAGCTGCCAAAAAGACGGATGTAAATGAAATAAACTTCAAAATTCAAAATTCAAAATGAAATTGCTGGTGAATTAAAGACATACAAATCAGTTAATTGCGCAACTAATCAAAATGATGTCATCAATTATCCACCAGAATTTGTAAACTCATTGGATTTGCCAGGATTGCCACCCCATAATCTTCAATTGAAAGTAGGATTGGTAGTCATAATGTTACGAAATATTAACCCATCGCGTCTTTGTAACGGCACACGGCTATCAGTGAAAAATGTACTTAACAATGTAATCCAAGCAACAATTCAAAAAGGAACATATAAGGGAGAAGAAGTGTTGATACCCCGCATCCCAATGATACCAACTGACGTACCATTTGAATTTAAATGACTGCAATTTCCAGTGCGGCTTGCTTTCGCAATGACCATAAATAAATCACAGGGTCAGTCTTTAAGTATGGGAGCCACGTTAGCTGTGGTGTCTAAGGTGTCAGCCTTACGTTACGGAAGTTAATGTGGACCGGGTTAGAATCCCGTACTAGGCAAAAAAGTTTTTCTAAAATTCTTGTGAATGTTTCTAGGTAAGAGTGTAAAATCTGACAAGGAATCACCCCTCAGTCACGCCAGTTCGAGGCCGGATGCCTTCTGAGAGGTTTTCTACGTTGGTCACTCGCCAGTCGGTAGGCTTTTCGAGATACTTTAGGTTAAGCACAAAACCAAGGGTTGATAGCCCGAGGGGGGGTGCTGACCGAGGTTTTCGGTAGCTGCTGACCGTGGTTCGGAACCCACGTTAAGCTGTAGGTCCAGTCGCCTTCTCAGTTGCTGATGCGCCTCTAACCCTAAAACTTTACTTTACTTTAGTCTTTAAGTATTTGCGGCGTTAATCTTGAAAATCCATGCTTCTCTCATGGACAGTTGTAAGTTGCCTGCTCTCGCGTTGAGAAACCGTCAGCTTTATTTGTTTACGCGCCAAGTAACCAAACAAAAAATATTGTATACCATAAAGCATTAGAATGAATATCATCAAGTTTATAAAGTATTGCAGTCTACGAAATAGAAAATTTATTTTTGTAAATAATCGTCGTTTATTGTGAGACATAAATAACGTGATCACTGGGGAATACTTATTTAATTTTTACTATTAACTTTTGACAGAACGAAGTCTGTCCGGGCAGCTAGTTTTAAATAACATTGAATATGATATTTAAAGTATAATATTGTTCTGTTGTTAGGAGATTGGATGACTGTTTTGGAGAATGTGGTCGGCCAAAGATGGGTTGGCAAATAGATCCATTCGGCCATAGTAGTGAAATGGCTTCCATTTTTGCCCAATTAGGTTACGACGGTGTCATTTTAGGTCGTATTGATTTCGAAGATAAAAATGTGCGAATGGCAAATAAATCTATGGAGATGGTTTGGAGAGGAAGTAACAATCTTGGTAAATAACATCATAATTCGTACTAATTCGACGTGATAAATAAAGTAATGAGACTAATCTTTCATATGTTTTTATTCAACTTAAACTACAATTCTAGTGTATCCTTCAATGTTGTTGCTTTGGCCACATAGTGCAAGAGGTGGCATGTTCACTCTTCATATCTGCGTTGGAACTCCCTGGATTCGCTTACAGCTTCGATTACGGCCTTTTGAGTATTTTCCATTGTCCCAAAATAGAGTTTCTTGAAGTGAATTTTCAATCTTCGGTAAAGAAATAGTTACAAAAACTCAACTCAGGTGAATGACGTAGCTAAGAAGCCCTCAGTGATATTTTTTACTTGCCTAAAACTCGTTAATTATAATTACCCAGGTGTTCTTAGTGACCCGGTATCGGCACGAATGATCCTTTTTTGAAGTCTTTGAAAGAACTTCTCGGTAAAAATGGTAGTTTACAAACCTGGCTATTCAAAAAGCAAATCAGCATGGTTTTAAGCTTTATTTTACTCATTGTGATTTTTTTGGTCCTTATGAGGTTGGAGCGTGCCATTTCTGGTTCTGGAGCTTCATTTCCGAGTCATATTTAAGAATCCAAGACTCGTCGCCAGTAATGACATGTTCCAGAAAATGAGAATCATTAATTCGTCACGAAAAATTTAGATAAGTTTCCCTCCTATTGTCCTTTTCATCCTGCGAAAGGTTTTTCGGAACCATATTCGCGCTGATTTTCTTCATCCCTTATTTATTGGTCAAATTTTGATGAATGGTTATGTGAATCAAATTAAACTTTTCCGATCATTCTGACCATCAACCGACGATCAGAATACTCAAGAACTCGGATTCTGTGGATAGTTTAATCACTTCTTGCTATTGAAGGTCTTTGGCTTCTTCTTCAATCAAGTATCGGCCTTCTGAGAATGCCTTAAACCACCTGAAAACTTAAGGCATTGACAAAACAGTTTCCATGGGCCTGTTGAAGTTTTACAAAAGTTTCCGCCTCACTGTGCCCAAGTCTGAAACAAAACTTAATGGTGCATCATTGCTTGAAATCGTTGTTACTGATTTTCATAATGCACAATAAAAATCCGGTTCAAAAGAATTGCTACGAACCATCAAGTGACTTTAGGGACAGCAAAGTCGTACTGAAAGCGCATTAGATGTTTTGGCCTGCCTTCCCTCTAAGGCGAAAACCAACAATGTTGTCAAATCGAACGCTGCACCACCAGTCTCATTACTTAATTTACATGCCTATTAAAAATTAAACAGGTAATAAATTACAGGTCGATCAACTGACATATTTACAAGTATCCTTTTCAATCATTATGACGCACCAAGAGGCTTTTGTTTCGACATATTATGTGGTGATAATCCTCTTGTTGATGACATCAACAGTGGTGAATACAACATTGAAACAAAGGTAATGTTATATAGGGCTGTCTGGTAAGTTTATTCTGATTTTTACATTAATTTTATATTCAGTACACAATATGTTCAACGACTAGCGCCATCTATTGAAACAATATATAATGTGAAAGCTCTATATCTCCTCTATAAAACGAAACCGCCATAATTTAGAATCAATCAACAGGTTGTCAAGTTATAGCGTTTAAAGTGGCAGTACCTTTTGTCACCTCGTCACAAAAACACAATGGAACAAGTAGCTAATATTAAATTTTATTTCTGTAAGACTTTTACAGAAATATTTGAATTGATAAAAATAGTTTATGGTGATGATTGCTTACCCCGTACACGTGTATTCGAGTGGTATAAGCAATTCCAGGAGGCCGTGATGCTTAGGCAGACAACCCAAAGCAATGGTGGTCAAAAAACCCAAATCGCGATGGGTTGGTGAAAAAAGTACGTGAAATGATTACCTACAATACGAATTCAACTGAGATAGATAGTGGAGGAATTAAATGCGACCAAAAACATGATTCACCAAATTTTCACAAAGGATTTAGTGCACCATCTCACAGAACCGTCGCTATTTGTGAATTTTTGGAAAAAAAAACAAGTTTGTGTGCTTCAACATCTTCCATATTTGCCCGATTTATCTTCGTGTGACTATTTCCTATTTCTGAAACTCAAACTGGCCATGAAAGGAACGCTTTCCGATCGGGTTACATAACTCCAAGAAGCTGTGACGACGGTAATTGAGGCGATTTCCAAAAACGACATAAAAAAATCTATGTTAGCATTGGTCGAACATATCCAGCGCTGTATTGATGCAGAAGGAATGTATTTTGAATAAAAAGAAATAATTTTGGCAAAATATCATTTTTTTTTTAATTTAAAAAGTTTATATTAAATATTTTGTCCAATAATGTGTTCTCATTTTTCTCACCAAACAAAAAACTCTCCAATATTATCATTTTAAGTTAAAGTTACTGAATGACTGACTGATTTTACAATGAGCGGGTGTAACTTACTGCAACGATGGTTCAATGTTAGGACTATATGGTCAGCCAAAATTATATGTCCTGATAGAATACAATTCCTCCTGAAGTCAATAATTGTGAATGTTTCTGTTGAGAAGTTCACTTTGACCACTTGTAGATAAAATATATTGAAATTAGACGTAATGACTCTTGAAACAAGCTCCAAATAAATAAAAAATTCCCTTTTCGTCTGAGCAAATTAATAACATTTCCATAATATTTAGCTTTGAACATTATTATAAAAAATCATCATTCAGTCATTTATCAGTCATTTTAAAATTGGATCATTTTGGCAATACTTTAACAAGAAATCACACTTGGTACGTTCTATCAAAGCTTCGATACGATGTCTCAACATTATAAGCTCAATGTTCAAATAGTTTTTCTCGATGAAGTTTAGTCTTTCATCAAGATGAGGTAATTTAACCAAGATGATATTTTATTATTTGATCGATCAAAGCGTGGTAAATCTTGCATATAAGTTAATCTTACACAGCGCATATAACATAGGTACAGTGTACATGAGACTGGACGAAAAAATCGACTATTTTTTTGAAAGGGTTACCGAAAATATTATTTTCGATATGCCTTTATCCAAAATCCAAATCCAAAATCAAATTCAAATAAATTATGAATTTTGAAAAAATTTAGTGATTGTACTTAAAAAAAGTATTTTCAATATTAAGCTTTAAATGTTTTAATCAGGTAAAAGAAAATGAGGTCTAACGTAAAAAAGCGATAAATTACTTTTAAATTCAACTTTAACCTTGGATAACTTTGGGAGGAGTGAATTTCAACGAAAAATGTTAAGTTACCTTTTTGTAGCGCACTCAATTTCCTTTAAGAATATATATTGCATTTTTTCAAATATTGATTCGTTACAAAATTACTTACATTAGTTACAAAATTTTAAATCTGAAAAGTAAAATCGTAAAAACATATTAGTGTTCAAGGCGCGATTACATGGAAATGGCTTGTTTGACGTAAATTTATCAGACCTTTTTTTTGTAGAGAATTCAATTCATTTCAAGAATATGTATGAATGTAGTTTTCAACGAAAGATGCGACTGCTATTAAAAAACCAAAAGTCGCGATGATATACTTCTTAATATAAGTATTAGGGGCTTTAACTTTCACAATTTTTTTTCTATCATCACAAACAATATTTTTGGTATCTCTTTAAAAAAAATAGTCGATTTTTTTAGCCCAGTCTAGTGTACATATATACAGTGAGGGTGAAAGTATTTAGACAAACCGATTTTTATAATTTCCAAGTATTTAATTCCGAAACGCTTTCAAACTATTTTTTTCACAATATGTCCCCATATCGATCATTATTTACTCTATAGCATTTTTGAAGTAATTGACATGAGGCATTATATTTACTCTAAAACAAAAAGTAATATCACTGGCTACTTCTTGACTTACATTGAAGCCATTTTTCCTAAGAGAATTACAGATTTTTCTCTGAATTCTAGCTGATGGTGCTTTTGTTCATCCTTTCCTCTTTTCGTTTTCAATATGGTCAGTTCTTTTAAATTTATTCACTATGCAATGAACTGTAGATAAATTAGGCTTTAAATTTTTGATAACTTTCCGTAATTGCAATTTCTTTTCAAATTCACAATTTCCGCACACGTTTCCAAAGGCAGTTCCTGATTTTTTTTACCATTAGCATCAGAACCCTTACATTCAGCACTCACAGTATAAAGGCTTAATACAAGACTTTTCTTGTCTAATTTCCACTTTAGTATACAGAGGGGCACAGAGGAAACACATTTTTTTCAGCTAAGCATAACATTTATTTTCAAGATACTTTTTTATAATTACAACTAAATAAAGTAATAATAGTACACTTTTAAATTAATGATGGAAAATAATATCTGTCAAGTGTCGCTCTTTTTTCCAGTACACATCTGCAATCTCTCTTGAAAGTTGTGCTTCACTCTCAAAATTATTTGTTCTGGTACTCTTGCGATTTCTACGGACGAATAACAACTTTCAGTTCCTGCATCGTGTGTGGTTTGTTAGCGTACACTGTAGACTTGTGTGAGCTGTGTCACCTTTTTGTTGCAACTACAGTTCTCCCATGTTTACTTGTGACTGTTAAAGCTGTAACAGAAAATTTTGTAACATGTCAACATAACGTGCCGAAGGAACTGTTACTGTTCTTTCCTCTTCAAAAAGTAAGGACCAACGATCCCTAATTTGAAAATTCAGCGCCACACTGTCACTTTTTCACTATGGAGAGGTTTTAGGTGCAGCTCTTGTGGATTCTCTGCTGCCCAGCATCTACCATTCTGCTTGTTTACATATCCCTTTAAAACAACATGTGCTTCAACTTCAAATGCTTCAACCCCTCGGAGTATCGTATTTCGATCTGGAATTGGCCTTCGGAGTTCAATGTTGAACTAAGTACAGAATCACTGTTCCTAAAGAACTTCTCAACGACAAACGTACGATGCTCCAAAGTCCACAGTGCCATGGCTAAAACTCCATTACCTGGGCTATCCCGCCTGGTCGTCACCCCTGCCTTCGTAAAATATTAGCCGTTCAAAAAGCATGCGTTTCCTCTGGGGCACCCTATATTTATATTTGACGCATTTCGCTTACCATAAGAACTTCCTCAGAATAATGTTGACCAACAAATATTATTTGTCACGCGAAACGTGTCAAATCACGTCACACGAAACGTGTCAAATCACGTCACACGAAACGTGTCAAATATATAAATAATAAAGTAGACATTAAACAAGTAAAATCTGTGATCAAATATTAGTGATGGATTTCTATGACGCGGAAGCCAACACAATCCAAAAATGGCTTTTAACTGATTAAAATAGATTAAACTTGTTTGTTTTTATGTATTGAAGTTATTTATTATCTCTAAGGTGGATTAAGCCAATAAAACCAACTGTTGAAAAATCGGTACTTTATTAACTAGTTTTTAAAAAACTTTATATTCTGCTTTAATTGTGTTAGAATTCAATGCGTTAACACCCTTACAGATTTGAGAGTTTGAATATGTATACATACACAAAAAATACAACTTGTTATCTATTTGTGAAAACATATACTACTTATACTTTTCTGACCACTTAATAGAAACTAACAAAAAAGCTTTGCGAATATATTTTTGTATTTTTTAGGCTCAGGAGTTTATTGAGTTACACATAAAGGACATGATGCCAAGTTTCCAAACCAGCAACGTGATCATCACAATGGGACGAGATTTTGCCTACCAGCAAGCTGAAATATGGTACACAAGCATGGATCGGTTAATCAAGTAATTTTTATATACTATTAAGTAAGACCCGTGTTTTATGTCACTCTCGTAGAATGGCACTTTTATCTCGTCACTCGTCTCTTTTATGTCACTCGTGTAGTGTCACTCTCGTAGAATGAATGAGTGCATTTCCTTGCATTTCCTTGGCATTAACTTGCTGAAAGATGAAACGAGCTTGCAGATTCAATTCTGGAGTGATAGCTGCATGCTGGTTTAATGTGAAGGCAAAAATTTGACTTTTCAACCCGGAAATATCTGATATTACTAGATCAAGCATGATTGCATAAACAAAATCTAGACTCATGTCTAATGCAAATAGAGTTCCATTCCAGGTCCCATTCAGCTCTGGGTTCGTACCATTCTAAGAGACACATCTTGTGGTGTGACCTAAGAGGAAACCTTCAGTAAGGACGAGAAGCACATATCCCCATCTCAAGCAAATGTCGATTAACAGTTATCATGGAGAGAGTTCTACCTGTGATTGCACCAAAAACATTACGCAATTGCTTTAAGAAGTCAAGAAGTTGTGCTTCATGTCCTTGGCTACCTCTACGATAATCAGTGCATCACACTCGTGCAGAATAGGGTAAGGTGGTGTAAAATGACGCACATTTGAAACAATCCATCATAAACAAAATAAAAATCAACGTTTTAAAATCAAGTCTATATATTTTAAATCTTTGACTAATTGGTAACAAAAAAACTTAAATCAAAATCACAGCTTTTATCTTTGGGTTAAGTTATACCAAAACCTAAAAAAAATAGAAATGCGCACTTTTACACAACCCGTTGGGTAAGTTGGCGCAAAGTCGATAAGATGGCGTAGGTTATGCGATATCATTTTTACATCAGTCTTCCGTAATGGGTTCTTTAAATATTTCTTGACATCCAAGACACGTCCAAACCTTGTTTGTTTTACTTTTCTTCGGTTCTTCCAAAGGCTTCTTAGGCTTTTTGGGTTTTGGTTCAGCTTTCTGCTTACTTGCTTCTTCTAATTTGGATTTATAATGTGAACTACTACGTTCTTTTAGTACATCTTTTGGTCTGATATTTAGGAAAAGGTTTAATATTTTGTATTTCATCAGAAATTGACACATTGTGTGAGAATTCTATATTTGTTGAAGTAGAAGGTTGCATTATATCCGTATTTGTAGTTATAACATAATCAGAATTCGTGCATAGACTCGATTGGGGAAATTGGGCATCAACAATGGTTGCTTTAGGATGGAACGTGGATACTTGAATGACACTAGGATTTTTGGCTTTGGTTTCATCTGATGTTGAGATGTTTGCTTCAGGTAAGCCGTGGTGAGTGAAAACTTTCAAACACCATTTGTAGTTCAGTCCTGATGGATTGAGAATAATTTTCGATCTGATCCGTCACTTTTTTGTTTGAATGAGGATCTTGTGATGCCTGGAGGATCAGCGGTCTGGCTAGTCGCTTCTACCGTAGTTCTTGCCGAATTTTCTGGATTTTCTTGTTCTGTGACAGTACTTGCCATAAAATCGGCATGATTAAAAACCTTTGGATTCCAATGCCAAATTCCTGTGACTCTGGAACGTTCAACAGTACATTGAATATTCCCAGCTCTGTTATAGGCAGGTGTAAACAAAGATGTTATCTGGAATAATGTTATAGTCTGTCCTGGATGACTCCTCAGCCATTTCTCACACTCCTCAATATAGTAATTCTTAAGAACACCGTGAAAACCTCTATCAAGGGGGTGCATTTCACAGCTGCTATGTGGTGGCAGAGTCAGTGCAACAATATTATTTTTCCCGAAGAAATCCACAGCTTTAATTGAGCAATTTGAGGAGTGATTGTCTAGCACGAGAAGAATGGGATCATTTTCAGTAGGTTTAGTATGATCTCTGAAATTACTTAACCAAAGAAACCACCAATAAAGAGATCCGCATTAATTAAGCTAGGATTAGAAGCCATTCCTATTGATCCAGCAGGTGCTCCATCCAGTAATTCAGATTTCATACGTTTTCTGCCGAATATAAAAGCAGGTGTGAACAAAGTGGCCAGTAGCGGACATATCTTTGGGTGGTCTGTTAGGTACCGTGGATAAACCCGTTTCATCCATATTGTAAATACGATGTGGAGGAAAGTTATATTTATCCAACACCGCACTCATGTTAATGTAGAAGCTTTCGCGTTGTGGTCTGTTAAAACCAACAACACGTGCAATGCTTGTTGATGTTGGTTGTCTAATTGACAAATCTGGATGTCGTTTTAAAAAACCACGTAGTCATTCTTTACCTTTCCACGTAGCCATTCTTTGTTTCTTGATCGAACCGATGTGGAATATGGTTGTTTTCGGCGAATTCATGAGCAAGTGTCCTTGATTATTTCGTGGTCATACCGTAAAACATTGCATCTAAAGTCGTCAAATAATCACAGAAGGCTTTTTCGATCTCCGTTGAAAAGGTAATGTCATATCTACCAAATTTAGCTGGAGATACAGTTTTTTTTAAATAACTTCCTCAACATAGATTTTGGTATTCCTAAAGATTTTGTTTTTACTTTTTTCTTGGTCGAGGAGTTTGTGTGCTTCCTCAATAGCAGAAGGTGCCCATGTTTGTTTGTCACTTTTCCTTTTGCGCCTTGATATTTGCAATTGAAAAATTAAGAAATAATTTAAAAAACAGTCCAAATTCTAAACAGTGAAATAAGGTACTGTAAGTTGGCGCGCGCCGTCTTGTACACCCACTTTGCGCGTCATCTTACATATTTTCCCGAAATTCAGAAATCGGTACGCTACCGCCATCTATTATGAAATGTTGGAAATATATCGAATGTTGCTAAGTTTGCTAAGCTAAGGTGAAATAAGATTTTAAGCAACAAGTCAGTCGAAACACTGAATATCCACCAATTTTTTGAACGACACTACTTTCAAATTATAATAAAATTAGATCAAAAGTGGTCGAAATCTTTAAACTTACCTGTAGCAATTGTTTTGTGTGCAAATTGTTTAATTTTTCCGATCACGTGCCGGCACAGATAATCAAGAAAACACGATCGAAGTTAGATGCATACGTCACACCAGACCAAACCAATCGCCAATGCGCCAACCTATCGCCCGCGTCATCTTACACCACCCTGCCAGTGGCGGTTCGTGGGTTTTTAAAGTGGGAGGGCGTAGAAGAAAATAGTGCTGCGGAAGATTTTTTTTCGCTTTCTCCTTCCTCCTTTTTACTTTTCGTGCTATTGAAACCCTATACAGGATGTGAACCAGGAAAATAAGTTAAAGGAAAGAAACTGAACGGAAATAATATATAATATAATATGATGTTTTGCTGAAATTGAAATTGTTTACTCTGATAAATGCTAGAGGGGAGGGGGGACCCTAGCCTACTAATCCTAAAACCATCTAATCCATGTTTTGATAACAGTAGAAGCCACAAAGTACATTCATATCGCCATTTCATGAAAACGTGTTTCTTTTATATTAATAGCTCGTCATTTTGTAAATGCGAATAATCTCCTGAAACGTCGGGAAATTCGTTTAGGAAAAACGGTTTAAAATATATTTGTAGAACAAAATATTCCTGATTATTCTTCATTTGCAAGAATTAGCATAAAAGTCTTTGAAGACTGAAAGAATGAAGAATGAAATGGTCTAGATAATTTAGTTCTGTGCTGGGAGTGCTTTAGTGCTGGGAGATTGCTCTAGCCTCTGATGAAAGATGATCGTTCGCTTTTTAATATACTCTGACACTGTTAGTAGACCGAGTTCTTGGTGCAGTTGTCGATTAGTTACGTACCATTCGGCATTCACAGCTATTCGTAATATTTTGTTTTGAAGAACCTGCATTTTATGTACATTGGTAGGCGATGCGTTGCCCCAGATAACGCATGCATAAAGGATTAAAGGCCGAATTAGTGATTTGTGTAGCAATAAGGTACATTCTGTTTTTAATGAGGATCTCCTATTGATAAGCGGGTAGAGTTGAGAGAGTCTGGCATACCCTTCGTTAAGTTTGCGGATTATGTGTATTCTCCACGTTAATCTGGTATCCAGGTGTACACCCAGATATTTAACATATTCTTCGTTTGTTTTCCAAGCGACTGGGTGTTGATTTATGTGAATAATCGGAGGGTTATTGATTCTCCTTAAAGTAAAAATTTTTGCTGCGCACTTTTCTGTATTGATTTTTAAATTCCATTTATTGAGCCATTTTACAATGGTATTTGTAGCTTCTTGAAGTTTGGTTACCCCAAGTTCAAGATTCTGTTCCTTGATTAGAATAGCTGTGTCATCTGCAAACATTAGAAGAGAGGCTTCTGTTTCTGGTATGTCGTGTGTATATAGGTTAAAAAGAATTGGGCCAAGTATACTCCCCTGTGGCACGCCGGTTTTAATTTTTCTAATAGTTGATGTTGCGTTGTGTATGGATGTTTGGAAGGATCTGTCGTTTATATATGAAAAAAGGATGGCTTTTAAATATTCTGGAATCTTAGCCGATGTTATTTTATGTTTTAGTCCGTCATGCCATACACTATCAAAGGCTTGGGCTAAATCTAAGAATATGGTTAGAGTGTACTCCTTGTTCTCAAACCCCTCTTCTATAGTTTCTGTTAAGCGTTGAAGTTGATGACACGTAGAATGCCCTTGTTTGAAACCAAATTGGAAGGCTGGAATTATGTTCTCGTTGACAATCGCTTGGTTTAATCTGTCGTATATAATTTTTTCAAAGAGTTTAGCCATTGTAGATAGGAGGCTTATTGGCCTATAACTTGAAATAAGTTTGTGATCTTTTCCTGGCTTTGGGAAAAGCAAAATGTATGAGTGCTTCCATGTTTGTGGAAAATATCCCAATTTTAGACAAGAGTTAAAAAGTGAACTTAGGTAGGCAATCAGCTTTTTGCTTGCATTTTTGAGTATTAAATTCGGTATTTGGTCATGGCCCGGTGCTTTTTTAATCGATAGGGTTTTAATTACTGACATTATCTCCTGTGGCGATGTAGGTTTGATGTCTACACCAGCTAGTGGTCTGTGGGTTTTCACTTCATTTTGTTCCAAATTTGCAAAGGCCTGTTGTGTATGCTGTTGATCAAACAGTGTTTCCAAGTGGTCACCAAAAGCAGTACATTTCTCTTCATCGCTATGTAGTAATATATTATTAACCAGAAGAGATGGGATTTCTTCCGATTTTCGTAGGATTTTCTTAGTAGATCTCCACAATCCTGGATCTTGTGGCTCTAGATCACTTATACGTTTTTGGTATTCAATTATTCTAAGAGTATCTAGTTCTCGCTTAATGCGATGCGACAAGTTATTAACTAGATTTTTGGTTGCAGGATCCCTTGTTCTCTGCCATTCTCGTCTGGCCCGATTCTTTTGCTTAATTAGTTGATTTGTAGAGGTAGGAGGGGTATTGTTTTTAAATGTTTTTCTTGTTTTTGGTGGCGTTGTTGAGAGGCGTATGCTTTCTTGAATTGTTGTTGTAATATGTGTAACTTGTTTATCGATATTTGTTTTCGTTGTGAGAGGTATTTGTACCAGTTTGGAGTCCATTCTGTTCTTGAAGAGTTCCCAGTTTACCTTGCCATTGATGAGTTTTGCCTTAGGAGAATTTTTAACAGGTTCGGCTTGAAATGTAATTATAACTGGCAGATGATCTGAATGGAGCTCTATATGCACTGTTTGATGTAGTTCTTTTCTTACATTTTTTTGTACGATTATGTCCAAAATATCAGGTTTGTGATCTTTCCTGTATGGGTAATATGTGTGATCATTCGGTGCGAGTACCTGTAGGTTGTACTTTGCTGCAATTTCATTTAGCTTTACCCCATTTGGGTTGGTTTGGCGACAGCCCCACACAGTGTTTTTAGAGTTAAGATCTCCAATTAACAATGTTGCCTCTGTGGTATTAAAAATTGCCTGTAAGTCGTTGTCCATTAATTAAAAATTAAATTAAAAAGTAACAGTCTAGCACATGATCACTAAGTTCTCTCCAAACTCTTGGCACTGCAAACTTTATGTATCGTTTTTCTCCTCGATACCAGGTTAGAAATAACAAAAACCACTAGTGTAATTTAAGTTTAATATGTTCGATATTTTTAAAAATTTTACATTTTAGTTTTTTACCTTCTAAAGTATTTTTGCAATTAAATTGCAAACACAGGCAAACTGAGGTACCCAATTTTTATCTTGATTCCGGACTTTGAGGTTAAAATAGGCTTCATAAGCTTCGCAAAGCTTCAAATTTATTACCAAAGCAAATATTTTGCTTCTTACTTTAATAAATTTGCCACAAATAAAACAGAATGAATCAGCATCATGTTTACACTGCCTTGGCGCCATTTTTTAACATGTAATACACAAGTGCGGTTGTTACAGCTGTGATAGACAAATAAACACCCACTACTGTGCCCCATCTCTTGCTCATAAAATCAATTAAAATCTTCAAACCTTGCTTATCGACGTAAATCAGACAAAAGGAAACTTTAAAAGCTAAAAATGGAAATTTAAATGTTTTTTAATGTCTAGAATCAGAATTCAAGCATTAGAACAGAAACCCAAAAAAAAATTTGTCAACCTGTGTTATTCATCAATCAAATCTTGTAAATTTGTATAGAAATTTTTTTTTAAATTCTGATTCATTATGGGAAAAATAAATGTTAAGTAAGTAAATTCAAAAGAAGAATGACAATTTTTTTTTTGTTACGTGCAGGCGGGATGAGTTGTAGGGACATAGGGCGCCGATTAAAACAAAGTTTTTCGTCGGTTTCCAAGTTGATTTGGTTCAGCTAAACATATGGAACTCATCGTTTAACTGGGAGGTCAATTGCACTGTCAAAAATAGGTGGAATGCCTATAAGACTGCAAGAGCCATTTCTGAAGAAGCTAAAATACAAATAAGAGTTAGGAATGTCCAAAAAGATATTGAAATATATAAATTGAAAATATTATAAAAAAAATTGAAAAAGAGACCAGCATTAAATAGTCACCACAAATTAGCCCGAATGGCTGAAAAGGTCATGTCGTACTGAGCAGTGGAACGAATCATTTTTTTTTTACGAAAAATAATTCAATTTAGATGAGACACTTTTTCGTTTTATTCTCAGAAAGAAAGAAAAAATATTATCGAGACGATAAATGGGAGGAAGAAGTGTCAAGGTTTGGACGAGTATTAGCTACAAGAATGTAACTTATGTATCAACAAGATAATGCCTCCATTCGTTCGGAAAAAATTATAATGCATTGGTCCCAGAAAAATAATATTTAAAAATTAAACTTTCCTACCGTCTCTTCAGATTTGAATATCACTCAAAATGTCTGGCGATGTTTTCAAGACGAGTATCTGAATACTGCCTTTGTATGTGAATGCATTATTTGTATGTGAATGTTGCGATGGAAGAGCGAAATTAATTTGGTCAACTGAATGCATAAGTTAATGAATGAATTGATAAAAATATAAATACCAAGTAATAAATACCAAGTAATATATATATAAATACCAAGTAACTAAATTTTCTCGTTATATATTATTTTATAGGAAAGTATTTTTACAGATACATTAACAAAAAGGAAGACTTCAACGGAACTAAATATCATTTGATGTACTCCACTCCATCCTGCTACACAGCCGCTGTATACAATGAAACCGGTGGATTATTGTCTTCGAAGTTAAAAACCGACGATTTTTTCCCATACGCTTCTGAGCCAAGAGCTTACTGGACTGGATACTACACATCCAGACCAACCCTAAAAAGATTTGAACGTATTGGCAACAATTTATTGCAGGTATCAAAACCAATATTTCAGTTTGAATAAGAGAATGCGGGAAACATAACATTTTAGGTTTGCAAACAATTATTTGCTTTGGCAAATGTTCCACAATCAGAAGAATCGAAACTGAATACTCTACGTGAAGCTATGGGTGTGATGCAACATCATGATGCTGTCACCGGTACTGAGAAGGAAGTAGTGGCATATGATTATGCTAAGTTGCTGAATATTGGAGTGGAAAATTGCGGGGATGTTAGCAGCCAGGCTTTAAAGTAATATGATTGGTGTAGAAATTAAATCAGTACCTTCTTTCATATTCTTTGTAATTTTAATTAATTTTCTGTATAAAATAATCTCTATTATCTTTGATGACGCTTCTCTCTCCTCTGAGCAAATTGCCAATGAATCAACTGAGTAATAACTGACTGGTTTAATGTGTTCATCAAGTGATCTTGTGTTCTTCTACTTCTTCTTTTGACTAAGATTTATCAAGATGTCACATGTGATACGTGGGGTCTTGCTTTGTCTTGTTGCAGGGTGACTTTTTTACGATTGATAAAAACATCTTTGTAATGACTAACATTTGCCAACACATTTATTATTTAAATCCTCTTATTTTGAGATGTATTATCACCAGTTGCTCTATGGCGGATAAGTTATTGGACACCCTGTATACCAAAAAAGGGACTGGAAAGGATCACAGAGTTGGTCTAGGCGATTTTATCGTTCCCATCATATTTTCCAGACCTGGCCCCTTCGGATTTTTATCTCTTCCGATCCCTATAACATCATCTGGTTGATAGCCGCTTCACATTTCTTGTGGAAGTCGAAAAATGCGTCGATAACTTTTTCACAATAAAATCTCCAAGCTTTTTCGATCTGGAATTCGAAAGATGGTAAAAGCCAGATTGCTTTGCAAATCATTGCTTGCAAAGCAAAGATTGCTTTGAAGATTAAGTTTGTATTACCATTTTCATAAATAAATGTCAAAAGTAGTTAAAAAAAAGTCGAGGATTATCTTGAGGACCTAACATAATAATTTCGTTATTCAATAAGTATAATCCAAATTCTACCATTTTTAACGTGGTTTATATTTTTCATAATTTAGCAAACTGACAAAAGCTTCAAATGCACAATTCAAAACTTGTTTATTGACGAACGTGAGTGAATGTACACTATCAGAAAAGTCAGAGACGTTTGTGGTGACAGTATATAATCCTCTATCCAGACCAGTGAACAAAGTGGTCAGACTACCAGTATTAGGAAAATCTTATACTGTTACTGATTACCAAGGTACTATAAAAATGAGGTGGTTTAATGAATTCTAAACAAATATTTTTTTAAGGTAGTACTAAAAGAAGTGAAATATTCCCCATACCAGCAGGTGTTCAACGTATTTTTGGACGAAAAAGTAACGCGACTTTAGAATTGGTATTTATCGCCAAGGATATACCACCACTGGGTTATAACTCATATTATGTTCAAAACGACAATGGAAAAGATATAGTGGAGGAAGATTGGTCAGTTTCTTTCTCATATACAACTAGGAATGTGCGTACCACTGATATAAGGATGACCAAATTTTAATAAGACAGATATTGCAGGGCGTACAATTTGAAGTGGATCCTTCCACTGGTTTTATAGACAAAATTAAAATGAATGGTGTTAGTCTGGACTTCAATCAAACTTTCTTGTATTATAATGGCACTAATGGCTGGGCTCATTATGGTGTTAAGGCTTCTGGTGCCTATATTTTTAGGTAAATTTAATAGTAAATCAGATTTAATCAGTTTAAATAGATTAACAAAATATTTATTAAGATAGATAGTTTTTGCTTCTTAATACAATAATCGTAGAACGGGGTGTACGGCAGGGTGACGCAATATCGCCGATTCTTTTCTCAGCCTTGAAGAAGTATTCTGTAAACTGATTTGGGAACAGAATGGTGTAAAGATCAATGGTGCAAACTTAAACTATCTCAGATTTGCAGATGATATTGTTCTCCTTTCACAAGACCCATAGGAGCTGCAGAGACACATACAAGAGCTGCAAGGGGCTGGTGAACCATTTGACTTAAAAATAAACCTGAAAAAGAGTCAGGTTATGTTCAATAAATTCGCTGAGACAGAAGAATTTCAGTTTTAGGAAGGGATTTGGAGATTGTGGACAACTTTATATATCTTGGGCAGAGGATTTCTATGGAGGGGCATACCGCCCGGGAGGTAGAACAGCGTGATAAATGTGGCTGACAGGCATTTGGCAGGCTCAACACAGTATTTAATAGCAGACTCCCACTTTGCCCGAAAAGAAAAGTCTTCGATCAGTGTGTTCTACCCGTTATGACATACGGAAGTGAAACCTTGACACTCACATCGCAATCAATTCAAAAACTTTGGGTAGCACAGAGGGGAATGGAAAGATGTATGCTTGGCATTATAAGACGAGGCAGAAAGTCCTGCGCATGGATCAGGGAACAAACGAAAGTTTGTGACATCGTAGGAGGAGTAAAGAGATGAACGCAATTGATGAGACGCAATTCAAATAGAGATTTGCAGGCCATATAGCGAGGCGATGGGACGACAGATGAACCAAGGCAATCCTGGAGTGAATACCGCTTGATCGCAAACGTCGTCGAAGAAAACCGAAAGCACGATGGACTGATGACAACGTTGAGTATGTAGGACCCGAGTGGCAAAAGAAAGCCCAGGACCGTGAAAGTTGGAAGCATGCTGAAGAGAGATATATGTATATATGTATATAGGGTGTTTTCAAAGTTGAGTTATTTATTTTAACTCGTAATTGTAGAACTCGTAAAAATAAGTTATTTTTTTCCAAAAATCATTTATATAAAAGTAGCAGAATAACAAAAACAAAAATGTTACATGTTTTTAAAAATTGTTCAAAGTTATCACCATTTGTTCGGTTGCGTGCCATTTGTTCGGTTAGGTGCGTCACCATGGGTCACTACACGCGTCAAAACTAAAATCCCGGTGTCCACGAATAACATCACAAGCGTTTTTGATGCGCTGTTGTAGTTTTTGCACAGTATTTATTTAGCCATCGTGATAAACTAACTTTTTTAAATAGCCCCACAGAAAAAAATCGCAGGGCGTTAAATCCGGGAAGCGTAGGGCCAAGAAATGGGTCCATTACGCCCTATCCATTAATTAAATGTTCATTAATTAAATTTTCATGAACTTCTCGTCTAAAATGTGGCGCAGCTCCATCATGAAGAAACCACATATTCTGTCTAACATTTAAAGAAACATCTTGTAATAATTGTGGCAGATTGTTTTGAAGAAAGTCTACATAATTTTCACCTGTCAGTCGACCTGGAAGAAAGAAAGGTGTAATAGGCATGCCATTTACTAGGCCAGCCTAAACATTTACTATATTTTCAGTAAATGTTTAGGTGTGCTGGAAATGGGTTCTTTTCACAGCATGTGGAGTTCCTACTGCCTAAACATGGTTGTTGCAGAAATTATTTACTCCATTTCTTGTAAATGTGAGCTGGTGGTAGCCAAAATAAAATGATAAAATCTTTATTTCTGTTAAACTGACGTAAAAGCTACTGGCAAAATTCAACTCTTCTAGGATAATCATCTTGTTGTAATGCTTGTACCCGTTGATAATGTAGGGATAAAGTGTTCTTCTCATATAGTCTTCCACACTTGACTATCACCAACTTCAACTTGACCTGCTACAGACCTAGTGCTCGTTGTTGGTTCGCTTTCGACAATTTTCTTTTTTTTTTCCTCAATCTCTACCATTTCGCGTGGAGGACTTCCAGCATAACCTCCTCATTGTGCCATTAAGTACCCTGTATCGCGATGTCTTGTAAGTAAATTTACAAATATCTGCGGAGCTGGATGATTTCTTAAAGGAAACCTTTCCGCATACAAATGATATGCGGCAGCTGCATTTTGTTGGCACTTCCCGTAAGTTAATATTATGTCCACTAGTTCATTGCTTTCAAAAACGTGTGGCATTTTAACCGCAGAAAGTACCCGAAAATTAAACACGCACTATTAAGGAATTATTACCACTGGTCAAATCGAACATCGCACTCAGAAGAAATATCGTTCAAGAATACAAAAAACTAGTCATACCCAGTATCAGCAGTAAACAAATAATTTATGTGTTTACAACGCAGTGGTCGAGAATATAAAAAAATCAGGTCAGTTTTCAAATTTTGTAGCTATTACTAACTTAAACAAACTTTTATTACAATAATTTTTTTCACAATACACTAAAACACTATTTTTATATTCTGGACGCACGTTTCGCTAACCATGTTAGCATCATCAGCAGATGATTAAAACTGTTTTAATCATTCAATTTAATCAAATAGTGTTAATCAAATTCAGTTTTAATCATCTGCTGATGATGCTAACATGGTTATTTTTTCTCCTTTATTTGGGTTTATCGCCACTGTCTAAAACTCAAAAAATATCAAAAATACCTGTTCTTATTTAAAGAATCACTGGATAAAAATAAAAAACCAAACGGAGACAAATTTCTGAGTAATTCTTTTTTGTAATAAATTTGCCTAATGAAATAAAGGAGAAAAAATATATGAACACGCCACAATCATTCAGACATTGCTAACATGGTTAGCGAAACGTGCCTCCTGAATATAAAAATAGTGTTTTGGTGTATTGTGAAAAAATTTTTGTAATAAAAGTTTGTTTAGTGTAACGCCAAAGGTTCCAAAATCGCAGTGTATTATTACTAATTTCTTTATTTTGCAACTTTTATATAAATGATTTTTACCTACTATTACGGGTTCTACAATCTATTAGAATGAATGACTCAACTTTGAAAACACCACGGTTCAGACTCATCAGGGCCCCGATATATACCATGCCATCAAGAATAGGGAGACCCTATCCACAACCAACAACCCATGTTGTCGCCGACTTGCCGTCGGATGGCCGGATATATATATATATATATATATATATATATATATATATATATATATATATATATATATATATATATATATATATATATATATATATATATATATATATATATATTGTGAACGAACTGTGAGTTTGCGTTCAAGTCAAGTAAATTTGTATCTCAATAGTCTGGCAAATCATCATAGAACGTTTAACATCAGAGTAACGCTTGCAAATTGTCGAAATTTATTATCTAAATCAGTGTTCTGTGCGCCAAACTTATAGATCACTTGAATTGAAATTAAGGTATTCGCTGAATTATCAAATTTCGAACGCATATCGTGCTGCTCTATATTAAAACAAAAAGAAGACAAAAACTGTACTTTCCGAAGAAAATATCGCCGCTGTGTTGATGAAGATTCAAATTTATCAATTCGTCGCCGTACTCATGAAGTTGGGCTTTGTTATTCGATTACGTGGATTATTTAATTCCAAATTTGAATGGTGTTGATCTGGAGGAGATGTGGCTCCAATAGTACGGCTCCACATTGCGTCGCACTTTGTTAGTGTGTAGAAGGAAAAACAAAATAAAAAAGGGTTGTGACTTAAATGACTTCTATACACAGCCGATGAGCGGATGCTATCCAGAGCGGACTGTTAAGCGTGAAAACAAATTATGAACCTTTAGCGTAGATCAACTGGGGAGTAGGGATGAGTTATGAGCGCTACTGGCCTTGCTAAAGAATAGGACGGGAAATCCCTAAAATGTTCACTCACCGCTACAATGGCGAAATTTATCATTTAGATCATATCAACTAGAGTTTCATATTTATCAACTAAAGCACTACGTAAGTTATCACTACAGATCATATAAATAATATATCAATAATATTGGTGTTCAGCTACGTCGCCACCACGGTCCCCAAAATAAAAAGTAAAAAAGAAATAAAGCTCCACGTTGGGCGCCAAAAATTAAATAAAAGTAAGAGTAAAAGTAAAATAAAAAAGACACACTAAATGTATTCCACATCAAAAAGATCGGCCTTTTTAGCATCTATGATACAAGTGTAGATAATAGGTAATAAAATAATAAGTCAGAGAAAAAGAAAAAAAAAGGGAAAATGTCAATATCGGAATCAGGCTTCCTACAAGAGTGATAAGGGAAGTGGAGCGATACGGCTCACCTAAATTCCGACCAGGAACTCTAAATTTCGTCCCGTCTAAGAACTGTAAATTTGTCCCCTTCTAAGAACTCTGTAAAGGGATTTCAACGCAGCCCCAATGTAGTGGGCACCATGATGGTGATAGTGATGCTCCCGTGAGTTGGGTGTCCAAATCGTCTTAAAAGGAGTACACATAAGACCACTAATCCAACCAACACAAAACCAAAGGCACTCGTTCTTATGGCACCATGGAGGTCTTTCAACACTGAGCTCAACAGGAAAAGTTCCTTCATTTTCACCACGAGTAAAATCAAACCCCGGTAATCTGCAGAAACTGCGACAAAAGATCGTTGAACAGTGGACCCAAGAGAGATCGGAGGAAATACACGCATTCAATTAGTTGGGTCAAGATCGATACGTATCTCCTTCTAACGCACTGGAAGATACAACCCTACTCGGCTCAGTACTACTTTAACAAAGGAAAAGGAACGGTGCACGGAAAAGGAAAATGCCATGATTTGACACTATGAGGCTGATGCTAGACGTTTAAAATAATAAAATGTTATCTGACTTAGGTTATCAAACTTAGAGTTAATTTGTACCCGTTACAACATGTCATACAGTCAAAGCAACAATCGATTTATTGAGAGAACAATATATATATATATATATATATATATATATATATATATATATATATATATATATATATATATATATATATATATAAATCATTCATACTGCACGTAGACTGCTTTGCCCATTCGTTCAACTACAAGCATAATGTCAACAATTTTTTTTCCTTTTCCGAGACCGATTTCTCATATATCATGTCGATCTCTCATGTCATATAGCCATTAGCCGTCATCAGTCAGGCACAAGATGAACGTTTAGAAAGCATCTGAAGGAATGAACAAAGCCACAGACCAACATGGCCAATTTATATAGTCTAAATATCTTTATATGCTTACACAACTGATTTTGTTCCTCTTGAGTTTCCATTTTACTATCAACATTAAACAAATTATTGTTGTTAAAAAATACATTTTCGCCGAAAATTAGCATGTAGGACTGTTCAATGACTAACAATTAAATTACTTAACCAAATTCGATTTTTAGGCCTGAAAGGGAATATCCAATAAAGCAAGTTTCCCAAACAGCTAGATTTGAAGTTTACAGGGGTGATTTAGTCACAGAAGTTCACCAAAATTACAACGAATACGTCACTCAAGTGATTAAAATATACGAAACAGAGAATTATATTGAATTCGATTGGGTTGTTGGTCCCCTCGAGATGGAATTGTATAAAACCAATATTGATTTCATCTAACGAACTCACTCATTAGATTATTTTAGGCTACATGGAAAAGAAGTAATTACGAGATACTCGACCAATTTAAAATCCAAGGGAATTTTCTATACAGATTCTAATGGAAGAGAAATGATAAAAAGAGTTAGAAATTTCAGACCAACATGGAACATGGAACTCACCGAAAAAGAATCATCTAATTATTATCCAGTGACATCAAAAATATCAATCAGGGATGAGGAACAAAATGTAGGCCTAACAGTTTTGACAGAACGAGCACAAGGTGGATCAAGTTTGAACGATGGAGACATAGAACTCATGGTATGTGGATACTGAAGCGAAATCTTGTAAATAAGAAAAGGCTTTTTTTTCAGTTACTCAGAAACACCTATGCAGACGATCAGCTTGGTGTAGCTGAAGCCTTAATAGAACTGGCTTACGATGAACCTATTATGGTTAGAGGTTCCCATTATGTAGTTGCCGCAAAAATCAGAGATGCCTCAGAATCAGGTAAGTTTCATAATGGTTTTTTGTCATTTCAGAATTAAAACAATCTTTCCAGAGCAAACAATATCCATGTTGGAGCACAAAATAGCTGATGAGAAGCTTCTGGATTCTTGGATCTTTATTTCAACACCGAAGGAAGTAACTTTTGATGAATATCGAGAACACCATGTGATGAAAGTAGGTTAAATATTAGGTTTTTTTTTCCTTTATTTGGGTTTTTCACCACTATCTAAAACTCAAAAAATATCAAAAATACCTGTTCTTATTTAAAGAAAGAATCACTGGGTAAAAACAAAAAACCAAACGGAGACAAATTTCTCAGTGATTCTTTTTTGTAATAAATTTGCCTAACGAACAAAATTTTAAAGATATAAAAATGTTATAAAAAATTTTACAAACTTTTAACGTTAACGTTTCGGAGGGTACTCTCCCCCCGTTTTCAAAACTAAACTAAAAAATAAATTATATTAATTTGTAATATATAAAGTAACGAGTGAAAGTAAATATATTTTTTTTTGTATATATCAACGATACTTACATTGACAACAATAGATTTTCATGACAGTGACATACTACATGATATATATATATATATATATATATATATATATATATATATATATATATATATATATATATATATATATATATATATAGGTAATGTTTACTGTGTGATTGTTTATTGTACTGATTGTGTATTCAAATATTTAAATGTGTTTAATTGTATTCTTTAGAATCGGGAACCATATTGAATTTAAATCTACCGAAGGCATAGCAATACAGTTATTTTTATTTAAATTAATTATAGCGGTTTCTTTTAATCTTCTGTATTTTATTACCGATTCTTTTAATACCGTTTTGGAATTATTCCAATTGATTTTATGACCCGATTCCCATGCGTGTTAACAAATTCTAGATTTATTAAAATCGCCCTTTCTAAGAAGGTTTTACTTGTACTCTAACATCTAACGGTCTAGATGTCTCACCTATATAGAATTTGCCACATTCGCAGGGAATTTTATAAACCACATTTTTGGTATTTTGTTGTATATTGTTTGGTTTAGTCTTTGTTAATAGAGATCTAAGAGTATTTTTTGTTTTAAATGTCGTTCTTATGTTGTATTTATTTCCTACTCTTTTAATTGTGTCAGAAATACCGCGGATATAAGGGATTGTGAGGTTGATTGTTTGAGAGTTATTATTATTGTTATTAATAACTTGTCTGTTTTGTCTAGTATCAAAATTTTTAAGCGATTTATCTATAAAATTTTTTGGGTAATTGTTTTTTATTAAAATGTCTTTTATGTGATTTGTTTCTTTTTGTAGTGTATCGCTGTCGGTACAAACAAGTTTTGTTCTGTCATATAAACTTTTAATTACTCCTATTTTGACCGATTTTGAGTGATTTGAAAAGAAAATGATTTGAAAGTGATTTGGAGTAATTAAAAGTTTATATGACAGAGCAAAACTTGTTTGTACCGGTAGTGATACACTACAAAAAGAAACAAATCACATAAAGGACATTTTAATAACAATTACCCAAAAAATTGTATAGATAAATCGCTTAAAAATTTTGATACTAGACAAAACATACAAGTTATTAATAACAATAATAATAACTCTCAAACAATTAACCTCACAATTCCTTATATCGTCGGTATTTCTGACATAATTAAAAGAGTAGGAAATAAATACAACATAAGAACGACATTTAAAACAAAAAATACTCTTAGATCTCTATTAACAAAGACTAAACCAAACAATATACAACAAAATACCAAAAATGTGGTTTATAAAATTCCCTGCCAATGTGACAAATTCTATATAGGTGAGACATCTAAACCGTTAGATGTTAGAATAAAAGAGAAAAGAAAGAAAAACCTTCTTAGAAAGGGCGATTTTAATAAATCTAGAATTTGTCAACACGCATGGGAATCGGGTCATAAAATCAATTGGAATAATTCCAAAACGGTATTGAAAGAATCGGTAACAAAATACAGAAGATTAAAAGAAACCGCTATAATTAATTTAAATACAAATAATTGTATTGCTATGCCTTCGGTAGATTTAAATTCAATATGGTTCCCGATTCTAAAGAATACAATTAAACACATTTAAATATTTGAATAGGCAATCAGTACAATAAACAGTCACACAGTAAACATTACCTATATATATTTTTTGGTAGTATGCCACTGTCATGAAAATCTATTGTTGTCAATGTAAGTATCGTTGACATATACAAAAAAAAATATATTTACTTTCACTCGTTACTTTATATATTACAAATTAATATAATTTATTTTTTAGTTTAGTTTTGAAAACGGGGGAGAGTACTCTCCGAAACGTTAACGTTAAAAGTTTGTAAAATTTTTTATAACATTTTTATATCTTTAAAATTTTGTTCGTTAGGCAAATTTATTACAAAAAAGAATCACTGAGAAATTTGTCTCCGTTTTGTTTTTTGTTTTTACCCAGTAATTCTTTCTTTAAATAAGAACAGGTATTTTTGATATTTTTTGAGTTTTAGATAGTGGCGAAAAACCCAAATAAAGGAAAAAAATATATGAACACGCCACAATCATTCAGACATTACTTAAATATTAGGTTGATACAAAAATGTATGTCATTTCTTGGGAAATATTTAAGGAAAATGATATTTACTAGGAATTACATTTAATCAATATACTGCCTGCGTTCTGTTCGATGGCCTTTCTGCAAATCTCCAGTAGCTGTATAATCCTGCGCTCATATAAGTTCTGAGACTTCTGGCTAAAGAGCTGGTCTAGGTGAGTTTACAAATATTTCAAAGAAGTAACCTTTTTGCCATTTATGCCGTTATAAAGCGATGGAAATAAATGGTAGTCGTAGGGCTCAAGGTCGGGAGAGTACGAGGGATAGACCAAAACATCCCAGTCATTTTGTAAAAGTTTATGTGAGAGGACTAAATGCACATGTGGTTTGTCACTGTCTTGAACGAACGCATTGCCAGCCATCCGATTTAAAAATAGATCGCATTATTTGCTCCTCAATAGAGAATCGGAAGCAGAAATTAGATCTACGGAATTTAAAAATACATTCATCTGGCACAAAATACATACACTTAAGGCACGTGGAATTCTAAAAGCATTCTTGTCTTTTCGGAAATACAAAATCATCTGTCGGGAATGCTCCTTATATCCTGTCATTTTTAATGCTTAACAAAATTTTAAAAACAGTGTAATATCACATTGATAATAATTGAAACACTTGGTATTTGTTTCACAATATATTCAAAATATTCTCTGACATGTTTCGGCCTCACGACCATTCTCAAAGAGTTTATATATAACTCAGAGAATATTTTGAATATATTGTAAAACAAATACCAAGTGTTTTAATTATTATCATTGTTACTATGTTTCACCAAGAAACTAGAATATCAATCAATAATATTATATATAAAATTATATATAAACTAAAAAACTAATTATATATAAGCCAAAAAACAGGACGAACGTTTACATTCCCAGCATATGGGAATAAGTTATTATTAAAACTTTCCAGCTACATTATTTGCCATAATTTCCATTATTAGAATATTATTATACGATAGATTTATTTCAGATAATTGAAGGGGCAAGTGGAAGAAAAGGTTATGTTACAAAGATATGCAAATGAGGTAATTAGATTTTAGTAAAATTAATTGGCATTTTTTTAACTGAAGACAATTTTAAAATTTGGTTAATTTAATTAATAGGACTAGTTTGTGAATTACTTTCAATAATATACACGTATTAGCTATTCATAAACTTTTATATTTTTTTTAAATTTAAATCTACATAACGCCTTCTTTCATTTACTAACAGTAAATATAAATAATAATAGGGTTGTAATATTAGATTAAATAAATATGCAAATAAAGTCAAGTACTTTAACAAGATTTTTAATGAAGGAAAAAATGTTAAGTATAAAATAGTAATGCATTCCTAAGAAAATTGAAAATTATAATAAACAGAAAATCATAGAATTAGGTACCCAAACATGAAACGAAATCATTTGGTATGTCTTCTTTTTTATATTGGGTTTTTAAATAAGGAAACTTTTTTGAAAGGAGTATATTCATCGTATGTTTCCTTATATATGTAACTGTCAAACTCTTCAAAAAAACCAAAATAAAGAAAAAAATATAACAATCATTCAGACATTATCAGACATTTTCAATACGTCAATTCTTCTATTGGAACCTTTGGTGTGAAATATTAAACTTGAAGAGATTTACCACTAAACAACATCAACCACATCTTCAATACGTATCAATTTTATGTCATCTCTAAAAGGAACTTTTTCATTCGTGGGCTCTTTTTTTATTCACCAATCCCATTTTAATTAGTAAGCTATCCACATCACGAAAGTTCTGTTCCATATCGTTAACCGTCGACTGTTTTTTGCATGCTGTTATAATGATCTGTATACATTTTTCCGGGGTAAGTATGGTATTGTATTTTCTTAGAATTTCTTCTATACCCCCAAAATCTCTATCTGAGTCTAAATACGTATGTTCTGCCTCTGCAAATTTGTGATCAATCACCTCAAAGATAGCTTTCAATATCATCAGCTGATACAACCAAATCATATGAAAATTCTTGTTTTAGCCAGGACATGAGTTGGACCATACTGTAAGATGTTTTCTTTTTTTCGCATTTTCACTTTTGCACTACATCTACCGGCTACATCTTCAATCCACGTTTGCATTATACTTTGCTTTAGTTGTGATCATGTAAATGCCTAAGTTTTTGAATCAAATTTGTCTTAGGTAAAATACCTTTGACGTAGTAATCTTGGGTTAGGGCATGGTCTCCTGTAAGTCAACCGTTATATAACATTCGTTTTTCTTTTTAAAGATTTTTCTAGATCTTTAGACATCAACTGAAACCCTAGTTTTATATTATCTTCGTCTACCATATTTGATTTTTCAGAATCACATTTGCTGCAGGTATCACTCTTGGGATGAGTAAATGTAAATTCTGTTTTTTGCATTTTTCAACAAATAATCTATACATGTACGACATATTCAAATATGGGACCAAGTACCTTATATGTGAATTACTGATTCTAGAATAATAGAACTGTTCAGTTGGAAATTGACTAATATGATTTATAATAGTTCGCTACACAGCACCGCTCATCTTATATGGCCTTGTCATATGTCGTCCACGTATATCTTCAGATGGAACTGATTGTCCAGACTTTAGCTTACAAAAAATGCTTGCGCTACATACATACATTTGTTGATTGTCCAAGATGAGTGAGTATTTGAAAGAATGAGATTTATGTTTAGAAGCGTTCTTACGCTGGCATGCAACTTCAACTGGAGTGATACTTCTAAATAATAATTAATTTTTTGAATTTAAATCGAGGCTATACAAATTATCAAGTATTAACCTTCGTTTTTCTTCGTTAAACTTAGGACTGCATTTTAATCTGTACATTTCTGTAGATAAGTATTCCAAACAAATGGTTTTAGAAACAGCAATATTCCCCGTAAACGAAATATAACTCTTCTCTTATCCCTACAATTTGCTGCAGCAGATCTTTTCCAAGTCTCTGGGTTTTTAATCCGTTTTCTTGATATTATTGATTTTGATTTTTGGCCATGTGATATTAAAAATTCAAATATCAAAGAGATTGAAGCGGTTATGGGCATATAGCTCCTTCTATTTGCTGAGATTTGTAGCATAGAGCCAAATCCTGATGGAGCAAGTCACATATGCACATAACTCTTTCATCTACGACAAAACAGGACTTTTTCAGAAAATGTCACTTAATCCCTTCTTCCACTTGCCCCTTCAATTTACGAATTTATTTTTGATATGACGTATTACATGATAATTAAAATCATTATAAGTAACTAGCAGAACCCGGCAGATGTTGTCCTACCAGTGTATATTTATTTACCTCTATATATCTAAAATGGATGGTCTGTATATAATGTAGAATCTATAAAACGTTACAGAAAATTGTGGAAATTATTACTCATATTAATGAGTAATAATTTTAACTCATATTAATAAGATTCTATTATTTTTATTAGTATAAATTGATGATAAATTATATACATTTTTTTTAATACTAATTCACATGAACAAACTTTGTTACAATATTTGTTACTATTCCATTCGCTAAGTAACGCATGTAGATAAACAAAATTTTTGGTTTTCTGATTGTGTGTATAGATGTACAGAGTTTTTGGAGTTCTTACTCTGAAGCAAGCAACATATAGTTGAGCCATTGATGCCGTTGAGCTTTGTTGATTTTCATCGCGAAATCATTGTAATGCGCGTAATAATTTACATCTTCTCCTTTATTTTTTCTGTGCGTTCGTTATCTGGTTCCGTTGCACAACTTTGGCGTGTTCAGATTCCGAAGGAGCATTATTGTTGAGCCAATTTTCAACGTTAGTTTGTGCAGTGGGATTCCAGGTAGCTCCAATGAATTGAGAAATTCGACTGGATAATTAATAGCTTGATCCTCTTCTGTAACTGTATCAATGGATTTGTATTCCGTAACCGCACCAGGAATTTTCAATTGAATCTTATTATTGATTCGATTGACGTCATCATTCTTTGAAGCTAAGATAGCACGCTCGCAAAGCCAATCGTGATTCCTGAAGTTGTTCGCGATGTTCGGGAAAAGCCTTATTTTCAAGATCTTCAATAAACACTGAAGTTGACACAAGTTCGGTCAACGACATCTTCTGTGTTGCAGGATCAACTGGAAGTTTACCGTCGCCCATATCCAAAAGTTGCTTGGCAAGTGTTCGTTCAGAATCATCATTAAGTAAATGAACACACATATTGGCCAACAGTCTTATTGTTTTCAAGTATCTTTAGAAAGCCGAATTCTTCAGGTCCTTCAAGTCCTTTTTTATGAGCTATGGTACATTCATCCCAAACAATAAGTTGACATATTTTCAGTAGAGTTGGCATTCCAGACGATTTTCCAATGTTGCAAAGAGGATGTGCAGCTGGAATCAAATTCAGTGGCAGCTTGAATGTGCCGGGTGTTCTCCATCAAGTAGCGTTGATGCAATCCCTGATAATGCAACATCCAAAGCGATCTCATGCTTCATTCGTATTTTTGCAGGTATCAAATTCAGTAGAAACATTTTTCCTGTGCTTCCTCGAGCATCAAGAAAAAGAAGTCCACTATTTCCGCCCCGCCCCGCCCCGTATATGCTCCGTAATTGAGTCGTACGTGAGTCGTTGATCTTTCGTTGAGAGCCGTTTTTGAGCCTCAAAATAAAGTTGCAGCGCATCAACGTCGTACTGTTTTTCTCGCAATACTTTTGTATTGACAACATCGTTTCTGTCACGTTTCGGTGAAAATAGCCCCAGTTGATTGAGGATTTTATTATTAATCGACATACACATATCTTTAAGAGCTTTCAGAGCTTCATAGAAAATGTGTTATGGTACTATATATGTGCTTTATACTATATTTGTGAAGAGTAAGTGAAGCGTTCCAAACTTTACGTAGAAGAGATGGGGCAAGGAAAAAATCAGAGAAGGATAAGAAGGCACCTTATCGATGGGAGTTTATAGATAAATTGAGAAAAAAATCGGATAGTTTGGACTGGGACTCGAACCCAGATGGTTCAATCGCATGTCGAGGGCTCTGCCCAGTTAAGCTATCCGCTCTATACAAATTTCCTTTCACTTTTATCTATATCCATTGAACCACAAATTTAAATACTGTAAGCAGAGAAAGATGTAGTTAAGGTGTAGAAGTTGATGCGCTACACACACTAGTGGCGAAGTACAACAAAGTGGACAGCACGAAAATATTCACCTTGTTCAAATACCTATGTATACCAATTTTCATAGCGTCGGTTATACGGTGTCGGAGTTTATCGATCTCATATTATATACTAATAATTTTTCAATTCAATTATTATTACTGCAATTAAATCATTGATGTAGAATTAAGATATTTATTTACTTGAAACGTATATACGTCCTGTTTTTTTAATAATGAACTTATAAATTTAGAGCTATATTCAATCAGTAATGTATATATCATCGTGATCCATGACGTTTTTCCGTTATTCTAGTATCTGGCCTCTATCTAATCTGGTACATATACAAAAGTCATATTTTTTCATCTTGTCATTTGTGTAACCAAATAGTTACCTTTTAGAAAAATTGCATCTTATAAGACATCCTTCTTTTAAGTTATGATTTTTTAAAATTTAAACAGATACATAATCAAAGAAAATTGTCGTATACAAACTAAAGAAAATTTACGAGGATATATGAAACTGGCATCATACGAGGTATAAAAATAAAATATTGAGACTATTGGCTTCGATTTGGAGAAGTGGAAGGCGAGCCTCTTCAGTACGAGTTTGAATGCTCTAGTGTGACTAGGTGGTTCAGCGCTTTTTTTTCGTGAACTTTTTGTGGAATTTTGTATGCCGTTCTGAAAATGAGCTGTCACCTGAAAATTCAGATAAATAATGTTCACAACTAAGTGGATTAAAGCGAGCAATCGCCCAGAAGTGGCCTGAATTAGCCAACAGAAAGGCCATTGGGATCCATCCATACCACACATACCTTTGGCCACTCCATACAAACTTTTACAATTAGAGGTTTGGCTGGGATATTTTGGTCCATCCATCGTACTCTCCTGACCTTGCACCCTCCAGCATCATTTATTTAGATCGATTCAAAACAGCTTGAATGGTAAAACCTTGCATCTTTGGAAGAATTAAAAAACATTTGAATCAGTTATTTAGCCAGAAACATCAGAATTTCTATGACCGCGGGATTATGTAGCTACTGGAGAGATGCAGAAAGGTTATCCAACAAAATGGTACTATCTTCATTACAAGGGTAGTCTGAAAAGTTTCCAGTCTCAACATGAATATGGCGTTACTTTTTGAAAATATTCTGGTAATATAATTGGCCATGCGTTGAAAGATAACCTTACCAATTTAAGCCAAATTAGATGCTCACTTGTTGTTTAACAGTCAATTATGTCTGTCAATGTTGGGGTTTCTGAAAAGACGGAATAAATGAAATATCGAGCATCATTAACCTGTTAAGTGCTTATGATGTATATATCCGCAAACCTGTAAACTCATTTCAATGCTTATGATGGACATTCTTGCGGTGAATATTTTTTGTGCCTAAGCCGTAGTTGTTTCCCCACGGTGATTTACGTGGCAAATAAATATATACCACATTTTATGGAGGGAGCATCGTACCGCTTTCAACCGTGTTCTAATGAGTTGAGAACATTAATTTCAACGTGGCGATGTGCAAACGTGCAACGCTTACAATATCTTCGAATTTGGGTTCTAAAACTAAGTGTCAGTGGTTATATTTTTGTAAGATGTCTAGTTCTCTAGTCTAGTTCATGTCTAGAAGTCTGTCATCCTAGGGCGCTGCGTTTGCTTAGAACACACGATTGCCGATCTTATGATAGCTAACCTTGCTGGTTGCAAGGAGTTATCATATAGCAAAACGAGCACGAACACCAATTGCTCTACCAGCGCGTGTTAGCTTGTCGGAGGGCCAACACCTGACTGGGTACAAAAAGAAAAGTACCATTCGCGATAAAAGTATAAAAGTATGGAAAAGGTGTTAACCAAAAAGGGGAAAATTAGGAAACACATTAATGTTATAGAGTATAACAAAAAAATGGGTGGGGTGGATTTAGCCGACAATTATTTGCACTATTATGGAACAACAAAAAGCAGAATAAAAATATATTACATGAAAATATTTTGCCACTTTTTAAGTGTAAGAACATTGAATTAATTTTATATATATATATATATATATATATATATATATATATATATATATATATATATATATATATATATATATATGTATATATATATATATATATATATATATATATATATATATATATATATATATATATATATATATATATATACGCCACAGGGTAGCGCAACGGAACTGTGGAGGGAAATATTACAGAAATCTTTCACTCTTTCTCCACGTGGTGCCACCGATCGCCTTCGCCGAACTGTCAACCATGCGACGTCACGTGTCTCTCGGGGCCGGTTTCTAGCCTTTCAGCCGTCATCAGCCGAGCTCTAGACAAACGCAAGGAAAGCAGCTCGGAGAGACGATCGGGGCCAGACCAGATTAACCAGGTAACTTATGCTACCTTGTGGGCATATATATATATATATATATATATATATATATATATATATATATATATATATATATATATTGTTCTCTCAATAAATCGATTGTTGCTTGATACGAGCATCCGCCGTATGATGGCGTGAGTTGTGTGCGATCACGACTCATCATTAAAATAGCCAGTTAAAGAGAAAGGGTGAAAGATTTCTGTAATATTTCCCTCCGCGGTTCCGTTACGCTACCTTGTGGGCATACGTGGTACTATACCCGAGGTTCCATGCAGAATGTTACGAGCGGTCTTGACTGCTACGATCATTCGCCGTATGATGGCGTGAGTTGTGTGCGATCACGACCTGTCATTAAAATAGCCAGTTAATCTGGTCTGGCCCCGATCGTCTCTCCAAACTGCTTTCCTTGCGTTCGTCTAGACCTCGGCTGATGACGGCTGAAAGGCTAGAAACCGGTCCCGAGAGACACGTGTCGTCGCATGGTTGACAGTTCGGCGAAGGCGATCGGTGGCACCACGTAGAGAAAGGGTGAAAGATTTCTGTAATATATATATATATATATATATATATATATATATATATATATATATATATATATATATATATATATATATATATATATATATATATATATATATATATATATATATGGAAGCTTAGAAGATTAAATGTTTGTTAGAAGTGGGTGAAAAAATAATATCGCACACCGACAAATACTTCAACGAGAAGATCGAGGACACCATTACCGTCAAGTTTTCTTGAACGACATTTTCCATCATCATCCCGCCCACTACGAAACAGAAACCCACAAAAGGTAAGCTATTATTTGACTAAAGCTGTTTTTTTTTAAAACGGCTTTTAAGGCGTGTAGTTTGCATTGAAAAGAAAATAAGGAAAGAAAACCGCTACTGGTGCCAAGAGTCTCACACTGGTTTATGTCCGCCGCCATGCTTTCAACTCTTCTAATCTATCAGACTCTACCTTCAACTCTATCAGACAATAGTGAACAAAAAAGGCTAAATTTGTTGAGCTGTCATCTGTCATCTATGATATTTATGTATACTTTTTACTAGGTTGAGCCGATAAGACAAAATTATTGAAGCAAGTCTAATTCATGGAATAAACAATAATGTTTTGAAATACTTAAGTTTATCTTACTTTTGTTCGCAGTTTATTATATTGGGTTATTTGGACGATAATATACGCCATTTTACAAGTTTCTTAATAGTCTTAACAAATAAATACGTTTAGCTTGTAAGATCAAAAGCGAAGACGAGTATGTTCGCAAGTGGCAGAAATAAGGGCTATCTAGAAAGACCTTATGATTATGCTTTGGACTACTCAACAGGTTAAATTCTTGCATTTGAAAGGCAACAGCATCCATCTAGGCCAGAATTTGCGTAGACGTATTGCCTTTCAAATGCAAAAATTTAATGACGACTCTATTCCATCTTTACAGAAACACTAACATCGACTGACATGTTAAACAACAACTAAGCATCTAATATGACTGAAATGTTCCAGGTTACCTTTCAATGCATGCGCAATTATATTACCTGAATATTTTTGACGAGTAACGCCATCTTCATGTTGAGGCTGGAAACTCTTCAGACTACCCTCGTAAATGTAATTTTTAGTATATTATTTTTTTTCGATAAAATCTATCGAACTTTTACATTAATCCAGTACATGTTTCATGTTTTCTAGTTTTCTGGATTAAAACAATCACTACCTGACAATGTTCATATTATGACTCTAGAGCCTTGGAAGGAATCGAAATTTCTCCTTAGATTAGAACATACTTTTGAGAAAAATGAAGACCCCTCATTATCACAGCCTGTAAAAGTTAATTTAACAGTAAGCCTTTTTAAATTTCTTAGAAACATTATTTATTACTAACACAACACATGCATTATTCTAGGATTTATTTACTACTTTCGACATCAAAAGCATACAAGAAACAACTTTAGGAGGCAATCAACTTCTCAAAGACAACAAGAGATTCAACTTCAAGTCGGTTGATCAAAATGTATCAGATCAAGATCAACATGTTAAAGAGGACTCCAAGAGGAATTGTCCACTCTTGGACAATTTTATCATCAATTTAAATCCTATGCAAATAAGAACTTTTATTGTTAATATTGAATCGAAAGAAGGTTTAAAATTAATATAATGATATATGTTTGATCAAATTATGATTTGCCTGTGTGGTTTAATACATGGTTGATTCTATATAGCATTTTCATTGGTAGAGAGATTTACCACTAAACACCAAATCACTTTTTTAAACCTCTCGACACGCATCTCATTAACCATGTTAGCATCATCAGGAGATGATTCAATTTCAAATTTGGTATCTAGTTAGTAAATCTCTTTAAGTTTTACACCCTGTCCCAATAGGAAAATTAATCATTTTATTGGGTTTAACTTATGAAAACAAAAAGCCTTATTATTTCCTAAGCATATTGCTTCGACGAGAATGAATGTTGAAAAAGTCATACGACTTTTATATAGAGTAGGTATAATTAGTGAATTCAATAATGATTTTTTTTGTGAAGTGTCTTTCAAATTGAAGGGTTTTTTAAATTCTTGAATAAAACACAGAATTTGCGTGATTTTCAATAACTTTTTATTGATAATTGAAGCATAGTGTATAACATTTAAACAGGAAAGACAATATCTGCCAAATGACCACCTTTTACAGCTCCACAGACGTCCACTTTTTTGTCAAAATTTTGGATGACATTTTGGCATAACAGTTGCTCTTTCTCACCAATAACTCGAAAAATATCATCCTTTAGTTCAGAAATATCGATTGTGGATTGTTTGACGTAACCCCAAAGAAAATAGTGCAACAGTGTCAAATCACATGATTTTGGTGGCCAATTAACATCGCCGTTGCAATAACTCGTTCAGGATTTTTTCTCTGAATAAATCAATTATTTTATTAGCAAAGTGAGTTGTAGTCCAATCCTGTTAAAACCATTTATTCTTCAGATCAATATTATTCACAATCAGCATTCTAAAATCCAGTTTTCATTTCACGATATTGAATACCATTCATAGTTACAGCTTTACCAGCAGCATTCTGAAAAAATACAACCCAATTACGCCTCCTGACCTAATAGTGACTCGTTTAGGTTAAATCATCTTTAGATTAATTAGATTAAATCATCTCCTGATGATGCTAACATGGTTAGCGAAACGTGCGTCGAGCAGTTCAAAAAAGCGATTTGGTGTTTAGTGGTAAATCTCTTCAAGTTTATCGTTTAGGATGTTAAGGTTTCTCATGAATAAATTGTGGATTTTCTTCACCCCAAATGCGGCAATTTTGATTTTTATTGATTTAAATCATGTGTTTGTTCTTTAATACAATTTACAAATGCACGACATTTTAAATAATCCAGTAACTTTAGTTCCTGTGTAATTTGAACCCTATATGCCTTTCGTAAACTGAGTCCAAATTGTTGTGAACATCGACTAATGGAAATTTCTTGGTCTTCACTTTCAGGTACCAAATCAATATAATTTTATGAACGACCACTACAACTATATATTGCTCTTCTTCCATGATCCACCGAACCAGGATCTTAAAATTTTTAAACAATTCGATTGATGGTGTTTTCAGATGCACGATTGTGGTAACCGTAAATATCACGTAATTTTCTAAAAACAATTTTCACTGCCCATTTTCATAAGATAATTTAACAATTTTAACAGGTTGTTGTAATACGCACGACTCCAGTTTTATAAATTTCATACATTACACTTCTGAAATGATACTAAACCTAAGCAAATTCACAACGCTATGTGTGTTTTATTCAGGAATTAAAGAAACGTTTACTTTGAAAGACCCGTTACAAAATACAAAAGCGAAAGTAAAAATATTTTAATAATGTATTTAATCAATATCTGATTAGCGTAATGGCTGCCTAAACGGTATGTGAAAATCAAAATCGATTTTTATAGAGAAGTTCGTTTAAAAAGGCTACAGGACTGCATTAAATATTTTCTCTCAGCACTACTGACAATGGAGTTGATCTTAATTATTGACAAACTAAATCAAACTCGTAGATAAAAAAATAATCATGTTAATTGGATCATGTTATTGGATCATGTTAAAAATAAAAAAGAATCTATAAAATGAAAAACTAAGAGAAAACCAAGGATTTTTTTAGATTCGTTTCGTTTGACTGGAAGGGTTTGGGATGGGCAATTTGGAAATAAGTATTTCCCATGTATTTGGAACTCTAAGACTGTCGCCCATCTTGTTTAAGCAGTCTGGACGTTTTTCGATCTCAATTGCTTCACGAATTATGCTGGATTTGTAGGAATATATAGGTGCGATTACTTTGGCCTTGTCGAAATCTATTTTGTGATCCGTTTGGATATGATGTTCTGCTAAAGTCGAGGAGAGATCCGATTTTTGGACGGCGAGAGAATGCTCGTATATGCGATTTTGGATACCCCTATTGGTTTGGCCGATATATGATTGGGAGCAGCCAGAAGAAGGAATCTCATAGACATTATTAGACTTTTATGGATTGTTTCTAGGCAGGAGTGTAAAACCCGACAATGAATTACCCCTCAGTCATGCCAGTTAAAGGCTGGGTAAGACCGGATGCCTTCTGAGAAGTGTTCTATGTTGGTCACTCACCAGTCGCTAGGCTTCCTGATATACTTATGGGTAAGCATATAGCCAAGGGTTGATAGCCTGAGGAGTGCACTGGCCTGGGTTGTCGGTGGCTGATGACTGTGGTTCGGAACCCACGTTAACCTGTAGGTCCAGTCGCTTGTAATTGCTGATGCGTCTCTAACCCCAATACTTAACCTTAATGTTTCTAATGCGAAAGTTATTTTTTTCACCATGATCATGATCACCTAAGTAATAATTGGATACTCTTAAAGCGACGAAAATTTCGTAGTCGTGAATAACACAGGCTCTCAAGCAACAGCCTTTTGAAAATCATATAATTACCTGAAGTGACGAATTGCACGAATTCGTGGCGTTTTACCAGTTTTGACAGAACCGAAAAACCAGTATATAAAAAATAAAAAGTGGGGGGAAAGCCAACTTTAGTGCATGGTAAAGGTAGATAAAAAATTTCAAGGAAAAATAAGATGGAAAGATGGCGTGATTTAAAATACCCCCAAAGATAAATATAACACAATGGAAGGTCCGGTGGCAGAAGAGGCTAAGGGATATCGTCGCACCAAAAAGTTGCTCGATTAGGGAATGCAGTTCAAATAACATTCACGGAAGCTCTAGACGTATGATCAATGGCCATATCAATGACAAATCCCTCTTGTTGATTCCTTTCTCATTTTCCGAAGTTGTGATTTAAAACATGTTTCAAATATGGTTATATAGCGAGCTGAATTAACGGCTGCTGTAGCTCCATATTCTTCAAGAAATACGACCCGAAAATCGTTTTTTATAGACTGTGTAGTGATCTCTGGTACACTGGACAGGAATTGTCTGCTCCATTAAATGGAACTGAGCTTCATCGCTGATGATGATATTCAAATTCTCGTTTTTTTCAAGAATTGTTTTAGGAAATATGAAACGTTTTTAATGTCCCCTTCATTCTCTCACTTGAACAATCATCAATATATATTTTGAAAACTCAAATTCTTATGTAAAATATACATTACAGTACTCTTATTCATACCCAGTTCAGAAGCGTGTTGCTAATTAGGGCGAAAATTACTTCGTACAATCGCCTCCCTCACCCTATCTGCATTCTGTAGGCTGTTATTAAGGACCAGGTGAGTTTGTTTTCATTTATGAACTGTGCAGCTTTCCATCTGAAAATGATGTTACGGCTGGGGGCTTATCTCACTTTGACGTTCGATGTTGAAGTAACAGACTCACCACTTTTGCGTTAATCTCGAGTCCAAAACGTCATGATACTCAATGAACAGCATCATATGGAGTTGATAGAAATCTCCTGCCCTATCCGAATACTACTCAGTCCAAAAACGTCTATTCCCGTGGACCACCTTGTATTTTTTATTGTTAATCATTTAATAATTTAATATTTCCGAGTATAAAAACGTTTTTAACAATGCAGTTATATAATGTATGTTTTCGTATTATTTAAAGCTCAACCATTTGTATACACCAAAATTACCTACAAGTGTTATTATTACCGAAACCAAACGAGGCTTATCAAAACCCAATCAGCCGATAAGGCAAAAAAACCGATAAGAAATATTTGTAGTCATTAGAAAAATGAATTTATTAACAACGCGCATTTCTATGATTTTTATTTTACAATGAATTTGATCGTTCAGATATTGTTTGTGACTTTAATTGGATCGATAAGTTGTGTGCCAGTGCTTCAAGAAAAGAAATGTGGATATAAGGTTGGTCAAAATTTAAGAACAAAAAACGAAGTAATGTTTTTTAATTTTGTTTCAGTCGTGTAAACCAATAAAAGATGGATACGTCAACATTCACCTATTACCACACAGTCACGATGACGTTGGATGGGTCAAAACAGTGGATCAGTTCTACTATGGAAGTAAGAATTATTATAATATACATTTAACTAAGGTGACTTGATGGAAATTCATGTTAAAGAAATGAACTAAGATTTATATACAATTTCCACTATATTTAAAACTTGTATTACTATTGTTTCCGCCCACAGTGCCTTTAAAAAACTATAACTTTCACTACTACAGGTTGAGGATTTAAAAGGACTCTCTATAAAATGTATTTTTTTACTAGCTAAAATATTATTACTTAAAAAAAAACAGATTTATTACTTAAAAAAAACAGATAATTAAGTACTAACAAATCTTTATGGATATTGATAAGATCTATAAGACTTAGGAGAAGCAGGATAAACTGATAAAACAGTTATTCAGATAATATTGTTTTGAAAAACGAAACGTTTTTAAAAGGGATAAATCTAACAGCCAGATGCGATAAATACTATACGAACAAAATAATTGATAAAAATGATAACTGATAAAAAAATCTATACTGTTTACAGCATTTCAAGAAGGAGATTGATTTATAAAAATAATTTTAAAAGTTTTTCTGTACGTGTTTTTTTTTGCAATTTGCCAAAGTAATCTTATACATATTCGCATTACTCTAATAATCTCTATATTACAAGCACGGCAGAAAAATTCGCAATTACGAAAACTCATTAACTAACCGAATCACTCTAAAAGAGCGTTTTCCAAATTGGGTGTGTACAAGATCCAAATAGTGTACAAGAAGTCAAAAATGTATATATAAATATATATATATATATATATATATATATATATATATATATATATATATATATATATATATATATATATATATATATATATGAACACTTTTGTTGGTTGCTTGACCGGAAAAAAGCCCCACCTATCCCTTCAACTGGATGACATATGTTTCGTCTCTCGAAATTCAGACTCTTCAGGGCGTCGACATATACCATACCATCAAGTATAGGGAGATCCTATCCACAGCAAACAACCCATGTTTTCGCCGACCTCCCGTCGGATAGCGTATATATGTAGTGTTAGATTTTCTTGGACTGCGTCTAATGAGACAACAGTAGCTGAGTGTCATCACACACCCAATCGTTGGGTTCCTAGCTACTGCTGGTTCATTGGACGCCGTCCAAGACAATCTGATACTACATATATACGCCATCCAACGGGAGGTCGGCGAAAACATGGGTTGTTGGCTGTGGATAGGGTCTCCCTATTCTTGATGGTATGGTATATATCGGCGCTCTAAAGAATCTGAACCTCGAGAGACGAAACATATGTCATCCAGTTGAAGGGATAGGTGGGGCTCCTTCCCGGTCAAGCAACCAACAAAAGTGCTCATTTAGGTGGAGACGCAGGTTGTTGTGAGAGATTGATATGATGATATGAGATTGTGAAACCCAACGGTTGGGGTGTGTGATGACACTTAGCTATTGCTGTCTCATTGGACGCAGTCCAAGAAAATCTAACACTACATATATACGCCATCCGACGGGAGGTCGGCGAAAACATAGGTTATTGGCTGTGGCGGTTCAGTAGCGGTTCGTGAGTTTTAAATATGGACGTTTTGCATAGCAGCAGACTATTTATAAAATACATTTAACAAACCAAAATTGAAAATAAGAGATATAAACTTACCAGATTTAGTAAGCAAGTAAAAAAATCCCTATAATTAAATGTCACGAAATGTGTTATTTTATATATAATTTTTTTGGGTGGTCTGCAGCTTTGCAGCTCTTATATACTAGCTCCCACTGAATATACATATAAAATAAACTTTCATAACATAACATTACAGTTTATAACCTATTTTTTAAAACACTTACCTCCACCTACCTCTAATTTAGATATAAATATGAACATTTATTTGGAAAAAAATTGATAAAATGAACTGATGGTCTTCAATCATTACTTAACAAGTAACCACCCGAAGTTATATGGATACACTATTTGCTTCACAGATCAGCTCTAGTGTCAAAAAATACGAGCAAGGAACATTTTTACAAAAGTTACGAAAGTTATAAACCACATGAAAACAAATCCTTTAAAAGTTAAGATGTCCTGAAAGCTGTACGAAGATAAGGAAGCTAATTATACCTCATTTCTATACTATTGCGAAGAACAGTTGCTATCCCGCGCAGAAGTAACTCAAAGAGTGTTGAATTCAAAGAAGAGATCGCAATTTTTCTTGATGAAAATGATAATGAAGAGACAAATTGGTTTAGGAATGATTACTTTATTGTTAAACTTGCCTATTTGCAAATTGAATCTTCAAAAAAATTAATTTGACCTCTTTATACTTTTAAATGATTCCTGCCCCAGCCTTTAACAAAAAGTGCAAACGAACAAAAATCTATTTACTGAACACTTTGATGACAGATGGATGGATGCCTTGCTAATGAACTTTTCACATAATTTACAATATCTTGATTTTACAAAGTTTGCGGTGATATAGAATTAATACCTACAGATATGGACACAATTTGTCGATTAACAAGATGATGAAAATGGAAAGAAAAGAGCTAAATGGCTAGAGTAACTGATGCGTCTATAACCATAATCTAAAAAATAAAAAAATGATGAATTTGGTTTGGCAATTATTGAAAATTAATAATTGATATAATTATTATCCGAAACAAAAATTTCACAATAACTCTTTAGATAAACAGGTAGAAGTAGCAGACTCGATAGCAACAAGATTTGATAAACTTTATCCTAATAAACAAGCTCCTCCATCGTATTAAAAATCAGTTTACTTAAAAATAGATGGTATATATATATATATATATATATATATATATATATATATATATATATATATATATATATATATATATATATATATATATATATATATATATGTATATATATATATATATATATATATATATATATATATATATATATATATATATATATATATATATATATATATATATATCATCATCATCATCATCATCATCATCAGCCCGTATCGATCCACTGCAGGATGAAGGCCTCTTCAGCATGCTTCCAACCTTCACGGTCCTGGGCTTTCCTCTGCCACTCGGGTCCAATATACTTAACGATGTCATCAGTCCATCGTGCTTTCGGTCTTCTTCGCGGACGTTTGCGATCAAGCGGTATCCACTCCAGGATTGCCTTGGTCCATCTGTCGTCCCATCGCCTCGCTATATGGCCTGCCCATCTCCATTTCAACTGTTTTACTCTTCCAATGATATCACATACTTTTGTTTGTTCCCTGATCCATGCGCAGGACTTTCTGTCTCGTCTTGTAATGCCAAGCATACATCTTTCCATTCCCCTCTGTGCCACCCGAAGTTTTTGAATTGATTGCGATGTGAGTGTCCAGGTTTCACTTCCGTATGTCATAACGGGTAGAACGCACTGATCGAATACTTTTCTTTTCAGGCAAAGTGGGAGTCGGCTCTTAAACACTATGTTGAGCCTACCAAATGCCTGCCAGCCACATTTAACACGCCGTTCCACCTCCCGGGCGGTATTCCCCTCCATGGAAATCCTCTGCCCAAGATATACAAAGCTGTCCACAATCTCTAAATCCCTTCCTAAAACTAAAATTCTTCTGTCCTGAGCGAAGTTATTGAACATAACCTGACTCTTTTTTAGATTTATTTTCAAGCCAAATGGTTCGCCAGCCCTTTGCAGTTCTTGTATGCGTCTTTGCAGCTCCTCTGGGTCTTGTGAAATGAGAATAATACCATCTGCAAATCTAAGATGGTTTAAGTTTGCACCATTGATCTTTACCCCCTCCTGTTCCCAATCCAGTTTACGGAATACTTCTTCAAGGCCAGCCGAGAAAAGAATAGGCGATATTGCGTCACCCTGCCGTACACCTCGTTCTATATTAATTCCCACTTCAAGATCATCAAGGTGAATTGTGGCTGTAGCTCCATCATATATCGATTCTAATAGGTTTACATAGGATCTCTCTACACCTTGGCTAAGCAATGCATCCATTATCGCATGTTTTGAGATGGAATCAAATGCTTTTTCGTAGTCGATAAAAGCCAAGCACGGTGGCATGGTGTATTCGTTGTGCCTTTCTATGACCTGCTGTACAACCTGGATGTGATCCATTGTACTGAATCCACTTCTGAATCCTGCTTGTTCTCTTGGTTGTGCGTCATTCAGTTTTTTTAATATTCTTTTAGAAATTATCTTAGTGAAAACTTTGTACATCACTGATAGGAGGCTTATTGGACGGTAGTTCTTTAAATCTTCCTGTGCTCCTTTTTTATGTAAAAGGATCACTTCTGCATTTTTCCATAAGTCAGGTACTTTTTGTTCTTTGAGGCATTTTGAGTATAATTTTGCCAGTGTTTTATGTAACGTCCGACCACCAGCTTTTAGCATTTCGACAGTTACACTATCCTTTCCTGGAGCCTTGCCGTTCTTCATCAATTCTATAGCATTTGTTACTTCCTCCACTAGGATATCTGGTATTATATATTGTTCTTCCGTGGGTATTGCTGTCCCTGACTGGCTCTGATCTTCATATAACTGGGAATAAAACCTTCTGACAATCTCTAACATTTGGGTACGCGTCCTGCACACTGTGCCATCGTCACGCTTTAAAGCATATATTTGCGTTCTTTTGTTTCTCAGCTTCTGTTTAGCTTTGTTAATTCCTTTGTTTTCTTCCAGGGTTTTTTGCACTAGCTGCATATTGAATCGGCGCGTGTCCTCTCTGATACGTTTTCTTATAGTTTTGCAGAGCTCAGTGTACTCGACCCTGCCAAAAGGACTAACTGCATTTCTCATTGCTCGCCGTTTCTTCATTAAATCAATGGTCTCACTGGAGATTTTTGTTTGTTTGAGACATTTTTCCTCTGGTGCTATTGAAGCAGCCGTTTGAAGTACATTGTTGGCGATTTCTTCATATTGAACTGATATTTCCACCTCCTCTGGATCTTGTAACGCAGCAAACCGGTTTGACAAAGCAATCTCAAAATCGCTTCCTCTCTCCAGCAGTTTTCCAGAATCCACCTTGCCCTTCTTTGATCTTACCATTTTTTCGCGCTCTTTTCGACAGTCAATCCGAACCCTTGCTCGTACAATTCGGTGGTCACTTCCAACATTAAAATTGTTAAGGACAGTACAATTGGTAAATATTGTTTTATCGTTGGTCATGATGTAGTCAATTTCGCTTGTGAGCCCAGATGGACTTTTCCATGTCCTTTTTCTGCTGATATTTTTCTTATAGAATGAATTCATAATATATAGTTCTTGTCCTTCAGCAAAATCAACTAATCTGTCACCTCTATTGTCTCGCTCACCAGTTCCATATGGGCCAGTTGCATTTTCGTCTGTACTTGTTGTTTCAATTCTGGCATTAAAATCACCCATCAGGATTTTGTACCTACATTTCTCCTTGTATAAAAGCTGGGCCACATCATCATAAAATTCCTCAATTTCCTCATCTTTATGGCTTATAGTTGGTGCATAAGCTTGGACGATTTGAAGCCTAAACTTTTTATTCAGCTGAATGACGCATTGGGCTAATCGGTCGAATATACTTTCAAATTTTACCGCACTGTCCTTCAGCTTTCGATTGATGAGGAATCCTATTCCGCCACATCGGCCATTTTCCGTACCTCGAGTGTAGAGTACGTGTCCAGTTGGTTCCAGTTTGATTAACTCTTCACCCTTCCTTCGTGTTTCACAGAGCCCAATAATATCCCAATGTATGTTGTCAAGTTCGATTAACAGTTCTTGCAATCGGGCCTCTGTTTTCATAGTCCGTATATTTAACGTTGCAATGTCAAAAGTCCAATGGCAGCCTGATCTAACCCGGTGATTCTTAGCACCCTCTGCCTTGGGGCAGGTCTTCCCGCTGCCGTAGGTAGTTGCCCCTTGGCCTCCGGGGAATGAGGGCCGTGTTTGAGGTTGTACTGTCATATTTCAACATACTGAAATACCATGTTGAAGGTATGGACCGTAATCTGCCACGCTGGTCCAATGCGGGTTGGCAGATTTTGGATCATGTTAGTCTGAGGCCTCCGCTTTGACCTGTCCGCCAGGGGTGACCCTCCCAGGAGCATAGACTCCAGACGGCATAGCTCAAAGCTTCATTGCCCTACTCAAACCCCTTTACCACGTCAAGGTCTGATCCACAAAGGGGCTAATATATATATATATATATATATATATATATATATATATATATATATATATATATATATATATATATATATATATATATATATATATATATATATATATATAAATATAAATATATATATAAACCGTATCAATATATATATATATATATATATATATATATATATATATATATATATATATATATATATATATATAAATATAAATATATATATAAACCGTATCAAAAAACCCAAAGCCGAACGAATATCTTTCTAACAAAATTTTAAAAATATCATTATACAATTCAACAAAAAATACTTCAAATTTATTTGCTTAGCTCTATACGTACTTTTTTTTCATTTAGCCAATTACAGATCATATCGCGCATCAGTAGCTTATATCTACGACACCGTTCTGACATCAGTGCGACGAAAAAAAGATAGAAAGTAAGAAAATCCAAAAGTACCAAATAAATTATTTATATAAAAATATATATTTCGAAATTTTTCTAGATTCATTTATGTGGAAACAGCATTCTTCTGGAAATGGTGGCTGGAACAAGACGAAGATGATCGGAACATCTTACGAGAACTGGTAGACAATGGTCAAATTGAGTTTATTGGTGGTGGATGGTCAATGAATGATGAAGCTGTCACAAATTATCATTCCATCGTTGACCAGATGGCTTGGGGTTTAAGGTAAAAGATTTTCTTCGATTAGCAGTAAATATTAAGGAACGATTTACAGAAAATTGAATGAAACCTTTGGTGAATGTGGTCGACCAAAACTGGGATGGCAAATCGACCCGTTTGGACACAGCAGCGAGATGGCTTCAATATTTGCGGGTTTGGGCTATGATGGTGTAGTTTTGGTCAGAATTGATTACGAAGATAAAAAACTTCGGTTGCAAAATAAGCAACTAGAATTTGTGTGGCGAGGTAGTAATAATTTGGGTAAGAATATATTTTTTTAGAAGACTAGAACATGGGCAATCTTTCCCGTAGAGACTTTCCCGTAGCTAGTTGAAGCGTATCTATCTAATTGTATTCATAAACTCATTTAATTGTGTGAGCCTCTACAGGTTTCTCGCACTATTTTACAATCAAATGGTTCGCTAGCATATTAGAGTGTTTTAAAGCCTGTTGTTATGTTTAACACCGAACTATTTGATCGATTCTCTAATAGAGGTATCAATATCCATGCGCAGCACCGTATTTTGGAAGCGTTGGAGGATGATGACATTAATAGTAATAGAGTAACTTTAAACTTTAAAAATAAATTTTTGTTCGCTGAAGAAAACTCTGTTGTTGAAGGTTGCGTCCAAGCTATGTGGGTTTTATCAAGATGAGATTTACCATGTAAGACTTTATCTAGATACGTGCCTAGAGTTTCGTATGCTCGTGAATGAACGTGGATTAATTTGCTTTGATACGCTATTTCATTAACTAGATTTGGTTGAGATTGACCTGCATATTGTTTATATATATATATATATATATATATATATATATATATATATATATATATATATATATATACTAAAAAAATCGAAAATATCCCTGTTAAAATCAGATAGCGAATGAACAATGTTATAAAAGGTAAAAAAATCCAAATAATTATCGAAGCATAATCCTGCCAAATTCGGCTCTAAAAATTTCAGTAAGGTTGATGGTGCACGAACGCGGTATTCATTGGAAAATTATTGAAAAACAAATCTCTAAAATTTAACATCCCGGCATAAGAAGACTTTTGACAACAATAATAGCAAAATAATCTATTGAGTGTAAGCACGTAGACGAATATAAACTAATAGAGTAAGTAATGGAGGCCGAAAGAATTAAATACCAGGTCAACAAAGCACAAAGAATAGCGAGATGCCTCAGTAATATCATATTCAAAAATACAATTATCTATGTACATTCTAAGGCAAAAATATATAAAAAACTAATATAACCAGTAAGATCTGAAAAAAACGCAAAACAAAGAATATTGGGATCAGCAGAAATGAAAATATTAAGAAGAGTAACAAACAAGACACTATGGATAAGTAACATAGAAAGCAACAATCAGTGGAATGGAATGGGATTAACGTATTGGAAAGATAGCAAATAATACGGTAGTGAGGCTTTCAAAATATAAAAACTCTAAGATGCCCAAGAAAGAGACGGTGTGATGACTTTCTAAGCCGAGAGAAAAGTGAAAAAGAAGGAGGCACTCTAACAACTATACAGTATCTCGGAAATATAATTTAAAGAAAACTGCTAGCCCCATCTATTGATACAATATATAATCTGAGAGCTCTATATCTCATCTATAAAATGAGACCGCCATGATAAGAATCAATTATCGGATTGCCAAGTAATAGCACTTAAAGTGACTATACTTCTGGCCACCTCGCCACAAAAACACGATGGAGCAAAGAGCCAATATTAAATTTTATTTCAAACATTCGAATTGATGAAAAAAGTGTATGGTACTCATAAAGTCACATTTCCGAAATACTGTGTAAAAGGTAAAAGAAGATATTCATATTTGTTCAGGCTCTTTAAATTTTATAAATTATTGTTTCATCTTCTGTCAACTAATTGTTGATGCATTTACAACTAGCTGACAATAGTAGTTGTAGTGCCTAAGGTGCTGGAACTATGGTACGACGGAATTCTCTCCGCCATAGTGTAAATGTTTGTACTTGTTCTTAGTTTATATATTTGGGCCTTATTTCACCCATTAAAAACTGCCTTTGAGTCATGCTAGTAACCAGGCTTTACGAGAAACTAGAGGTTAAGTACACACCAAGAGTTGATAACCCGTAACGGTTACTAACCAAGATTAATCAGTGATTGATGACCGTAGCTTAAACTGACATCAAGATGTAGAGTCAGTTGTTAAATAATCCTATAATGTTTCTATAATTTTAGGCAGACCTAGTGACTTATTTACCAGCATTTTACCTGATCACTATTACCCACCAAGCAACTTCTGCTTTGATGTATTCTGTTCAGATGAACCGCTCGTTGACAATATCGAAAGTCCTGAATACAATATAGAAAAAAGAGTAACGGTATATTCAGAATTTTTTTAAATGGTGTGTATGAATTCACCTATTTTTAGGGTGAGGAATTCATAACTCGTCACATTGAACCACTGCTCAAGAGCCACCAAACCAGTAACGTAATGATACCAATGGGAAGAGACTTTTCTTACCAAGATGCTGAAATGTGGTATAGAAATCTTGATATATTGATAAAGTAAGTTAATAATATTACTTGTATTTATTTGAAACATTAACTTATATTTATTGACAGGTTAAAGCTTATTTATACAGCAAAAGATTAATGAAAAACAACGAGTGATTTTTTTAATGTATCCGAACTTCCGATAGGGGTCGCTATTAAACGAAGTATGACTTTGCATGCCCCTAGTATCAAAATTATTCGGTATACTCTGCTAAATCATCATGGGACGTTTAACATCAGAGTAATGTTTGCAAATTGTCGAAATTTATTATCAAAATCAGTGTTCTGTGAATTATCGACAAGTTTCTAACGCATTTCACGCTGCTCGATATTAAAACAAAACAAAAGACTGTGCGTGCCGAAGAAAATATCGCCGCTGCTGTTGGCAGTGTTGATGAAGGTCCAAATTTATCTATTCGTCGCCGTTCGCAGGAAGCTGGATTTTGTTATTCGACTTTGTGGAAAATTTTGCATAAAGATCTTGATCTGGTGCCTTACAAGATCCAGCTTATCCACGAACTCAAGCCACAAGACCATCCCTTGCGTTGTACGTTTGGTGAATGGGCTTAAAATAAATTGCAACTTGAACCATAATTTTACCGTAAAATTTTGTTCAGCGACGTAGCTCATTTTTGGCTAAATGGTTACGTTAATAAAAAAAATTGCCACATTGTATTAAAAAAAACACCATAGGGAGCAGATTTTACGGCGGTGGCATCATTTGGTCGTGTTTTTTTAAAATCAAATTGGAAAACACGTTGTTTGCTAATTGATCATTACTAATTGAGATCATTACAGAGCGATTATCAATGATTATTTCATTTCGAATTTGAATGGTATTGATCTGAAGGAGATGTGATTCCAACAGGACGGCTCGACATGTCATACAGCGAAGCAAAAATCGATTTATTGAGGGAAAAATTTGGTGAGAAAATTATTCCGAGGAACGGACCTGTTAATTGGCCACCAAAGATATGTGATTTAATGCCTTTAGATTATTTTCTTCAGTGCTAGGTTAATTATGTTAAATCTTTGGTCTATACCGATAAACTAGGAATGATGCCTTGGAAGCCAACATAACTCGGACAATTGCGAACATAAGACCGCAATCGCTTGAAATTGGTCGGAAATTGGATTGACACAATGCGCTTTGTTTGAAGTTGCCGAAGCGGATATTCCAAAATTGTTTTCAAACATTAATACCATTGAATGTAATTTCACATAACACAAATAGTTTCATGGCATCTAATGTTGTTTTATTTGAATTTAAAGTTTGGACCCACTAAAAAAATCATCATATATATTTTGAATACTAAAAAGAAATAGAGAATTCAAAATACTGCTGTTCACGAAAACTACAAATTAATCAAAAAAAAATTCATAGTATTTAAAATTTGTTTTGTCCAGTATATGTTCTTATTGATCTGTATTTTTTCAGATATATAAATAAAAAAGAGGAGTTCAATGGAAAAAAGTATCATGCATTTTATTCAACTCCATCATGCTATACAGCAGCCGTCCAAAAAGAATCAAAAGGAGTTCTAACATCTCCTTTGAAAACCGATGACTTTCTACCATATGCATCCGATCCTCACCAATATTGGACTGGATTTTATACTTCCCGAGCAAGCTTAAAACGCTTTGAACGCATAGGCAACAACTTCCTACAGGTAATAATGACTCCCATTTCCGTTTCATGATTAAAAGATTATCAGATTCTTGCTTGAAGGTTTGTAAACAGTTATTCGCATTGACTAATCTAGCTAGAGAAAACGAATCGAAATTAGATAAACTTCGAGACGCCATGGGTATATTGCAACATCACGATGCCATTACAGGAACGGAAAAAGAATTTGTTGCGTCTGATTATTCCAGAATATTATCTATAGGAATGAAAAATTGTGATTCTATTACTGATGAAGCATTATCGTAAGTATTTTAACTTTTAAAAAATAACCAATTACAGTTAAAGTTTCTTATTCACGATTCCGTTATTCGAGTCTTCAGTATTCGCGGATTACTCTTGTATTCGCGGCTGAAAATTTCTTTATTCGCGAACCCATACTGTATTTTTAGAATAATATGTTTTTTTAGCAGTTACCATTCATAATAATCAAGTATCAAAGTATGTATGTATAAAGAAGTTTTTTGACAAATAAGTTTTGATAAAAGCCGCCTTCACACGACGGTGTCGACTCTTTTGTTTTATTGCTTCAACTTGTCATTTCGTCGTAATAATTTCGTGTGAATAGAAAGTTTCTCTTATGCTTTATTCGCGATTTATAATGTCCAGCAAAAGAAAATTAGTTTCTACGCGGAAAAAAGTCCCGTTGCTGCTTAAGCAAAAATAGAAATGCTTGACCATTTAAGTTTTGGCGAGTTCTTTGCATTCATATCACGTTTTTTTAATGTCAATGAATCAACTGTACGATCCATCAAGAAATCAGAAGTCAAAATAAAGAATTCTTCAGCTTCACCCTCCCTATCAGCAAAAATTGTTCGTGATCCAGCATTTGAAAAAATGAAAACTGCATTAACATTATGAATTGTAGTCTGTGGCGAGAAAATAGTGCCTCTAAGTAGTGCTATACTTTGTGAGAAAATTAATCGTTTTTACATACATTTTAAAGAAGCTGGTGATGAACATACGTGTGAAAAATTTTAAGCATCAGAAGGTTTGAAAGAAAATTGTTGGAAAAGCTGCATTTGCAGACACTTCAGCAGCGGCATATCCAAAAGAATTTTCAAACTTAATTGCTGATGGTGGATATACACCTGAACAAGTGTTTAATGCATATGAAACTGCCCTGTTTTTGAAAAAAATGCCAAACAAAACTTTCATATCCAAAAGTGAAACATCCGCCTCTGGTTTCAAGACAGAAAAAGATAGAGATACACTGCTTCTCTGTTCTAATGCATCAGGAGATTGTTTAATTAAGCCACTTATGTTTTACAGATCGCTAAATTATCGTGCCTTGATTAATCAAAATAAGGTCAACCTGTCAGTGTTTTGGCATTCAAACAAGAAAGTGTGGGTTACAAGTGTATCATTTTCTGCGACTGTTTCTGTAATTGTTTTGTCCCTCAAGTTGAAACTTATTTAAAGAAAAATTATTTAAATTTTAAGGCAATTTTAGTTTTGGGCAATGCTCTAGATCACTCTTGTAAGTTTGAAGCTATGGATCCAAATAAAAAAAGTGACCAAAAATGTCATCTTTTTATTAGCATGCATTAAATAGGAGCTATGAATCCCCTCCTAACACGACGGTCTTACTCTAACCTATGGACCAAGAAATAAGCCAGCCATTTAAACACCATTACATTAGACAAACCTTTAAAATCATACTGGACACAAAGGAATGTGATGCTAATATAAATGTTATGTAATGCTGGAAAAATTTTGACATAGCAAAGTGCATTGTTAACGTAAAAGAATCATTGCAAGAGCCATACACATTGAAACCATGCTGGAAAAACTGGCCTCATCTAACTGTCGATAATGGTGAAGAATCCGCGCAAATTCAAATATTAACTCAAAACATTTCTCAAGTTGTGAATGGCACAGGACGAAATGGTATCGAACAGATAGAATCAAGTGACATTAAAGAATTACTTGAATCGCAAGATGAAGATTTGATCGAAATAAACTTGGAGGAAATAATTAATCTCCGTTCAATTGAAGGAGACGCATCAACAAGAACTAAAAAGGTGACATTAAACTTAAAAAACTTTAGTGAAAGTTTACGAATGGCAAATAAGCTTTGTGATTAAAATACCCTTTGAAAGCGGCAAAACAAGGAAAAATTATTATATTATTAAAACTATTGCTTAAGCATAATATGGATGATGGAACCTCTTTATGTCGCCGTCTATGGTGCACTGAAAACGCACTTTGAAAGAGAGGTTAACATTTTCCAAAAATCTCATTCCGGACGCATTATTAATCAGTACGATGTAGCCAGATTGCTAGCACCAGCTTACCTTAAAATTGCTGAAGGCATAAATGCAGTTCGTGGCTTTGAACGACCTGGAATTTGGCCAGTAAATAAACACGCTTTTGATGATGAACATTTTGAATCAGCTGATGTACTTGCAGGCAGATCCAATTTGAATTCTCGAGCTGGAGTTTTTCCGAAAATCCATAACGATGCTCATGGTGATTTTCCAGAACTTAATGTCCAAAAGCATGAGTGATCAACCAGCTAGACCGTCTGTGGATGACACATTCTCAAGCAAATATGCTTCGAATCCCGCTGAAATTATGCCTTTACTAAAAGGGATTGATGAACCTCAGCCAAATGAGGTGCTAGCTGCAAGCCAATCTTCTGGTCAACCAAATTTAGCTCTAAACCCCATTCAAGACTCCAATGGACCGATCTCCGATTCAGAGAACAGAGATTATTTCATCATCAGGTGGAGCCGTCCCTAGTTCTTATCGGCCTTAAACTTCTCCTGCTCTTGAAATATATGAAGCCCCCAAAGACCCTCTCACTACAACACGCCGGTTCATCTAAGCCTGGATGTTCAAAGACTCACTACAACCCTTCGGAATTAAGATCTATATCTTAGCCAGCTAAACCAACAACAGCACGTAAACGAAAACTGCAAGAATCTGATATACTAACTAGTTCACCTATTAAGGAAGAATAGACGCAAAAATTTGAAAAAGCGAAAGTTAAGAATGTTATGAAGAATCTAGATGACGATTCAACTACTGATTTTAAGAAGACCGCCAAAGAAAATAAAAGGATTGCCAAAGAAAATAATAAGACCAAGAAATTAGCTACAGAAGATAGAAGTCAGTTTTAAAGATACTGAAAAACTTAATTAAAGCAATAATGTAATATGGGTGGATTTTTTTTTAATTGTTAATAAAGTTTAGTGTGGTGGTTTGAAGAATCGATGTGGTTTTAAAAGACTTCAATGAAAATAATCAAACTATTATAAAAAGAAATATATATATACATATATATATATATATATATATATATATATATATATATATATATATATATATATATATATATATATATATATATATATATATAACCTTGTTTCACTTCTTGAGGATAAAAATATAGATTTAATTAAACCTCCTTCGGTTAGTTCTGGTATAAAATTATCATAATCTAAGGTTTTAGAAGGCAAACGAATTGCTGCTCTATGAATTCATATAGAATGCGTCATTGTAAGAATACGAGAGTTTGATTTTCTCATTTGCTAATCATAATATGTTGCCTTTTACAAACTGTTGTTATCATTGCTGTAACATTGCTGATTTTATAATCACCTATAATATCAACATACATTTATTAATATTCATTTAAAAAAATTAATAACTAATTACGTTTAAAAAACAAATTTACTTAATGTTTTTTTATAAGTTAACATCAAGTCATTCTAATAAAAATATAATTTAATATAATAAATCTGTGACTATAAAATTATCCACAGCAAGTATTTTATTAGAATTAGCATTTATGAACCCTTTGTTACATATTACTGAACTAAATTAGTAACCCACAATATTTTATTTTACACTTAACCAACAATAATTTTGACAGTATATATACAGGTAGAAACTATTGACAATACTGACATGAAAACACTTTACCATAATGACGTCACAAACCGCGGCGCGTGCGTCGGCACGTGATTTTTTTTTAATTTTATAAATTTTAATTAATCCATAATTAATTGTAAAAAAAATTGCATCGATTATCAATATTATTTATGATAAAGTTTTAAAATAAAATAAAAAAATCGATATTTATTTTTTATCCAAAAACCCAATTTTAAGTACCAAATATCGGCTATAATCATATTGAAGATTAGTCCGAGCAACAGATTATTTCATTAAAAAAATATTATATCATTTTAGGAAATTAACTAACATCAAAACAGAGAGTTTCCAGTCATGCTTGCTGACAAACATGAGTCAGTGTACTATATCAGAAGAGTCAAACCAATTTGTAGTAACTGTATATAATCCATTGAGTAGAAATGTAGACAAAATTGTTAGACTACCAATTACAGAAAAATTATATAGTGTTATTGGACCTGATGGTAACAATATAATTAACCAACGTATGCAATGAGTTAACAATAATATATTATTACCTGTTAGGTAAAGCCGTCAATACTCAAATAATTCCTATACCAGAAAGCGTACAGAATCTTCCTGGGAGAACGAGCAAGGCAACTATCGAATTAATATTTATTGCTGAAGAAGTGCCGCCATTGGGATATAAGTCATATTATATCAGGAAATATGACGGAGATATTGTTACTGTTGAAGACCAAAAGAACGCATATCAACAAGCTAACGACAGCGTAAGTATTTAATGTAGGAAAGTCGTTCGAAAAGTTAGGTCCGACAATGGAAACACAAGATTGTTTTTTATTCATCACCTTGCAACTTAATTCAATATGTTTAAACCAACATCGTTCCAACTATTTAATATATAATATATTTAATAGTATATGAAAAGTCTTATATTTATGAAAGTTTTACAGGATAATCTCATTTGTCATTATTTGATGGTCGAAGAGTACAGAAATTTGTGTGACTAAAAGCTTTCCACTCAAAAAAAAATGGGTTAGGTGTTTTCTTTTATTTGGGATATCTCTGGCTAGTCATGCATTATAGATAGTTAAGAGCTGGATTTATTTATATTTGCAAATATTATTAAATTAAGAGTTGATTTAATAAGAGATGTAATAAAGATTGCATTTAAGATTCGATGTGTCCAACTCTGCCAAATATTCTTCGTCAATGTTTGCGAAGCCATTTTTTCAAGTTTGTGTAAAGAGCACTTTCTTTTTGAACATATGTGAACATTTATACTGAACAACACTCTTAGTTGGTTTAAATGGTCCAGTACTGAAGCAGCTTGATCTTCAATGATGATCCCACCTTTTGTCAGAGAGTCTATGAGCATCATCCCTTTACAATCCCACAAAACAGTAGCCATAGCTTTTTCTGCTGATGGAACCTCTTTTTTTGGCGCACTTTCACCTCCTTCTCTTCCTTGAACTAATGCGTATAATATAATATTTATCAAGTATAATCGAATCATACTTGACAAATATCATAATCATTTGATCATACTTGCGCCATTTCTGCTTTAGGCCGAAAACTATTAAAGGGAACCCTCGCCCTTGAGCTCATTCTGTGAATTATCTTTTATAGTTTCAATCGCTTTCCTCGAAACTGATAACTTAAATTTAAGAAAGAAAAATTAGTCAAATGGAATCAAATCGAGAAGAATAGAGTGCATGGTCATTGAAAATTGTTTTTAAACTTACATATTCACAAACCTGGTATTTACGAAGATTGTTCTGATGAGAGAGATCTGTAGGAGCTTGAAATCTCCATACGAAATCATCTACTAGGTGTTTCGGTTAATAATGTCGATTTTGCTAAGAGATGGCGTTACCAATACATTTGTTGATGTAGACTAATGACGTCTATGGCATTTGGAGGGTAAACATAAGCCATCAAAATCCAGTTTGTTATTAATTGCCATTGTGTAAAAAAACTTAGTTTTTCATAGCTTTCGTAGGAATTTCAGTAATCTTCTTTCATTTGAAGAAAACGGCTGATGAAAGTTATCGATTGGCAGTTGAAGTTTATGGTGAACAGGCTCTAACCCAAAAAACTTGTGAACGATGGTTTAATCGCTTTAAAATTGGTGATTTTGACATAAAAGGCAAGGAGCGTTCAGGGCAGCCGAAAAAGTTTGAAGATGCAGATTTGCAAGGATTATTGGATGAAGACTCAACTCAAATGTTGAAACAATTGACAGAAGCATTGAATGTTGCCCATTCCACCATTGTCGAATATATACACGCATTGGGAAAGATTCAAAAGGAAGAAAAATGAGCTCCATATGAATTGAAGGAAAGAGAGATTGAAAGGCGAAAAACCACTTGTGGAATTTTGTTTACCAGATCATGATTTTTTGCATCGAATTGTGACAGGTGATGAAAAATGGATTTATTTTCACAACCCAAAGCGCAAAAAATCATGGGTAGACCCAGGCCAGCCTTCAAGATCACAACCAATGCGCAATATCCATGAAAAGAAGGCTTTGCTATATATTTGGTGGAATAGTAGGTGAGCTGTGAATTACGAACTGCTGAAACCTGATGAAAGGATTACTGGCGATCAATACCGACAACAATTGATAAAATTGAACCGAGTATTGAAGGAAAAACGACCAAAATATGCCCAAAAACACAATAAAGTTATTTTTCAACATGACAGTGCTCGGCCCCATGTTGCAAAATGTGTAAATAACTATTTCGAAATCGTTAAAAGGGTCGTTCTGCCCTACCCGCCATATTCATAGTATTTAACTCTATCAGACTACAACTTATTCCGATCGGTGCAGCACGGACTTTTAAAACAACAATAACATTCTTACGAACAACTGAAAATTTGGCTTGATAAATGATTAACTTTAAAAAACCAAAGATGGGAAAAAGTAATTACTAACGAGGATAAACGCTCAAAGTCGAAAAGATCGACATTGTTAAGCGAAACACCTATTAGTATTACTGTATACGCATCTTATAACTTCTGTGTCTTCAATGATATATCGTGTTTCAAGTCTTACACCAGAATGTTTGCTATGAACACTTATCATTCAATTTTTATATCAAATATTCCAATGTAATACTTGATATAACCTGTTCTTTGCAGTATTAAAAACTAAATATACTCACTTTCTTTTCAGAAAATTAGTTTTTATATAGATCCTCTTACCGGTATTGTTAGTCAAATAAACTTTAGTAACTTGGTCTTAGATGTTGAGCAAACGTTCTGGTATTACAGAGGATCTACTGGAGGATCCAGACCATCAGGTGCCTATCTCTTCAGGTAAGCAAAAAAATTTATCCACCAGGTGGATAAGATTGAAATGTTTCAAGATTGTGAGCCGAGCGTGTCAATATATATACGTAGAATTGGTTCATATTCTTCAATATCACCAATCAATGATACATTAATTACTGTCATCATTGTTATCATTATACATTATACATTAATATTGTCACATACATTACCATTGTTAAACTTCCTGTTATCTTTTAACCAACCTGTTTATACCATGTTCATAAATCTCGTTCAAAAAACTCTATGTTCATTAGAATAAGTGGTAACCAGCTTCAATGAATATGAAGGACGGGATGAAATATTCCACTGAAGACTTTAAAGGTCAAGGAGGGTAAAATGTATACGAGGGCTGCTATTTATGTATCCGGAATTGGCAACAATAGGTATGGCTAGGCGCCATCTAACATATGCATCGCAAAGTTTGACATTGTTGACTGTATACGTACTCAGAAAGTTTTGTTATACGGACGCTATTTATGCTGTTTGGTGACTTGAAAATTTTATCTCAGTCAACAAATGGAATTAACTCATGAGAATGTTCGTGCGACGATTTACCACGACTTTCAACGTGGATTATCTCAACAACAGTGCAGCGATCAACTCACTTCGACTTTTGGCGATGAAGCACCATCTAAAACTACTGTATATCACTAGTTTAGTAAATTCAATCGTAGTTGTCTTTTACTCATTCACGAATTTAAATAAGGTCGTCTAAAATCGGTTGTTGTGTTAGAAAACATTGATACTGTGCGCGAATTGATAAAGCAAGATCACCATGTGACATACCGTGAGATTGAGGCATCCCCGGATATTAGTATGACAAACATACAACATATTTTATATGAACATTTACACAGGATACATTGTGCGCGTTGGATTCCGCATATTTTGGCAATCTCTCAAAAAAAGGCTCGAGTCGATTGTTGTAAAGAAATGCTCAAAAAGTACAATCTTGGTGCGTCAATTGCCCTATATAACATCTACACAGGTGACGAATCTTGGATCTATACGTATGAGCCCGAAAGTAAACAGCAGTGGAACGTATGGGTCTATCAAAATGAGCCAATCCCAACAAAAGTTGTTCGCGCGTGAAGCAAATGGTCGCCTGTTTTTTGGGATAAATGGGCATGTGCCTACAGTGCCAGTAGAGAATCGGAGAATGATCAATTCTGAATGGTACAAAACCGTTTGTTTGTCAGAAGTATTAGAAGAAATAAGAAAAAACAACCAGCGATACAGGATCATTTTTCACCATAACAACGTGAGCTCTCACACATCGGACCGATCAACTTTTATTTATTATTCCGGATACATAAATAGCAACCCTCCGTATTTACCCAGTTATGTAGATCAAAAATTATTTACGGAAAAAATATTTACACACAACTGTTTTGTTTACGTTCAGATTCGCTTTTATTTGCCCTCCGTCAACCTGGCGCCACACATTAGCCATATGAAATGTCAAGCGTCACTTAACCAATGTGTGAATGATAAAGTTGAAGCTGGTGAAGGTTGTCATTTGCGTTAGCCACTTGCCAATGGGTTGTCAGATTTGTGTCCCACATCAAGGGAACTGGCGCAAGCTCCCCATCCACACATTGGATACACTGTATGCTATCTTTTCAGTGCGTTGAGACAGTTTATATTTTGTTTTATTAGTGATGTTGATATTTGCTCAGTTTCTTATGAACTGATGATATGGAAAGTGTATAGTCAATGTGTGGATGCCCACTTGTGTTTTCTGAAAGAGCACCCAACATTGGATCAAACATTAGCGGTTTGATTGTTGGATCAAACAATGTGTGGCTCCGGTTTTAGTCAAGTTGATTCAAATTGAAAATGTCGATTGGTAACTTTTATGTACGCCACATTATGATTTTTATTTCATAAAGAGATAGTTTCAAAAACACTATCCAAACAAAAAAATAAGACTTCTGCCTTTAAGGAGAGGGTTCTATTAGAGAGACCACGGTGCAGAATTGGTTTGATCGGTTTAGGGGCAGAGATCGTCGCGTTGGTACTCTTTTAAATACTGATGTCGAGGAAATATAGTTCATAATAGCCGAAAATACCCACAACACGGGCCGTAAAATAGTAGCTAAGTTAAATATTGGCAAATCGACCGTTTTGGACCATCTGAGAAAAAGTTGGTACGTCTATCAATACGTTGTGTGAATCCTTCACAAATTTAGTGAACGAAAACGGTTAGACCATTCGGTCTAACCGTTCGCATATATTCGCATATATTCATATGCGATCTTTTGCTGAAAAAAAATTTGAGGCTCTATTTCTGAAGGTGGTGATAACTGGTGATGAAAAGTGTATTGTGTATAACAACACGCAATGGAAAAAGTCATGAGGGTTGCCAGGCTCAACGGTTTTAAGTACCGCAAAAGATTACCTTCATCTGAAGAAGATGATGCTTTCCATTTCGTGCGATTGGAACCGACCAAAACACTTTGAGCTTCCTTGACGCAACTAAACCATCGATGTTGATCGCTACTGCTCACAAGAAGATTGGCTAAAGGCAGCAACTGAAGAAAAACGGCCAGAATTAGCAAACAGCAATTAGCAAAGGCGTCGTGTTTCATAATGACAATGCACCAACACACCTTTCAATCAGGACTCGTCAAAAATTGTTGACCTTCAATTGGGATGTTTTGCTTTATCCACCTTATTCACCGGACATCGCATCCTTGGACTACCATCGCTTCATTTAAATGGGATATCTTTTAAAGCGGATGAAGAGGTGAAATTAACCTGTTGACATTTTTTTTCCAATAAAGATGTTAATTTTTAGCAAAAAGCCATCTTGGACCTACCTACCTGCGTTTGCAAGAAATTTAAAATAACAATAGTAATTACATAATATACTAAATAAATATTTACATAAAATATTTTCATTTCTCTTTATCTTAAAAGCCCCCTACAAACTTTCCGGATAACCCGATATTTCCAATTATTGTATGAATAATATTTTTGATCAATATAGCTTTTGAAAAAAATCTGACTCGCTGTCCATACTGAGTTATCAGGTATTTCGAATGATAATCATACTTGAACACTACCGTTCCAAAAACTAACTCTACCGTCGTAACATATCGGTCAATAAGTCCCTGGTCTGACATATAGATGGCGTCACTTACGAAAAATCCTACCGGTAGTCGATTGCGCCAACCTTCAAATATCATGTATCAATATTTCATGATAATCTACATATTAGTTTCTGAGTTGTGCTTCAAGTGACGCTACTTTTGTTATTTTCAAAACAATGGAAAAAAAAGAATTTCGTGTGTTTTTAAGCATTGTTTTTGATGAAAAAAAAAACGTTGAGCAAAACAATAGTTTGATAAGCATTACCCGGAGTCTGCCACAGGAAAATCAACCATAATTGATTGGTATGTTGAATTCAAACGTGACGTACAACGTCCAAATGAGGTGGTTAACCCAGAATATCAGAAAAATTCAGTAAAGCTGCAAGAGATAGCTAATATTATGGAGATATCGAATGGAGGTGTTTACACAATTTTGCATGAACATTTCGGAATGCGTAAATTAATATCGAAATGGGTACCTCGTTTACTCACAGCAGACCAAAAACAACAACGTATGGATGATTTTGAGCCATGTTTGGAGCTGTTTAAGTGAAATAGAAATGATCTTTAATCCGCTATGTATCAATGCATGAAACGTGGATCCGTCACTATACCCCGGGGTTAAATCGGCAGCCAGCTGAGTGAACAGCAGCCGGTGAAAGACGTCCAAAGCGACCAAAAACACAACCATTGGCAAGCAAGGCAAGCAAACGAGATCACGAAAATAAGGTTCCAAATTAACAAAAAAAGTGTAAGACAATGTACCGTGTCACGAATCGTTGGCAACGATGTCTGATTTACATGAAGAAATATGGTGTAGAAATATTAGAAAAGCGTTGGAATGATTGTATTGATTTTCAAGGAGAATATATTGATGAATACAGTCGAAATTTTCAAAAAATAGTGTGTTTTATTTATCAGGCAGGGACTTATTGGCCAATGTGTTAATAATCTATAATTTTATTTTTTTTATTTAGAACTGAGAGTGCAGCTGAAAAAATATCAAACAATGTAAAATTCGCTATCTACACTGGTGACATTGTTACTGAAGTGCATCAAGTATTTTCCGATTTTGTTAGCCAGGTCGTTAGAGTTTACGTGAACCAGAATTATGTGGAATTCGACTGGATCGTCGGACCTTTAGACAGAAGGTAATCAAAGTAATTCCCATCAAAACCATAATACCAATTCATTAATGTTTGCAGCATCGGAAAAGAAGTGATAACAAGGTACTCGACAAGTATAAAGTCAAAATCCACATTCTATACTGATTCAAATGGCAGAGAAGCCATGAAACGGATAAAAAACTATAGGCCTACATGGAAGAACGATATTAGCGACAAAGAAACATCAAATTATTATCCAGTAACATCTAAGATTATACTGAAAAACGACGATCAAAATTTGGAATTTGCTGTGTTGACTGATCGAGCTGAGGGTGGATCTAGCTTGAAAGATGGTGAAATCGAATTAATGGTAAGATTCGGAAGTGGTTCAAAAAGAACCCGAACTTTTTCTATGTAAATGTAATAATCACACCATATTTTTTTTATTCTCTATCTGTGTCGTATAGACATTACAAATTGTGACTAGATGAAATCTATCTAACTAACAATATGTTTCTATTATCTAAACTAAAACGTATCTTTATCTTAGTCTGTTTGGTACATACTTGTCCAGCAACATGCTCTACAATGCACTAATCACTCTTTTCATGTGATTGACCACGCACAGAATAAATTCCAGGCACCTTTCATTGTCAGTACACTAATTCGAACGGTTTCAGTCTCTTCAGCCGCCAAATAAGTCCGTTGTTGTCGAGTAACGAGATCACTTCGACATTTTCATGGCTTTCCAATCTCTTCTGATATTTGTTTGCAAACCCCTTGATCTCATCTTCAACCATCGGGATAAACCACTTATTCCGTTCAATCAACTTTTTCAATTATTAATGTAAGGTTCAGTAAACTTCACGGTTCATAATTTTATCATATAAATAGAACATAGTTTAGTTTTAGAATTAGATTAAATCATCTCCTGATGATGCTACATGGTTAGCGAAACGTGCGTAGAAAAGTTTCAAAAAGTAATTTGGTGTTTAGTGGTAAATCTCTTCGAGTTTACACACTACACAAGAATGAGTCGAATATGAGACTCATTCTTTTATTCGGTTTAATTCTCCAGAAAATTAATAATCGTCATTGATGAAATGACCTTCACGATATGAACAGAGTGCGTTATTAAAATCGAACAATTTTTCTCAAAAAAATGTGTAATGACAATTACATAAAATTATTTTGCATATCTTTAGGGAGAACCCCCTAGAGTATATGAATTCCCCTTCTTCTTCTTATTCCTATGGTGCTATAGCCCATTAGTGAGCCTTGACCTTATTCAATCTTCGCCTCCAACCGTATCGATATATTGAATCAATTCAATTTGAAGCTGGGTACGAGGTATGCAAACAAAGCAATGAAACTGATAATGTAGCATTCGATCTGGAAACACTTTTGGATTTCCTTCGGGAGGCTGACAGGTCAACATCTGATACGCCTCCAATACAAATTTGAACTCCCTATAGCCATTATGTGGTCCATAGCAATTACTTTTGTAAACCGGCTTTTTTAGCGCGTTCTAAAAATGAGTGATGAACGATTTTTAGCGCTATCAAGTTTTGTTTCAGATTTAAGTACAGTTCGACGTAAACTTTTGCAGAACTTTAATAGATCTATAGAAAGAGTGTTTTTTCAAGAGCCCAGGTTTTCATATGGTTTAAGATGACACCAGAAAGCTGAGACTCGATTGAAGATCCTCGTAGCGAAAGACTTTCAACTGCAAGATATGTTCACAGAATCCAGGATTTTGTGTATTCTAATCGTGAGTTGACGGTCAGAATGATTGAGAAAGAGTTAAATATGACTTACACAATAGTTCATCTGATTTTGACTAATGCATTGGGTATAAAGAAAATCTGCGCAAAAATGGTTCCGAAAAACCTTTTTTAGCCTGAAATCGCTTAAAAACTCCGTAAAAGGAGCTTCGTGTGAGACCGAACATCAAGAACATCTTCTTGCTTCACGACATCAATGCGTCTTTCCACACAACAATTTCATTAAATTCGTTTTTTACTAGTAAAAACAACACAATGGCAGCCCCCTTATTCACCAGACTTGAGTCCAAGTACACCATTGGGAGACATTGAAAAGGCATTTGAATTAAATTAAAAAATATATAAAAAATCAATCTCGTTACTCTATTTATACACCTCGCTTCAGGTTTCCTAACCAAATGTACACCAACTGTTCGTACGTTCTGAATGAATTTAGCCTGAAGGAAATGTTCAATACTCGTCCTAAAGCTCCTTGAATATTGATTATATGGTGATCTGCAGAGATGTAACGTTAGAGTGTGTCGACTTGTTGCCCCCTATCTAAATTCGCAAATACTGATTCATTGACGACCTATGTTACGTTGAAATGTCTTGCTTATTAGTGATCATATCAACAACTGAACTGGATTCAGCTCTGGACTAGTACGAGGCCTGAACTATTAGGACCAAAATACGTCAATGTTATCTAACAATCCGTTGTGGAGCAAATCGTTCCTATGTACCGATGCACCATCTTAGTGAAAGATGTATAGCCATCTGGACGCCTCAGTTTCTATCCAAGGTTTCAATACATAAACTTCTTTCACCACGGTTGTCACCTTGGTGATGCCATCTATATATTACAAATTTAATATTTCCTTCAACCCCTAAATATACCATCGATTCAGTCTTCGGTCGCTTTTTTAATTTATGCATTTTCTATAAACATTAATAAGTATAAGAGAAAAGATAGCATTCACAGACTCCATTTCCTATTTTAAATTTGGTCGACATTTCATCATCGTCACTGACAAAAGCAATCTTACAAGGCCAGAGTGAAATCAGATATGTTTCAAATGAAAGATTGTTTTTCATTTAAAAAGTAAATTTTATTTTTTCAAAATCGGTTTATTTTTTAACGTAGTCTTCTTTTATTCGATGGTCTTTGCCAAACGATTTTCCAACTTTTTTATGCCTTCTAAAGAGTATAACTTGCCGAACTTTGAAAAATAGTCCTCAGTTTCACCAATGATCTTTTTATTTGATATTAATTTATTACCAGACAGACATTTGTTCATGTTTGGAAAGAGAAAAAAGTCGAAGGGGGCAAGTCCGGAGAATACGGTGGATGCGGCGTCAATCTGTATGGCTCTCTCATCAAAAATGCGGCTGTGACCACCTTATCCTTCTCCACTTCTACAAATCCCTCATCAGGCCAAAAGTTGACTATGGCTGCATCGCCTACATGTCTACCCCTGCAATCTATCTGCGTCAGATAGAAGTGATGCAAAACTCAGCCCTTAGGTTAGATCTAGGAGCGTTCAGAACCGTCCAATCACCAGTTTTCATTATTTTTGAAATTGCAACACTTAATATAAGTCGGATCTTCTTTTGAGATATGCAGTAGATTTTAGATGTAGACCTTTCATTCCCTTTTATCAATCTTTCTTTGGTCCCCTTGATTTCTCCAATCCTGTTTTTTCTCATCGATTAAAGAGTTCGGGCACTGCTCTGTCCAATTTTCTCTTTGACTCTGGTATTTCTTTACGTCCGACCTAATAACGTCATTTACACTGATGCCTCCAAGTCGATGGATGGCGTGAGTTCAGCCTTCGTTCACGATAATTTTACTAGTATTTTTCTTCTTCACACCTGGAATATTATCCTTTCTGCCGAACTTTTAGCTATTAGAGAGGCCATTTCTTATACACTCTCCCGTCCAACATCCAATTAGCTTATCTGCTCTAATTCCTTAAGTTATTTTTAATATCTTGTTTCTCCCCTTTGTTTACATCTAGTTGTTAATATTCTTTCCCTCATTCAGGAGTTCCAATCTAGAGGGTTGGTAGTAAAATTCCTCAGGATCTCTGGCCATGCAGGCACACTGGGTAATAAACGAGCAGGCTACTGCTCCAAAATGACAGTAAAAGAAAATTTTCCCATCATCAATTTTCCCAAGGGCACCGGGATGCCCTTTTCCATCAGCGGGATGTCCTTTTCCATCACCGGGATGCCCTTTTCCATCACCGGGATGCTTTCTCCCCCATCTCACTAATTGTTCAAGATATTGTTCAATTCGAGTGGGATACTTTGGGTTACTCCTTCAAGTTATATACCGTGCAAATTAGATTCTTAGAATGTGGTCCCCCTCCAACTATCGAGCGTCATCTTTTTGTAAAATGGAACAGGCTTAGAATCGTACACTGTCGCTTCTCACATGGTCATCTAATAAGTGGTATCCCTCCGTCAGTATGTACCTTATGTAGTACATATTGGCTCCTCTTTCTGTTCGTCACGTTTTACTAGAGTGCCATTCGCTATCTGCTCTTGCGCAAAGATATAAACTTCCCAGGGACCTTCCGTCTATGTTATCCCTTCATTGCTCCAATTCTTTTTTTGAATTTCTCCGTTTCTCTTCCTACTTTCCTTTGATATAGCCCATCTCTTTCTCTTGAAATACATTTTGAGCTCTATTCTAAGCATTATAGCTGAAGATTTATAGCATTCCTTTATTTACTGTCTACTGTCTACTCTCGTTTGGGTTTGAATTTTTAGGGTTAGCGGCGCATCAACAACTGAAAAGACTATCTTATAGCATTCTAGGATAGCGCGAGGGCACCCCCTCGCGCTATCAACCTTTGGTTTTTGAGCTTAACCATAAATCTATCGATACGCCTATCGACTAGCGAGTGACTAACATAGAAAACCTCTCAAAAGGCATCCGGCCTTACCCAGCCTTGAACTAGTGTAACTAACTAATGATTCCTTGTCAGATTTTACACTCTTACCTAGAAACATTCACAAACATGTAAAGTACCAACATTTTAATTCGTTTAAATCTGAACAATCTGCATGTTACAATTACGCACATTCGAAAATGGATTTTTTTTAGTTACACAGAAATTGTTTGCGAGACGACACTCTTGGAGTTGAGGAAGCTTTACAGGAACAAGCTTTTAAAAAACCCATTGTAGTACGAGGATCACATTATGTTGTCGCTGGTCATATTAAAAACACAACTGATTCAGGTAGGAATAAAAATAATTTTTACTACTACTACTACACTAAACTCAAGGAGATTTACCACCAAATATCAAATAATGTGGTTTACATTTCTCAACGTGCGATTCGCTAACCTTGCTATCATCATTAGGAGATGATTCAATATGATCAGTATTGAATATCAATATTGAATCATCTCCTGAAGGTTACCGAAAAGCGCTTAAAATAAGTGATTTGTTGTTTAGTAGTAAATTTCTTTGAATTTAGTGTTTTACTCCAAAGGCTCTAATAGAAGAATTGAACTAATAGTACATTTATAAAAAGAGGCAGATAAAACTAGAATAAACCATAATTTTAGAACCAACAGCTGCAGCAATAGAACACAGAATCGCTGATGAGAAACTCCTAGATTCCTGGGTGTTCATATCTCCAACTCAAGCAACCACATTTGACGAACACAAGAAACAACTAAGTTTAGAAGTAAAATTTTATATTAATAATAAAAAACGGCTTCTCTAACAATATCAAATAGTTTTCAGGTTTACAACGCTCTCTCCCAGAAAACGTTCATATCATGACACTGGAACCATGGACCGGTTCCACACTTTTACTCAGATTAGAACACACGTTTGAAAAAAACGATGACTTAGTATTATCTCAACCAGTTACTGTAGATTTAAAAGTAAGTTTAAAGCAATGAAATAGAAAACGTAATCCAATTTAATATATTTAGGGGCTGTTTACCACTTTTGAAATAAATTATATTCGTGAAACTACACTTGGTGGCAATCAATGGCTGGAAGAGAACGAAAGACTGAGCTTTAGGTCTACCGATCAAGAGGATGGTAGTCAACAAACGGTAAATAGTTATGCAAAAAAAATGCTTGATGAGTATGCCGTGATCTTACAACCAATGCAAATTCGTACATTTGTAATAGATATTTTGTTTAAAAATTAAATATAAGCAAAATAAAACATTGTTTTTGTTTAGTCTTTGTTTTTAATTTTAAAGTGCCAGAAAGAAAAATTTCAGACTCAAATATATTAGGAAACAAAAATATATTGGAGAATTGTTTTATATACCTGGTATATAAAACATATTCAAAATATATTCATAATATGGAATATCTTGAACGTAAAACTGATACACTTTTTTCTTGTTTACCTTTAAGTTTTTTTATGCAATTGATAAAAAAAATGAGACAAAGTAAATGGTTTAAAAAATTAATATTTATTATGCTGTGACTAATGCTGCGTATTATGTGTATTTTTCGTTAAAAATACTAAAAACCCTGTTCTGTTATTGAAATGCTATGATGCGTTCGTGCATCACGTCATTTGATGAAATTTACTATTAAAATCTCTATAGCAACTCGCCTTCAACAAATACCACAGGCAATCTCAGAATGTGTCCTATACGCTATCCTATAAGCGCTAACCAATATGTCATAGTGATCAGCTCATATTGACAGCACACAGTGATCAGCTCACCGCTTCAACTTTGGCAGCCGACATAAAGGCTAAAGATATACTTACGTATTATTGTTTGCCTTTTTTTGGGAGCAGGAGGTGTCACAAGATTTCAGAGCATCATCATTTCACATCATCATTAGTATTTTTAAAAAGAAAGGAGACCAAGCTGATTGCAATAACACAGGTAGGCATGATTTTTGTATCATTAATGAGAATTTTCTTTTTGAGTTTTATTTTGGGTAGTTATTAAAACATCTATTCACAAAAATGGCCTAGCACGGCCCATTTTCAAGTACCTGCTTCTCAATGATATCATAGGGCCATTGGCATTATTTGCACCTGACTTTGAACTGGACAATGTAGGAATTACCACAAGACTGTAGCGGGTGTATTTCCACAGTATTTTAAGAACCTTTAAGGGTAGTTTTATTGTTTTCTATAGTTTAATTTGTTTCTGACTCGTTTACTCGTTTTTTTATAGTTTAGTTTGTTTCTGACTCGTTTACAACACAGTCAAGTGCTTAAGTCGATTTTATATAAAATGGCAAATTCTAGTCATATATCTCAAATAAGGAAGTTTCTAGTTGATTTTCGTTTTCAACAAAAATTAAATGAAAAGGAATTGGCAGCTTGGAAGTGTTTTGTAAATATAGTGAAAGGATTTCTGAGCACTACGAAAGATGATCTATAAAAAACTTCAGAAATAAACTCCTGATAGCCTATGAAACACTAGTGTCGCATATCCTTAAAAAAATATTTTTTACACTACCATTTAGATTTTTTGTCGGAAAATTTGGGTGCAGTAAGCGACGAACAAGGAGAGAGGTTTGGTTTGGTAAACATATCTGTTACTTATCCTATATTATGGGCTGCCTCGAGAAAGTTTTTGATAGCTTTTTCATCTTTCAATAAAACTGATTGGAAATCACTGACGGAGGAGATTTGACGTTAAACCTAAGTAAATTGAAATCAAATAATGAAACCTTGCTATTAAAGCATCAAGCTCATCATTCCCATTAAAAGCATTTTTTTTTATATATAGTTATTTTATGTAATAATTTTACTAGATTTGCATTTTGTGGTATTTTGATTAGTTTTTTTTTATTTTTTACTCTATAGTTAAACCTATCAAAGTTAGTAGCAGTGTGTCAGCTGTCAAAACACATTTAAAATTGATGAATTTGTAAAAATTACAATAATAGAAAGGCAGGGTGCCTGCCCAAAACAGAAAAAATTGGCACGTGGTTTACGAGATAAAAAAGTTTGGAGTCTGTTTTAGAGCCTTCTGAAAATTTCGCCGTAGAGTTTTCGAAAATCATGACATGTCTCTGGAGATAAAGATGGCCGTGTACCGAGGTATACCAAATGATACCATAAAAAATTAAATAAAGAAGTTCTCGGTGGGGAGAACTGTTAGTCGATAAAGGTTATCATGGGACGAGGGTGCCGTTTAAAAAGGTATATATTATATGGGAACTGATCTTAAGTGAACGTAGGCAACGAGGTCAAAGACTTCGATACAACAATGTATTTATATATATTTATATTTCATTAGTTGTAGAGTTTTGTCGGCTGATATTTCAATAAGTTGGTTGTGAATCTCAATAAGTAATTCAGCAGCTGCAACAACATTTTCATCAAACGGAGTGAGAACCATCTTTTCGACAAATCATACTTGCTAGCTGGAAAATATTCCAGTAGCTCAATTTTCAATTCGCGTAACTGCGTTTTCGTGCTTTCCAACGCGCGATCAATAACAGAATTTTCTAAATTCATATTTTTGGTAATGCAATTCGAAGTTATAGTAAATGCATCAAAATTGCGTTTTTCAACGCGTATAATCCATAAACCCAAAAAAAGTTTGTTGACGAAGGCATTGACTTTGTCTGTCATCAGTAAAATGTTTTTGTTACTCGGCTTTGTAAACTTGTATTCAAGTCATTCAAATGTGCGAATAAATTTCACTCAAATAAGCCAACAGTTATAAAGTTTCTTCATCTTATAAATACTCTGAAAATGAACTATTTTTATCTGAAAAAGATTTTCAATTCATCTCGCAATTGAAAAAGCCTCTTTAGAACTTTTTCTCGTGACAACCACCTGACTTCGGTATAGAAAAACAGTGAATTGTATTTGACACCCATTTTTTCGCACAATGTGGAAAGCGATCTAATCTGCAATGGTCGGTTTTTAATAAAATTATAAATTTTTACGGCTTCTGACAGAAGATTTTGTAACTTATCTGACATCTTTTTTGTAACAAGCGCATTTCTGTGAAGAAGGCGGTGAGTCCATTCCATATGTGCCATCATATATTTTAATGTTACTATCACACCACTATTATTTCCCGTTATCGCTTTCGCACTATCGGTACATACCGCAATGCATTAATTAAAGTCCAAGTTTTAGTTTGGTGTTGCATCAATAAAAGTTTTAAACTGGCATTGGCCAGTTACACTACCATAGTTTTGCAAAATAGCATATTTTCTTTAATTGACTCCTCACGTTCGTATTCAACACGTCTGTTGACTCGTCGAACTGAAGACCGAAAAAATCACTTAATTTAATCTTTTCACTATTTGATCGTGAATATCATAGTGTCATTTAAAAGAGGTATAGTTTTCAACTTTTTTGCTTCTTTCGGACTTGTCATCACATTGACCATATCAATGACAGCGGGTAAAATGAACTTTTCCAAAATCGTGTGGGGCTTAGACTCCCTGGCCACTAAATAGGATGCTTGAAGTGCTGCGGTCTGATTACGGCTTGATTTGTTGAGTGATTTACGCTCGAAAAATTCTAATGGTTTGTTTTGTAACGACGGGTGTTTTGTTTCCAGATGCTGGACTAATTTTGAAGACATCATCCTTTTCACTGACAAAACAAATAACACATTGCGACTTGTCATCCAAGGCAATGAATCAATGTTTTAAATATATTTCATTGTACAATCTAGTTTTTTTCGTTACTGTTTCACCAGATGTAGACGGTGCATTTCGTTTTATCACTAATTTATTCATTATTAATTTATTTTATTACACCACCCTGTTATTAATTTATTTAACACTGAGTGGGAGAAGAAATCGTTGTATTTATCACTGAGTGAGAGAAGAAATTGTAGTCTTCGTAAAAACATAATTAAAAATGAGACTTTTTATTACCAAAGTGCATAGCTTGTACGAACCTGCCTAAGCGCACTCGGGACGAATGATCTGTATTGCATGCGCGGGCAGGTGGCGCGAGGTGCGCGAACCGTTTATTTTCCAAGTGCATGCAAGTCCAGGGCACCGGTTCGAACTGGTAAAAGTAATATAAGAACAAGGGGTTACACAAATCTTGCAGTTCGGTATTTGTGGATGTGTGCGGTATTTCGGTATAAGTGTAACGGCCCATTCACACATACATCAGTCATTAACGATTCATCATTTAATACAAAGACAAATAGATGATTCGTGTTTTTTTTACGATTCGTAAGCGTATGAAAACGCTCGTAGAATTTTATAGGCCATTTAAAAATATAAACAATTCTTCATAAATCACGATACTGAAAAAAGACCAAATTATCGCCGTGTTAATCGGCCGATTTAACGTCAAATTAACCTATTGTAATAAAGGGGTCGCAACGTTTTTTATTTGACTTTTTGACTATTTAATGGGTCGTAACACTAAAAAGGTTGAGAAACGATGCAGTATATAAATAATTACAGAATACATTTGTTTTCTTATCAACAGATGACGTCGAATCATACAATGAAAATACATAAACTGATTGCTCACCTTAATATTAAAACTTTCTATACGCACGGTATAGCATGACCATATCGACTGGAAATCTAAAGTCTGGATTTAGATTTCCAATATTTTCTAAGCAAGCGCACACTAAGCTTTCCATTTATTTGAGGTTTGAATTTTATAACCTTCAGACATTTATTTACAGATATGTTCTCGCGAAATACTAAAAGTTGACTTAATAATGTTATCTAGCCTTCTAGTGATTCGTATTTCATATACATAAACGGTAAGTTAATTGTAAGAATTATAATATTTATGATATTACATAAACTACTATATATTCTATGTACATTCAGACTATATGTAGTTTATAAGTTATCGTGAAAAGTTGAAGCAGTTATATTGATTTTTTTATTGTGAGCGTATCTGTACAATGAATTATTCAAATATTATGAATAGTCAGCCCATAAAAAAGGTTATATGAAGGCCTTGACATAGCTTTCAAATATCCAAAAAAGTTTTGTTCTGGGAAGAACAGTCTGGCCACACATTAATTAATTTCCAAAATATTGAAATAATTTTCTCGGGGGATGTTTTGGTTTTTTTTTTTTCGTAAAGATATTATTTAGATATCTACTCTATTCACTCCACTGGCCTTCCAGTAACTTTTGCGAGGTTTCAATAAAATATTTCTTACCGAGACATATTCTAACTTACAAAGGGTGAAAAATATCTTCACGTCCCAGGTCTTTATTGCAACCTTTACGTTGTCTAAAAATGCTGTGTCATATTAGTCAGTAAAGGTTTTTCCTTTTTTCAAAATAGTTAATTAGAAAATTTTTATGCTAGAAAATCTAGATTATGTATCAAAGGGATTTTGTATTTTTTTTCCCGATAAACCTCTTTAGACGCATTTTCTTTTTAATCCATTTATTAAGAATTTAAGTGCTGGTTTCCGCTGATGATATATATATATATATATATATATATATATATATATATATATATATATATATATATATATATATATATATATATATATATATATATATACAGGGTGATTCACGGTGACTGGTACATTAGACGTTTAGAGAGAACTGCTTAAAGTAAAAATTTGAAATTTTTTAGACTTATGTAAATAAACGTGAGCTCTCCATTTAAAATATTTTTTGTAGTGCGGTGTTGCCAAATCTACTCGTAGCTTATACAAAGTTTGTTTTTTTTAAATGGAATACCCTACATAATATTAACTTTTTAGAATCTAGGAGGTATTTTGAAACATTTTTATATAACACATGCTATACCTACCTTGAGCCATTTCAGAAATAAAAAATATTTTTAAGAAATTTGGCAAGATATATGAAAACCCTGTATATAAAAATATTTCTTTTTACAACCAGCATAGCTAAATATCTGAATTATTGCATATGCTTTCTTAATAAGTTGCTTTATGATAACATAACATGAGAATTAATTTATCGGATACAGAGTGTTTACAAAATAGTGCGCATTTAATAGAACTTAAAAATTCATGTTTTGTAGGAATTTGAAATGGGACACCCTGTATTTTGTAGTGGAGCACAAAAGGGCAACAAATTCTGTATCTAAAAGTATTAAGTGATGATATACCTATTTTTAGCGGTTTTCGACTAATAAGCAATAAACCAAAGTAATGCAATTAATGCAAAGATATTGGTTATTTTAGTAGTGGGCCACGGCCGACTAGGGTGGCATTACTTCTAAACGTATATTATGAAAATGTATGTATTTGACATTATTAGTTTGATAATTCATAAATACATAAGTAATAGTGTCAGTAAAAAATGGAAGAAATTAATTCGAATGCAGTGATTATCAATTAATTTATTTTATATGGACAGTGTGAGAAAATTATCGACCGCACCCGCAGACCATTTAACCAATGTATCCTAATTTAGCACGAATGAATAAAAGAAAAGTTGGTTTTTCGAAGACACCCCAGAATTTGACCAAGCCAGTAACATCTGATGAGGATAACGAGATTAACATTCTAGCTTATTTCCATGCGTTTGCATGCATTTACACTCTTCTATTAGAAAAGCTGAAGACGAGCTGTATATAGCATTCTCTTTTATACAAAGAATACTGAAAAAATACGGCATGCGCCCTTAGCAATTTTCTAAAGCTCAGTTTCTCAAACCAGATGACTGTTCTCAAAGAGTGGAATTTTGTAAAAATGTATTAGTTCATTTCCAGGCAGATCGACATCGACAAAAAATAATCTAGACTGTAAGTCCAAATTTCCGAGAGAAAGAATTTTTAACAGACGAAATTGTCACTTCTGGGCCAATAAAAATCCTCATTTTACCAAGGATTCCGCATTCTAAAAGAAATTTATTTTTAATGTTTTTTGTTTAATGATAGACAAACAAATTTGATATTTTATTTACGATGAACAGTTAATTTCACGAAAATATCTAGAAATAGTAACAACAATAGTAAAGGATTTACAGAAAACCTTCCACAGGCAGTGTATTGAAGCTGTTGGTACCAACTTGATGGTGTTCCGGCACACTGTACAGAAGAAGTAAGCAGGCAACTCTATGAACTATTCCAAGACTGGTGGTTTTGACGTTTGGGTCTGTGAAATTGGCTGCTGAGATCACCCGATTTAATTCCCCTTGATTTCTATCTTTGAGGTACTGTAAAAGGCAATATCTACAAAACGCCAGTAAACACTAGAGAGGAGTTAAGACATCGGGTGAATCAAACATTCGCAACCTGAGATCGTATTGGGATAAAAAGAGCCGTTACGGAAGGGATCCATATTAGAATGTTGAAGTGTTTAGTGGTAAACAGTCAGCGTTTCGAATATTTGCTTTAAAAATAGTTTTTTAGATAGTATTATGTTTCTAATTTTAATTTTGTGTTATTGTTTACTAAAATAAAATAAACCGTTATATTTGCTTTAATTACATAATTTTGGTTTTTTGTTTATAAGTCGAAAACCGTTAAAAATAGACATATCATCACTTAATACTTTTAGATACCGAATTTGTTGCTCTTTTGAGCTCCACTATAAAACACAGAATGCTCCATTTAAAATTCCTACATAAAATACATTTTAAGTCCTATCAAAAGATCACTATTTTGTAAACGCCCTGTATGCGATAAATTAATTCTCATGTCATATTGTCATAAGACAACCTATTAAGAAATTATATTCAAAAATTTAGGTTTCTAACTATGCTTAAAAAATATTTTTTATTTCCGAAACGGCTCACGATAAGTATAGCATATATAAAAAAACAAAGTTGGAACCAGCTCCGAGTAGATCTGGCAACACTGCAGCGTAGAAAGTATATTAAATAGAGAGTACATATTCATGTTCGAAAAGGCTTCCGCTGTCGGTAATATTAGAATTGCTATGTTCTCGGGTAGAACCGCGTTATTAGATTTGTAAAATCTCGACGTTTCAGCTTCCACTTTGAAGCCATTTTCAAGAGAATCCAGTTGAAGAAAAGTTTTCCTTTTCTAGTTGTGAACTCTGGGGGTAGGCAGATTGAGGCCTCGGAGTAAATTAACTGGATTCTCTTGAAAATGGCTTCAAACTACTATATATATATACTACTACTATATATACTACTACTATATATACTAATATATAACTATAACTATGTGCTTTGGTAATAAAAACAAAGGAACGAGACATTAATTACGTTTTTACGAAAACAAGTACTACGATTTCTTCTCATACTCAGTGCTAAATAAATTAATAACACTGTGGTAATAAAATAAATTCATATATATATATATATATATATATATATATATATATATATATATATATATATATATATATATATATATATATATATATATATATATAGATATATATATATATATATATATATATATATATATATATATATATATATATATATATATATATATATATAAAATGGCTTCAAACTACTATATATATATATACTACTACTATTACTATATATACTAATATATAACTATAACTATGTGCTTTGGTAATAAAAACAAAGGAACGAGACATTAATTACGTTTTTACGAAAACAAGTACTACGATTTCTTCTCATACTCAGTGCTAAATAAATTAATATAACACTGTGGTAATAAAATAAATTCTTATATATATATATATATATATATATATATATATATATATATATATATATATATATATATATATATATATATATATATATATCCTTCAGCTCCTTCTGCAAATTTTGTTTACGGCTTCAACAAACTGAAAATATCTTGCACAAAGTGGTAATTTGAATTTTGGAAACAAACAAGGTGAAATTCTTTCTTTCTTTGAATTTTAGTTTAAAACAATCAAGTACCAAAATAGATATAGGGTAGAAGTACCATTTGAGGCTACTTTAAGCGATTTCTTGTTTTTGATTAAGAATTAAATAAAGTTGAACAAAATATTTAATAAAAAGAAACAAGTTAATTAAATCTCAGGTATATAAGTAATTGAATTATTGAAAGCAATAAGTTTTGAAACTTCTTTTATCAAAAAAAAAATTGTTTTATAATATCTATTTCATCATCAGTGGCCATAGAGGCAGTATTGTTGCCCATTCATTGTACCAGTTTTGGTTATATCGAGTTAGATTTTTTTGTTGAAAGGGAGTATTATAGATAATTACTTAATTAATAAGTAATATATTGATTTATTTTTAATATAGTTGAACAAAGTATAATAAATAAATTCAATATATAAAACTTACTTATTTTTAGTGTTTTTTTTTCGACTTTACAGATTTTTTGGCGGATATTTTTTTTTAGTTTTTTCTTCCAATTTCGCTTGTTTTATTTTTTTATTTCTCTCCATTTTTTCTTCTCTTCTTGAGTTTTTTTCTTCTTCTTTATCATTCTTCTCTTTGTCTTTAGCTTCCATTATTTCTATTCACTTATTAGCCGTTATTACTGAAGATAAATCTTCCACTTGACGTTTTCGCTTTGTGATTTTTTTTTTCGGCCACATTACAATATCGTCAAAAACATCATCTAATGACTTCAATAATAACAGATGATTGAGTAGTTTTATCAGTAGAAGAAATAACTGCTCCAACAAAGTTCAAATTTTGTATTGTTATCTACTAGGATAGGAGATTCAATAAAAAGCGGCATTTCAAAGATGGAATTTTGATCAGGATTATGGGTCTTAAAAAAAGTTCGTCGACCAAAAAAAAGGCAAACAAATTTATTCAAAATTAAAACATTATTCAAAATTTCTAGAAAAAGATCAATATTGAAAGGTTAAATTTGCATCATGTTTTCTTCATTCATATTCACATTCATGAACATTAGGTGCAAGAAACTTAGGAAACGAAAATTCAATGTCATTATTATTATCATTGGAAGACGAAGGAGGAGGATTTTCAGATGATGGGGCAAGAAAAGGTAATGATGTGATTCATTTTCTTGATCTGTTTCATCTTCTACAGTCTTGACCCATAAATCGTACAACATCTCGTACTTGTCGTTACTTTCCCAACCAATACCTGTGGCTCTCAAATTTTTGAAGCGTTGTAAAACTTCAGCATTTATTTTGCTTTGTATGGCCCAATTTTGAATAGAGTTTTCCATCTTTGTTTCAAAGGAAAAAATGATACCTCCAAAGGTTGTAAAATATGCGTACAATGAGGAGGAAAAAACACAGGATTATTTGTTTATCTTTGCAAAATTTACTCAGTTGGATAGACATATGACAAACATGGCCATCTAAAAATAGAACTGGTAATTGAATACCACTCTTCAGAGAAATGGGTAAAAGGTGTTTGTAAAATATTCATAAAACGATTCACTTTTCTTCCATTCGCTGATTTTTTTATTCCCCAATGTTCTTTATCAGAGTCAACACAAATTTTAGGTAATCGATCATATTTGAAAACAGTCAGCGACGGCGTAAATTCTCCAGCAACGTTAACAGTAAACAGTGTTGGAACATTTTCTTGGTCATTACCAGTCACATCATACACAGCTCCACCTCTTTCTGCCAAATCGAGGCCTCCCTTTGGTGGTAGATGTACCACCGTCTCATCCATATCAAATACACGTAGAAGATCTTTAAGAATCTCTATATTTGACTAAGTTCTTCTATCACATAAGAGAACCAAGAACGTATAACATTTTCAATAACAATTTTTTGTCTGCGAGACCTTCGAACCATTTTCTTCCGGGAACATTATTAAAATACTTTATAGAAAGTAACAAAAAAAAAATTTTTAATAGGAAAACCCATTCTACTAGTTCCAAATAATCATTTCTCCAATTTATCTACAATGCTATGACCGACTACAGATTCAGGACCAACTCGACCTGAAGTTTCTGCGGGTTTTCCGCTGATTTTATTGCGTAACGTACTACTAGGAATGATGTATAATTTGCTTGCTGCAATAGCGATTCCATCTTTGATCAAATCCAAGGCATTTTTTAAAAGGATTTCCGAATATTTGAAAAATGTCCTTTTAGATTTTTGTTTACTGATTCTGGCATTTGTCGATTTAGCATTTTTTTCAATACCCTTTTTTTTATTATGGATGGCATGTTCACCGATAAAACATAAAATAATTAAAAAAATTGTTTTATGTATTAACTTGTGTATTCAAATTAACTTTAAAATACTTTCTAAATTATTTAAGTATTAGTAATTGATAACAGACGCGTAAACAATGGAATAGATTAAGTGAATAAAAATGATGGCCATAACTGGATATCGTGTGCACTATTTGTGGTCATGGTACGAGCAAAAATAGTGCTTGCAAAAATATGTCTTCGCTGTACTGGTTGTAGCCATGGGCTATTTTATTCATATTTTAGGTTATTATTTGTAAATTAATATTTTTGTATACATTATTATATTATCTAAATAGTATATAAATGAATAACTGCAAGAATATTCTGTTTAAATAGCTGATTATATATGATTTAAAACGAAACTCATACGAATTGGCTTTTCACATTTTAACTGAGGAATTATACAGGGTGATTCACGGTGACTGGTACATTAGACGTTTTAGGAGAACTACTTAAAGAAAAGATTTGAAATTTTAAACACTTATGTAAATAAACGTGAGCTCTCCATTCAAAATAGTTGCTGTGCTGCGGTGTTGTCAACTCTACTCGTAGCTAATACCAACTTTGTTTTTTTAAATGGAATACCCTATATAATATTATATTTTTAGATTCTATGAGGTATATTGAAATTCTTTTATATAGTATATGCTATACGTATTTCGAGCCATTTTGGAAATAAAAAATAGTTTTTAAGAAATTTGGCAAGGAACATCCCTGAATATAAAAATATTTCTTTTTTCAACCAGCATATATCTGACTAGATATTTTAATACGGTTTCTTAAGAGGCTGCTTTATGATAATATGACATGATAATGAATTTATCGCATACAAGGTGTTTACAAAATTATGCGCATTTAATAGAACATAAAAATTCATGTTATGAGGGAATTTTAAATAGAACACCCTGTATTTTATAGTGGAGCACAAAAGAGAAATAAATTCTGTATCTAAAACTGTGATGTTTTCTAAAAAGTGTCATCTAAAAAGTGATGATATACCTGTTTTTAGCGGTTTTCGACTTATAAGCAAAAAAACTAAAATAATGCAATTAATGCAAAGATAATGGATTATTTTAGTAGTTGGCCACAGCTGGCTAGGGTGACATTACTAAAATTTATGTATTTAAATTATTATTATGATAATTCATAATTAGCGTATTTAAGTAAGTAATTGGCTCAGTAAAGAATGGAAGGAATTAACTATTCGAAAGCAGTGATCATGAATTTGGTTATTTTATATGGACAATGTGACAAAATTATCGACAGCACTTGCAGATAAATTAACGCAATGTATCCTAATTTAGTACGAATGGATAAAAGAAAATTCAGACGGATTCAAATAAATTATATAAATTTTGGTTTTTCAAAGGCACCCCGGAATTTAACCAAGCCAATAACATCTGATGAAGAATTCGAGATTAACATTCTAGCTTATTTCCATGCGTATCCACAATCTTCTATTAGAGGAGCTGAAGACGGGCTGCATATAACATTCTCCTAAATACAACACCTTACAAATTTTCTGTAGTTCAGTTTCTCAAGCCAAAATGTATTAGTTCATTTCTAGAAAGATCCACATTTTTTACAAAAAATAACCTGGACTGATGAGTCTAAATTTTCGAGAGAAGGAGTTTTAACAGACGGAATTGTCACTTCTAGACCAATAAAAATCCTCATTTACCAGAGATTCCGCATACCAAGAGAATTTAGTTTTAATGTTTTTTGTTTAATCATGGACAAACAAATTCGATACTTTATTTAGGATAAACGAGTATAGTATATAATAAAAGTATCTACAAATAGTAACAACAGAAGTAGAGGATTTAACAGAAAACCTTGCACTGGCAGTGTTTCGAGGCAGCTGGTGCTAGGTTGATGGCGCTCCGGTACACTGAAGAAGAAGCGAGCAATTCTGTAAACTGTTCTAAGACAGGTGGCTAAGACCATTGAACACGTGGAATTGGCCGCCAAGATCATCCGATTTAACTCTCCTTGATTTCTATCTTTGAGGTACTGTAAAAGATATATCTACAAAACAAAACGCCAGTAAACATTAGAGAGGAGTTAGAACTTCGAGTGAATCAAAGTTTCGCAACCTTAAATCCTATTGAAATAAGAAGAGCCCCCACAGAAGGTGTCTATATTAGAATGTTGAAGTGTTTGGAGATAAACGGTCTGCGTTTCGAACATTTCCTATAAAAATATTTTTTTAGATAAAATAATTTTTAATTATAATTATGTGTTATTGTTTACTAAAATAAAATAAACAGTTATATTTGCTTTAATTGCATTATTGTGGTTTTTTGTTTAGAAGTCGAAAACCATTAAAAATAGGCATATCATCACTTAATACTTTTAGATACCGAATTTGTTGCTGTTTTGAGCTATGCTATAGGGTAATGTCTGAATGATTGTGGCGTGTTCACATATTTTTTCTCCTTTATTTGGGTTTTTCGCCACTGTCTAAAACTCAAAAAATATCAAAAATACCTGTTCTTATTTAAAGAAAGAATCACTGGGTAAAAACAAAAAACCAAAGGGAGACAAATTTCTCAGTGATTCTTTTTTGTAATAAATTTGCCTAACGAACAAAATAAAAATAAAACGATATAAAAATGTTATAAAAAATGTACAAACTTTTAAGGTTAACGTTTCGGAGGGTAATCTTCCCCCGTTTTCAAAACTAAACTAAAAAATAAATTATATTAATTTGTAATATATAAAGTAACGAGTGAAAGTAAATATATTTTTTTGTATATGTCAACGATACTTACATTGACAACAATAGATTTTCATGACAGTGACATACTACCAAAAAATATATATATATAGGTAATGTTTACTGTGTGATTGTTTATTGTACTGATTGTGTATTCAAATATTTAAATGTTTTTAATTATATTCTTTAGAATCGGGAACCATATTGAATTTAAATCTACCGAAGGCATAGCAATACAGTTATTTATATTTAAATTAATTATAGCGGTTTCTTTTAATCTTCTGTATTTTGTTACCGATTCTTTTAATACCGTTTTGGAATTATTCCAATTGATTTTATGACCCGATTCCCAAATCGCCCTTTCTAAGAAGGTTTTTATACTTCTCTTCTCATTTACTCTAACATCTAACGGTCTAGATGTCTCACCTATATAGAATTTGCCACATTTGCAGCGAATTTTATAAACCACATTTTTGGTATTTTGTTGTATATTGTTTGGTTTAGTCTTTGTTAATAGAGATCTAAGAGTATTTTTTGTTTTAAATGTCGTTCTTATGTTGTATTTATTTCCTACTCTTTTAATTGTGTCAGAAATACCGCGGATATAAGGGATTGTGAGGTTGATTGTTTGAGAGTTATTATTATTGTTATAAATAACTTGTCTGTTTTGTCTAGTATCAAAATTTTTAAGCGATTTATCTATAAAAATTTTTGGGTAATTGTTTTTTATTATAATGTCTTTTATGTGATTTGTTTCTTTTTGTAGTGTATCGCTGTCGGTACAAACAAGTTTTGTTCTGTCATATAAACTTTTAATTACTCCTATTTTGACTGATTTTGAGTGATTTGAAAAGAAATTGAGATACCTATCTGTGTTTGTCGGTTTTCTATAAACTGTAGTTTTTAATTTGTTATTTTGTTTTATTATTAAAGTGTTGAGGAATGGCAATTTATTCTCCCTCTCCATTTCTAAAGTAAACTTAATTGTAGGCTCTCGAGAATTTATATCTTGTAAAAAAATATTTAGATCGTCAATGCTATGTTGCCATATAGCAAAAATATCATCAACGTACCTAAGCCATATTAATGGCTTTTTAAGAGATTTATTTAATATGTCATTATGTTCCTCCATAAAGATATTACTCATCAAAGGAGAAAGAGAACAACCCATTGCAAAACAACAGGTAACAAAATACAGAAGATTAAAAGAAATATTTCCTCAATGAAGTGATGCAAAACTAAAAGAAGGTATATTTATTGAATCTCATATAAGGAAGCTTCTAGGCATTTTCCATTTTCAAGAAAAATTAAATGAAAAGGAATTGGCAGCTTGGAAGTATTTTGTAAGTATAGTGAAAGGATTTCTGGGTAACAAGATAGATGAAAACTATAAAAACCTCATAGATGAACTCTTGAAAGTCTACCAAATACTAGAGTGTCGCAGGTCCTTAAAAATGCATTTTTTACACTCCTATTTGGATTTTTTTCCGAAAATATTGGGTGCAGTAAGCGATGACCAAGGAAAGAGGTTTCCCCACGACAAGGTAAGCAAGATTCCAGGGATGCTGGAACCCATGAATGTTAGTCGACGACTGCTGGTTTTTAAAAAGAGATGATGCTACAAAACACGCGGAACAAGTAAAAGTTTTTGTCGCTATATGACATTTCATGTAATATATTTTTTTCACATAATCCTCAATAATGTTTTTGCATATATTTAACACGTTTTACATGTTCATATTAAATAAATATTAAATTGTAAAAATATGTCGTATAATTTTTTTTTCACCACCGACCCCCTGTAATAAAAAAACTCTATTTGTTACAGTAATTAGCTTATCATTTTCGGATTTAGGATCGAAATAATCGATCTTAATCTATCGAAAAAGTATCTGACTTTTCACTCTATCCTCGTGTTTAAATAAATGTCGGAACTAGAAGGATAAATATTGCACCGATGATTTGCTTAGTAACATTTTTCAACTCTGTTTCCAAGTGTACGTTTGATAATATTCATTATTTTTCCGACATATTCGTCTAATATATACCCAAAACTATCTATTTTGTTCCTGGTAATTTAGCACGTTAATTTATAAAATAAATCATATGTGCTTTATCACACTACTGATATTTTTACATATTTTACATAACTATTGTTATCAACTCATCATAATATGTACAATATCACGATAGAACTATATCGCAATGACAAATGTGCACTTATACAATTTTTGTCTCCAGCACATATCATTTAATGGAACAGTTGTTTAAATCATCTAGGATTTTGCGATGCGACACATGATGCAATAATCTGTACGTTCGAACCAAAAATAGACTGATAAGAGCAATATGACAACCTATTGTTTATAATTGTGTCCAAAGGGGATTAACTAGGTAATATTTGATACATTTACAATAACCAAATATCTTATATAAACACAACGTTTATCAGCACTCTGTTATATTAACTTTATTACATATCCAAAAGAAAAAATTAGACTCAGATAGCATTGGCTACTGTACAAATGTAACTTACAAACAACGCATTTATAGTTGAAAATTAATACCAAATTTAGTTCAAGTGAACAATATTATTAAATGTTTTGATTAGGATGAACAAACAATTTTATCGGCTTGTTCAGCAAGATTTTCAATTATTGCACTTTTAACCCTTGTAAATGAAAATCTAAATTGGATTAGCAATATTTATTTATATATTATCAATTCCTGTTACATTTACAATGTTTACGTTTAGATTCGCTGTTATTTCCTTTCGATTAGACAAATTGATTTAAATTGTAAATGTCGATTGATCATTTTTATTTGAGGTAGAAAACAACCTGTTGACATTTTTTGATAATATAGATGCTAATTTTTGGCCAAAAGGCATTATGGAGCTAACACTACATTTGCAAAGAGTTATAAATAATAAAGATGATAAATATTTACATAAACTAATTGCGTATCTCTTTCTCTTCAAAAAATCCTTGCGAACGTTTCGGACAACCCTATAGTTTCATAATTTAAAAATAACTAAATTGCTATTATTTAGAAATTTTAATTGAGTTATTTATTTATGTTTCTTTAAGTACTACTTTCTTTAACTAACTACTTTAATCTACAGTTTAACGTTTACTCCGAAACACAGTTATTAGCTATCAACTGATTTCGATCATAACCCATTAAGGGTTATTTTGATTTGTGCTTAACCATTAATATTATTGTAAACCTATCATCGATTGGCGAACCAAGTAGAAAATCTTTCAGAAAGCATTACGGCTTTACTCAGCCTCGAACTGGTATAACTAAAAGACTTTTTCTTGTTAAATTCTACAGTCTTATCTATTGAAATACAGTACATAAATCTGATTTTTCCGACGATGGTATCCATCCAAGTACTAATATCAACAAGTGATGCTGGAGTCTTGGAATTTTTATCAAATGATATAAAATATAAACACCAAAATGTAACTAATTTTGGCATTTAGTTTTATAAAACGTTACTAAAATTATTATAAAATATTTTCAAAAATAACTAGCTACTAAGGTACTCCATATAGAATTGTTTCTCAACCTAGAGCTCGCGTTCAGAAATATGAGGGGTTACAATATGTTCAGAAAATAAGACCCGCATACGAAACATACTTTTATATTTTTAATTTAAAAACAAGTCTTATAAAATGAAATATTACCAGGTAATAACAACATAATAAAACAAACTTAAATAAAGTAATAGCCAAAGTTGTTCGAAATAATAATTTAATGCGACTATTGAATTTGCTTTTCACTTAAAAGTTTTTCTATACGTTTATCATCATTGCAAACACACATAAGCAAATTATTTTCAAGTGATAACAGATGATTTCTATATTTAGTTTTTAAATCCACCATAGACGAGAAGCTTTTTTCGCATAAGTAAGGAGTAGCGAAAAGGATCAATAGTTTCAAAGCTTCCGTTACTAGACTTCCATATTCACATCGTCGTACTAGCAAAATTTTGAGTTAAAAATTCAAGTTGTAGAGTTATATCGGCCAATATTTCAATAAGTTGGTTGTAAATCTAAATAGGTAATTCAGCAGCTGCAACAATATTTTCATCAAACGGAATGAGAACCCATCTTTTCGACAAATAATTTTTGTTATCTGGAAAATATTCCAGTATCTGAATTTTCAATTCGTGTAAATGCGTTTTCATGCTCTCCAACACCCGATTAATAACAGAATTTTCTAAATCTATATTTTTGGTAATATAATCTGAAGTTAAAGCGCTTGCGTTTTTCAAGGCGCATAATCCAAACACCAAGCTTCTTGATAAAGGCATTAACTTTGTCTGTCATTAAAAAAATGTTTTTGTTACGGCCTTGTAAACTCGTATTCAAGTCATTCAAATATGAAGATATATCACTCAAGTGAGCAAATGGTATTAAAGTTTCTCCATCTTGTAAAAACTCTGAAAATGAGCTGTTTTTATCTGTTACAAAAGATTTTCAATTTATCTCACAATTCAGTATGGAAAAGCGGTGAGTCGTATTTGTCACGCAATATTCTTGTCATTTAAAAGTGGTATAGTTCCCTATTTTTTGCTTCTTCGGGAATTTTCTTAACATTTACTATATCAATGACAGCGGATAAAATGAGCTTTTCCGCAATTGCGTGGGACTTAGACCCTCTGGCCACTCTTAATGCTACTCAATAGGAAGCTTGAAGTGTTGCAGTCTCATTACGGCTTGATTTGTTGATAGCAATTTGTTGGTTTTTCAAGACGAGATATATTCAAAAAATTGTAATGGTTTGTTTTATACAGACGGGTATTTTGTTTCCAGATGCCGGACTAATTTTGAAGACTTTATGCTTTTTGCGGACAGAACTTGATAAAAAACAACACATTGCGGCTTGTTATCCAAAGCACTAAATCCATATTTTAAATAGTTATTTTAATAGTATTTTATTGTACAAACTGGTCTTTTGCTTTACTGTTTCACCAGATTTAGGCGATTCATTTCGTTTTGTCACAAAATTTGTCCATTTTATTTAATATTATTAATTTATTTTATAACCACATTCTTATTAACATATTTAACACTGATTGAGAGAAAATATCGCAATATTTAACACTTGGGTGAGAGAGGAAATCGTAGTACTTATTTTCGTAAAAACGTAATTAACAATAGAACTTTTCGTCTCGTTCCTTTATTTTTATTACCTAAGCGCATAACTTTACGAATCTGCCTAAGCGCGCTCGGGACGAATGATATAATCTCGCACTCGCGAGCCGGAGGCGCGAGGTGTAGTTCTCTATTTGTAGCATACCGAATGTATGTGGCACATACATCGGTCATTGACGATTCGTCATTTAATACAAAAGACAAATAGATGATACGTTTTCTTCGCAATTTTTAAGCGTTTGAACACGCTCATTAGAAATTATAAGCAACTTAAAGATAAAAACGATTTTTCAAATAGATGATACGTTTTCTTCGCAATTTTTAAGCGTTTGAACACGCTCATTAGAAATTATAAGCAACTTAAAGATAAAAACGATTTTTCATAAATTACGATACTGAAAAAAGGACGAATCGTCGCCATGTTAACCAGCCGATGTAAAACTTTGATAAATGTCAAATTAACATACTGTAGTGAGGGGGTCGCAACGTTTTTTACTTATTTTTCGGCTACTTAGTGGGTCGTAACACTAAAAATATAGCTTCATATATATATTAGTCTATAGACTCAAAGCCTTATTCACGATTTTGTTATTCGCATTTTAACTATTTGCGGACTAAAAAAATGTGACCACTCCATGTGTTCGCGGTTGCAAATTTCTTTATTCGCTGATCCAAAATTAATGATACATATTGTATTTCTAGAATAATAAGTATTTATTTTCCAGTTTACTTTCAAAACAATCAAGTATCAAAGTATTTATACACAAATGAGTCTTAATTTCTTATGCTGGTGCATTAGAAATATGAAGAAAGTTTTACACCATTGCAGACATGTTGAAAAATGTTATCCATGGTTCAAGAACTTTTATGATGGTAGAGAAGTAGTTGAACTACTTTAATCAATGAAAAAAATATTAAAATAGAGTAATAGAGATAAAGTATTAGATCTGTGGCAAAACAATTCATGGGTTTTACATTACAATAATGCACCATCACATACCGCAATATATATATATATATATATATATATATATATATATATATATATATATATATATATATATATATATATATTCGTCAATTTTACAAAAAAGCAATCAAATACCGTTTCACAAACACCAAATAATGTCTTTTTCCTGTTCCCTCGATTAAAGAAATCATCTCGTGGGCGCCATTTTGAGCCCATAGAATCCATTCAAGAAAGTTCGCTGGCCGCTTTTTAAAAGACAAACCAGAAATCGATTATAAAAATTTCGCAGACCGGAAAACCTGTTGGAATAACTGTATTACTTTAAATGAGAAACACAATTGTATTAATAGATAAATATTTTGTGTATTCTTTAGAAAGTCGAAGAAAAAGTATTTCGATTGGTTACTGTATCTGAGCATCCTGCACAAAAGATAGTCCAAAAAACATTATAAAGTGAAAAGGTTATATTTCAAATCCTGCTTTAAACACTCAGTGAAAATTAGGTAAAAGATAGAATTAGGTAAAAATTAAGACTTAGTTAAAAATAGTGGTACCCATAATGAGCCGTTTGAGACAAGAATATATTGAACCATACAAACATTTTGAAAAATTGGCAATGTTTGGATTTAAAATGCGTCTTATTTCACGGTTTAAAAGTCAATTCGAAATTTCGACTACGGTGTTTAAAATGTCCAAAGTATTATAGATTAACTAGCAGAAATATATTTACATTACAATCATTGATATCTTATCTGAACACTATCTACTTATTAACACATTCTAATACAAAATTTGTGTTTAACGTAAACAACATTTTTCTCAGTACAAGACTGGTTTAGATAAAAAATCGCACAAAAATTCACGCGGGAAGGGATAGTGTCCTTCCTTAACAGTCGTTAGTTCCAATTTTAGATTAAACATATTTTTAGCCCAGGTAAGTCATCAACCACTCTGAATAACAAATATAACCAACTCCGATTAGTAAACTTCTATTTTAAGCGTAATTTTAATAACAACATCACTCTTTTATTTTATTAGAGAAATAAATACATTTGCTGTTGTTGTAATTGGAGAATATTTAGATTGTTATTACTTGGAAGCACCATGAAACAAATGTTTTAATTCTACTGAAATATTTTTATACTATTTTATTAGAAAATATAAAAAATTAATTTGAATATTAACACCAAGATGGAAAAAAGGCTCTATTTATTAACATTTTTTTAATTTTTAATTCCGTTAACAAATGTACCTTCTTTTGAATATTGTTGATTAATTAAATAATTCTTTATTTGATGTTTTATAGCAGAATTCAAAGATTAATTTTGTAATTCTTGTGTTCAGCAAGACGGTATTCTGCAACGATAAATGCATCAAGTTCTTGTACAGTAGATGACGCACGAGACAACCGCACTAGAGTTCGACTAACATAATGTCGTACAGGTTTTATCAGCGATAAATCTAAGGATCGCCGGCCGGCCAGTCGAATGTCGCTCTAACACACTCTTCTAGAAACTGCTGTGTTTAACGAGTTTTATGTGGTCTGGCCTTATCTTGTGGAAAGATGAGATTTGGAAGAGATTGCAGATATGATAAGGATGATGATGGCATTAATAGTCATCGTCGATATAGCACATTGCAACAAAGACATCACGCACTCATCAGATAATTGCATACAAATTTTATAAACCAAGTAGTCTGAGATGATGCCTGTCAAGTCCTCAGATACTTTTAGGATTTCCAAGATCTTGTACTCATGCATAATCTTAACCCCTACTCCCCAAACCATATTATCCAAACACTTGGGTATATTTTCAGTTTGATTCATATATGTATACTAGGTACTGATTTGTTGTCTGTTCATCAGGCATAAAAATATTTCGAATAAGATTTTCATTTTCATTTAAGGAAGTAGGAGCGATAGTTATGAGTCAAAATAATGATGATTTTTTTTGCTTTCCTAAAACTTAAAGTTGTTACAGAAATTCACAATTTTTATTTAGAATACTAAAACATACTTTATAATTATTAATAAATTAGTAAGAAAACATAAGATCAGAACACCCTACAAGCCGCACAAAACTGTCGCAAACATCCTAACAAATCCCAAGGACAAAGTTAGACTGGAAAATCATGGGGTATATAGCAATTTTTAGGACTGCAACAGAACATACATAGGACAAACAAATAGATGAATCTCGGCCAGAATACAAGAACATAAAAACAACTTAAAAAACAAACAAATCACTTCCACTCTGTCCCAGCACCATCTATAAACAGGACATAAAATCAATTTTGAAGCAGCCAAAGAAATAGTGAATATTGAAAACTACAAGATTCAAAAGCAACATTCCAAAAGTATGTAAATCGCTTCTGAAAAACGAAGAAGCACGGCCACGTGGCGACGAAGAAGGAAATTCAATAAACGCACGCCCGACAGCGTTGCCGAGCGCCGAATAGCGAATAGTCCCTCATCAATCGATGATGATTCATCATGATCAACATTATCAGCCCGTGTCGATCCACTGCAGGATGAAGGCCTCTTCACCATGTTTTCAACTTTCACGGTCCCGGGCATTCCTCTGCCACTCGAGGCCAATATACTTAACGATGTCATCAGTCCATTGTGCTTTCGGTCTTCTTCGCGGACGTTTGACATTACACCCTCCTACATTACTGATATGAGGCTTATTGAACGATAATTCTTTAAATCTTCCTGCGCTCCTTTTTTATGTAAAAGGATCACTTCTGCATTTTTCGATAAGTCCTGTACTTTTTGCTCTTTGAGACATTTTGAGTATAATTTTCCGTTTTTAAACGTCCAACCACCAGCTTTTAGCATTTCGACAGTTACACTCTCCTTTCCTGGAGCTTTACTGTTTTTTTATCGATTCTATAACATTTCTTACTTCCACCACTAGGATATTTGGAATAGAACCAAACCTAACCTTTTTAATTCCTCCGTTTTCTTCCAGGGTTTTTTGCACAAGCTGCATGTTGAACCGGCGCGTATCCTATCTGACACGTTATCTTATAGTTTTGTAGAGCTCGACAGCGTATTCGACACTGCCAAAAGTCCTCAATGCATTTCTTATTGTCCGTCGTTTCTTCATTACATTAATTGTCTCACTGGACATTTTTGTCTGTTTGAGACATTTTTCTGCTGGTGCTATTGCAGCAGCAGTTTGAAGCACTTTCTTGGTGATTTGTTCATATTGAGCTAATATTTCCATCTCCTCCGGATCTTGTAACACAGCAAAGCGATTCGACAAAGCAATCTCAAAATCGCTGCCCCTCTCAATAATTTTCAGGAATCCACTTTGCCCTTTCTTGACCTCACCATTCTTTCGCGTTCTCTTCGACAGTTAATGCTAACTTTCGATCGTACAATTCGATGGTCACTTCCAACATTAAAATTGTTAAGGACAGTACAATTGCAAAATATTGTTTTATCGTTGGTCATGATGTAATCAATTTCACTGGTGAATCCAGATGTCCATTTATTGCTGATATTTTTCTTATAGAACGAATTCATAATATAAAATTCTTGTCCTTCAACAAAATCAACCAATCTGTTACCTCTATTGCCTCGCTCACCAGTTTCATATGGGCCAGTTGCATTTTCACCAGTTCTTGTTCCAATTCTGGCATTAAAATCACCCATCAGGATTTTGTACCTACATTTCTCCTTGTATAAAAGCTGGGCCACATCCTCATAAAATTCCTCAATTTCCTCATCCCTATGGCTTATAGCTGGTGCATAAGCTTGGACGATTTGAAGCCTAAACTTTTTATTCAGCTGAATGACGCATTAGGCTATTCGGCCAGATGTACTTTCAAATTTTACTACACTGTCCTTCAGCTCTCGATTGATGAGAAATCCAATTCCACAACGTATGTTCTCAAGTTCGATCAACAGTTCTTGCAGCCGGGCATCCATTTTCATTGTCCGTATATTAAAAGTAGTAATTTCAAAAGTCCAATGGCAGCCTGACCTAACTCGGTGATTTTTAGCACCCTCTGCCTTGGGGTAGGTCTTCCCGCTGCGACAGGCAGTTACCCCTTGGCCTCCGGGGAATAAGAGCCGTGTTTGAAGTTGTACTGTCATGTTGAAATACCATGTTGAAGGTGTGGACCATAATCTGCCATGCTGTTCCAATTCGGGTTGGGAGATTTTGGATCATGTTATTCTGAGGCCTCTGCCTTGACCTGTCCGTCAGGGGTGCTGTCAGATGCTGTCAAACGAACTGTGAGTTTGCATGCCTCTAGTGGAACGTTTAACCCTATAGAGCACTTCGTGAATTTTATGGTGCACATAAACACCCAACCGAACAATGTATTCGCCGAATTTTCGATAAATTCCATTTCAAACGCATTTCATGCTTCTCGATATTAAAACAACAAGACAAAAAACTGTGCGTTCCAAAAACAATATCGCAGCGTTTGTTGGCACTGTTGACGGACCTCCAAATTAATCAATTCGCCGCCGTTCACAGAAAGCTGAGTTTTGCTATTCGACTACGTGGAAATTTCTGTGTAATCTGTTCAATGGGTTTCAACTAGGTAATATTTATTTGAATCACAATAACTAAGATGTCTTATCTAATCTGAACGCAAAATTTATCAAAACGTCAGTATGTTTAATATATTATTTATGCAAGCTATTCTAAGCTCAATAACACATATGCTCTATCTGATCCGAACATAATTTATCAAGAAGTCTATATCAAACATATTTTTAATGAAAAACAATAGCAAACTCAGTTTAAGATAATGTACATATATATATATATATATATATATATATATATATATATATATATATATATATATATATATATATATATATATATATATATATATATATATATATATATTCCAGTATACCTCGCCTAAGGTACTGGGCGGATCACGGGTGGTGGATAGTAAAAGTTCCATTAGATATTAATGGACAGCTGCGAATATCTCAAAATAAGCAGCCCTGAACCAAGGCAAAAAAAAACAAATCCACTTAGCGTCTGACTTGTATCAAGCGGTTAAGTGGTCAGCGTCTGTTCACCAGTGATGCGGCTGATATTTAAATTCTGGAACTAACCCCTCCAGTCTTAACCTCCGAACCGTGATGGTCCAAACCTTTAATTCAAAGTACAAGATGAAGCGTTCTAGTAATTACAATATTACCCTAGGAGGTAGACAATCCTCTGAAAGCTTTGCTGGTACAACCGGACTTTCGGATTCTAGGGCGTCCGGGCTTAAACGCAAAATCTTTCAGAGGGACTTGGAGACCTCTGGCCAACGTCTGAAACAGAAAACAAAAACTTCCTTTGGAACGGTAAATATCAATTCTCTCCTGCGTCCAGGAAAACTACACGAATTGGGGCGAACACTGAATCAGCAAAAAATCCAAATTTTAGCTTTGCAAGAAACCAGATTGACAGATGATAACATCTTGGAATTCGGGAACTACAGACTTTTTAAAAGTAAAACGAACAAAAGAATACTCAAAAATACACCACATCTCGGTGTTGCTATCACTATCTCAAGAAAAATTCTTGGTTCTATAATTAATGTCCAGCCAGTAAATAATCGACTTATGACACTATTCCTCAAGTGTGCTAACAAAAACTATACATTAATCAATGCGCACCTCCCAGTTAACGAAGAAAATAAATCTAATTCTGAAAAAGTAAATAAGCCCTGGGAAATTCTGAAAAATACTATCTCCAAAATCTCTCTAACCATGTAAAAATCCTATTGGGTGATTTCAACGCCCAACTAAGGAAAGAAAAAAAGTACAGGAAAACAGTCGGCAATTTTCCCGCTCATAAATGGACTAACCATAATGGTAGAAGATTGGTTCAACTATGTTTGCAGTTTAATCTAAAAATATTGTCAACCAATTTTAAGAAAAAAATAACAAAACAAAAGACCTGGAGGTGTCCAAACACGTACATGGGTGAATTTCAAATTGACCATGTTGCCATTTCGTACCCCAATTATAAAGAGATTTTGAATCTTCAAGTCAGGAAAGGAGCTAACATAGGCACGGAGCACTACTTGACTAGAATCAAACTTAGCTTAAAACCTCGAAAACTTATTCAAAAGAGACTGCTAATACCAAAGTTCGGCCCAACGAAAATAAAACCAGCCCTTACAGAAGAGCTTGATAAACAACCAACACAGAACTAGCAAGAATTTAAACAAAAATTTATTAAAACAGCTTTAAAGTTGGTCCCTTTACAAAAACGTAGAAAACGAGCAAGCAGTATTAAATCGAAGTAAAGCATTCAAAGATTGAAAGAGTCAAAAAACAGCAATAATCTATAACATCTTTTTGGAAGTAAGAAAAGAAACATCGAAGCTAATTAGGCAAACTAAAAGAAAATATAAAAACAATCAACTTAATGAAATACCAAAAGATTTCCAAAAAAATAACACCCGAAACTTTTACAAAACATTTAAAACTAAATTAACAGGCTATCAACCGCAAAGTATTTGCTTCCAAAAGGAAAACGGACAATTTGCTCTAAATAACCAGGACAACTGCAAAGAACTTGCAAAATATTTTGAACAAATACTAAACTGTCCTGAGCCCTTAAACAAATTACCAACACTCAACCCTAAACAAGCAAACCCAGATTCATTACCACCGAATGGAGATGAAATAATTAGGCAAATCAAAAATAACAAAGCTTCTGGTGAAGATGAAATCTCTACTGAACTTTTGAAATCCGCTGGTCCAGGTACAATCAAGGAAATAACCAAAATTCGACAAGAAGTTTGGCGAACCGAACTGATTCCGGAAAATTGGAAAGCTGCTCTAATCCATCCACTACACAAGAAAGGAGATAGAACGGATGTAAACAACTATAGAGGAATATCTCTTCTCCCAGTTTGTTACAAGATTCTATCTCAATGTCTACTAGACACAGCACAGGGACAGTTAGAATCTAAAATTGGTGAATATCAAGCAGGTTTTCGATCGGGCACAACCTGCTAAGGCATCAAAAACTGTACAATAAAAATTTCGTCTGTACATTTGTGGATTTCAAAAAAGCATATGATTCTATTGACCGGCGAAATATTGATGAATCTTTATGAAGAATCTTGAAAGACTAGATCTGAAAACGCTGGCAATTATTAAACCAACATTAACTAATGCAAGGTCAAAAGTTAAATTTATGGGTGAGATCTCAGAGCCCTTCGAAATTAAAACTGGAGTGAGACAAGGGGATGGACTCTCGCCACTCTTATTTAACTGTGTTTTAGAAAAAGTAATACAGGAGTGGCGTGAAAAAAAATCGGCCCTGAATATTGACTTGCTCATTAAACTGGAGAGAACCAACATCAAAATTGATTATCAGTTTGCTGATGATCTAGCAATTTTAGCTCAAGATGTATTAACAGCACGGAAACAGATTGAAATCCTAAAAGAAACAGCAGAAAAGGTAGGACTCCAAATTTCCTTTGAAACGACACAATGCATGCACCTACAACAGACTAAAAACAAAATATAGTAACATCAGACGAGTCTTTCAATTCAAATATTTGGATGAAATAATTATGGAAAATGGGTTGAAAAGAGCAGCCAATAAGGGTAGATATCAAAAAATGGAAACGGTATTGAGACTTACACAAAATATTTACAACAAAAAATGCCTATTTAAAAACACAAAACTCAGACATTACAACACAGTTATTAAACCAGAATGTCTATATAGGGCAGAAATGGTCATTTTGAATAGAAAGAGAGACATCAAGAACATTGAAAAGAAGGAAAGGAAAAATCATAAGAAAAATCTTAGGCCCCAAACAAATAAATAGCACAACATACCGACTTCGAGAAAACCAAGAAATCAAACAATACACGGATATTCATAGCGATATGAGAAAAAAAAGACTTAAGTTTTACGGACACATAAAACGGATGAATCCGAGTAGGCTAACTAGACAAATAGTCGAATTTTATGAAAATAGGAGTAGAGCTAAGTGGAAATAATTAAATGGATTGCTGCATTTAAAGAGGATCTAAGATCAACAAATATTACACAAAGTGAAATTCAGGGTAGAGGCTATTTCAGACACGAGGTTGTCGTTTGGAAGGTTGGCCAAAGAGAAAAATGTAGGAAGTCTGGAATAACTTGGTCTGAGGAAAGGAAAAAAGCTCATAGCGAAAGAATGAAATTAATATGTGCGCAAAGGAAGGCTAACAACAACAAACAACAAAACGTACTTCGCGTGGTCCACCAGGGCCCATAGGTGAATAATAATAATATATATATATATATATATATATATATATATATATATATATATATATATATATATATATATATATATATATACATACATATATTATATATTTATATCAAACTGAAACTTAAACTAACGAACTGTTAAGAATGAAGAAAAAGAATGAGTTGAAGTAAACGAATGAATGGGAAGTGGATAAATTAGATTTCTGTATTAACTTATCTTAAACTGTTATTGAGCTTAGAATAGCTAGCATGAATAATATATTAAACATACTGACGTTTTGATAAATTTTGCGTTCAGATTAGATAAGACATCTTAGTTATTGTGATTCAAATAAATATTACCTAGTTGATACCTGTTGAACAGATCTGTAAACAGTAGGCAACAATGCTTTTTTAATCTAATTTAAATATAATGCGGAGACCGATTAAAAAGTATCCAGCCCGAAAAAAAACATTTTATATATTTATAGTCATTGACCGAACGTACGACGCGAACCATAGTCTTGGGGTTTGAGTTCTTGGACAAGGCACCGACCAAGATCTTTACGCAAAAATTTCCACGTAGTCGAATAACAAAACCCAGCTTTCTGTGAACGGCGGCGAATTGATAAATTTGGATGTTCATCAACAGTGCAAACGCTGCGATATTTTCTTTGGAAAGAGATATATATATATATATATATATATATATATATATATATATATATATATATATATATATATATATATATATATCATCATCATCATCATCATCATCAGCACGTGTCAATCCACTGCAGGATGAAGTCCTCTTCAGCATGTTTCCAACTTTCACAACTTTCAGTCTTCTTCGCGGACGTTTGCAATCAAGCGGAATCCACTCCAGGATTGCCTAGGTCCATCTGTCATCCCATCGCCTTGCTATATGGCCTGCTCATCTCCATTTTAATAGCTCTACTCTTCCATTGATGTCACAGACTTTCGTTTGTTCCCTGATCCATGCGCAGGGCTTTCTGTCTCGTCTTCCATTCCCCTCTGTGCTACCCGAAGTTTTTAAATGATTGCGATGTGAGTGTCCAGGTTTCACTTCCGTATGGCATAACGGGTAGAACGCAGTGACCGAAGACTTTTCTTTTCAGGCAAGTGGGAGTCTGTTCTTAAATACAATGTTGAGCCTGCCAAATGCCTGCCAATAAAAATGCAAATGATATATATATATATATATATATATATATCAACTCTCTAAACTCCCAGTGGAAACACTAGACCTATAAGCTTATAAGCAACCATGACTTGTACAAGTAATAACAATGATACCCCAGGTGGTAACCAATCCACTTGTCGACAGACCGCAACAGGATGTTCGAATTCTGGGGAACGCAGACTTTCACGATTTCAAAAAAAATCGGAGCTTTCCGGCAAATTTCCTCACAATACACCTACATATATTGGCACCTTCAGGAATTCAGTACTAAAAAAGCCCCAGAGAGTCAACATATTTTGGCGTGACTAGAAAACAGACCGCAAAAGTTATCAGACAAACTAAGACGAAGTACATGAAGGATCAACTAGACTCTATAGAGAAGAATTTCCGCAATTATGACACGAGAGACTTTTATAGGACTTTCTCAAGAGAAATCCGTGGGTACACACCACAAAATCTTTGTCAGGAGGATTGCCAGGAGCTCGCACACTATTTCTCTGATCTCCTCAACTGTCCCAAATGCCGCACAAGATTCCCCAAGAAAAATTGTATCTATACCCACTCAGAATTACCACCACCAGCACAGGAAGAAATTCACAGGCACATACGCAAACTAAAGAATAACAGGACATTCGGTGAAGATAGTATCACTGCAGAACTAATAAAAACCCTCGGACCAAATTTACTGCAGGAACTTACACAAATTATCATGAACATCTGGCAAACAGAAAAATTACCAAATGAATGGAAATATGCTTTTATTCACCCGCTGCATAAGAAGGGAGACAGAACAGATGTGCACAACTACAGAGAAATCTCCTTACTACAAGTCACTTACAAAATCCTCTCAGCATGCCTTTTCCAGAGAACACAAGAACAATTAGAACACAAAATTGGCAAGTACAAGGCAGGCTTTCGCCCTGGTCGCTCATGCACTGAACAAATATTTAACTTAAAAACAATAGTGAAATACAAAGCTATCAGCAACGTCCCAATCATCTGCACGTTCGTGGACTTCAAAAAAGCATACGACTGCATCGACCAAAAATATCTGTTCGACATTCTAGAAGAACAAGGACTCGACCCAAGAACACTACGATTGATCAAGCAGACACTGGCCGACACAACCTCTAAAGTGAAATTTACGGTAGAAATTTCCAAAGCCTTCCTGATTAAAACCAGAGTACGCCAAGGAGATGGGTTATCCCCACTCCTCTTCAACCTGGTCCTGGACAAAGTCAAGTCATAAGGGAATGGGAAAAAGAACCGAAAAATCAAGGACGCAAGAAACCAATACACACCAATACGACTCGGACGACCCAAAAACAACCTAAAAATATCATGCCTAGTGTTTGCAGACGATCTAGCCATGCTCGCAGACAATGAAAAAAGTGTAACCAAACAGATAGAAGTCCTCAAGGAATGTGCGGAGGAAGTCGGCTTACAGATCTTTCAAGAAACCGAATTCTTCTGCTCAAAACTAGGTGTCCAAAATTTAAACACCAAATACGGCAAAATAAATAAGGTCACTCACTTCAGATACCTGGGCGAGATGCTCAAACTCACAGGAGGAGAGAAGATAGCACAGAAGGCTCAATTTCAGAAGATGAAGAGGGCATACGACAAGACACACAATATCTACAATAATAAATGCATATCCACACACGCAAAAATAAGACACTACAACACAGTAATCCAGAGGTATTATACGCAAACGAGATACTTACACTCCACACAAAGAGCGGCATAGAAAACATACTAAAAGAAGAAAGCAAAATTATAAGGAAAATTCTCGGCCCGAAATTGACAGACGAAAGATACAGACTACATTCTAGAAAGACCACAGAGAGAATGTCCAACGTAGTGGCGGACATAAGAAAAAGAAGGTTGAAATTCTATGGACATATCAGTAGACTCCCACCGACAAGACTCACCAACAGAATTCTTACGTGCATACAAGGAGTCAAGTCAACAGTACCATGGATCGCACAAGTCAGAGCTGATCTGGGAAAAGCACAAATGGGTCCGACAGAGATTGAGGATATAAGAACGTACAGACACAAAATACAGTGCTTAAATTGCCTGTCTTCAGCATCTACACATTCCTAGACTCTAGCTTCTATACTCAAGTACACTTCGGCACAGAGGTTTTAATTGTTATCAATTTCTTGGTTTGCTTCTTTAATGGATTGACTCATGTCATGAACAGTACGTAGTTTTTTTTTAAATAATTTCTTTTTGATTCTCTTTGAAGGTGGGTAACCTTTAAAGCGATTTCATGAATAGTGAACCGCCGGTCACCTTCGCTAAGGTCGCGAACTGCACAAATGTTATCAGCAGTGACACTTGACCTGGGACCTCGATTATGGCTTACATTTACCACACTTTCTCGTCCACTCTTAAACTTCTTGGCCCAACCAAATACTTGGGTCTTAAACAGGGTATCGTCCCCATATTGAATCTTTAACCAAGTTAATATTTCGGATGGTTTAATGCCTTCCTTGGTTAAAAACTTTATTATAGTCCATTGCGCAACGGACCGTCGAACCTTTTGCTAACTCATGGCTGTACTGACAAAATAAATGAGTGAAACAGCTCACCGCCACCGCCACGAGTTTCCACCACTCCTAATGCATTGCACTGCAACGACCTACACTGACAGCCAGCTCGTGATTGGCTGAGGAAAATTAATAATTGTAACTGAAAAATTCAGGTTTATATTTGATTCACCCTCGTATTATTTACGCGATGTGACTGTCGCAACTGTATGCGGTTTAATGCAGAACATGTGATGCTAAATTCTGTGTATAACACTCAAAATAAATCAACTTCTATAAATAAATATGTATTTGAATTACAATAGATAAAATGTATTATCTGTCCGAGAGCAAAAAGAGTTTAGAATAAGTTGGATAAATTCTATTTCTAACTTAAAATTTAATATTATCCCGTTCAAAACTAATGGTTAGTTTCGAATTTTCATTTAAAAGATATTAATAAAAATAATCAGCAACTCTTGGACAGAAATTGGGCAAAAAATAAGACATCAGCAACTCTCCAATAATAATTTTTGGATTTGATTGAGGAACAAACTACATAACTATCATTATACGTTGATTTATATCGAAAGTATCTTATATATACAATAACTAACGAACTAATATAGTTTCATGACTTAAAAATGACTGAAATATCGCTAATTAATATTGTAGTTCGAAAAGTAACATTTGAAGCACTTCCTTCTTTCGCCTTTCAATTAAATAAAAATGCTGCGAAAGAACAGGACATAAATTGTGTGGCTTTGGGAGATAATGCTGTTTCGTTTAATATGTGTAAAAACTAGTTTCAACAATTCCTAACTGAAAATTTTGATTTATGTGATGCAGAATATTCGAGAAAACCAAAGAAAAGTGAAAGATTAAGAATCGGAAACATTACTAAAAGAAAATTCTTGTCGTACACTGTTTGAGCTCGTACACCAACTGGGAATATCGCCATTAATCCTGTCATCAACCAGTGCCATAAAACCAAATACCCACTCCAAAAAGGTGTTGCTGAATATATGGTTCCAATATGGTCAAACGGTCAATGTTGACCGTTATCAGTACCAAGTGATTCGTTTTAGTGAGATTCTGCAAGGCAAGAAGGGAAGTCATTTTGTTTAAGGAGAAGGCACGTTCACACATCAAAAAGGCTCTGGAAACTATCGCACCCAGCGTATTCTCCAGACTCCTTACAAAATCACCTGTTTGATAGCCGCTTCAAATCTATCGAGGAAGTAAAAAAAAACCTCAAGACTTTTTCACATCCAAGCTACCTGAGATTCAGAACATATTTGAAAGGCGACGAGAGTGTATAGAAAGTGAGAGAGATTACTTCGAAGATTAATTCAAAATAAATTTAATATAAATATCAAAGTTAGCCAAAAACAGAACGAGGATTAAGTTGAAGACATAATGTTTATCAGTTCTAGTGCAGCTCTAATTTAAATTTATTACAAATATTCGATGTGTATAAAAATTAAAATATTTATCAATAAATTACCATTAAGATATTCTATCTCAAGTGAACATTCATTTCTTAATATACGCCAATATAAATTATGATGCTATAAATTAAAGAAAGTTGTTTTTAGAAGTTTATTAGTTTCGAAAAGAATTAGTCCTTGTATTTCATGACCTTTGAATATGAGTAAGCTAATCCATATAGGAAGAATTACATGACTCAACACAATTCCTTGAATTTTATCAGGAATATACCTTAGATAAAAAAATTAATTCAGAGTTTGTGATTGAAAAATAAATGATTAATCAATATTTTGAAAAATTATTTTCTCCAATTGACACTAATATTTTAATCCTAGCTAGAATATCTTAAAATAGAAACTAAAATATTTTTAAAAATGATTCACTCATAAAATGAAAGAACATTCTTCGGTATAGGTTCTAGTTTGTACCAAACAGCTTTAAAGTATAATTAAGTATTAAAAGTAATTCTGGAGATCGAGATGCTTCTTAGCTTTCCTGGTGTCATCCTTGGAATTATACGCTTTGTAAGGTTTGTTTTATAAATTTCTTTATAATACTTTTTGACCTTGTTTAGTTTCTACTTGCAATCAGTACTGAAAGCAGGAGGTAGTACTACGAGGGTTGCTAGTTATGTATCCGGAATTACCAATAATGGTGTTGGTAGGCGCCATCTAATATATACATCGTAAAGTTTGACATTGTTGACTGCAACGTTTTGTCATATGGCCGCTATTTGTGCTGTTTAGAGACTTGTTGTGTGAAATTTTCATCTCAGACAAAAAATGGTATTAACTCTTTTGAAGAGGATTATATCAACAACACTGCATCAATCAACTCACTTCGTCTTTTGGCGATAAAGCACCATGTAAAACAACTGTATATCACTATGGTTTAGTGAATTCAATCGTTGCCGTTGTTCGCTCACGGATGAATTTAAAGAATGTTATCCGAAATCGGTTGTCGTACCAGAAAACATCGATACTGTGTACGAACTAATAAAGCAAGATCGTCATGTGACATACCATAAGATAATCAGCATAGACAAGATTTTACATGAAAAAAATTTTTGTTCGTTGGATTCCGCATAATTTGACAATAGCTCAAAAAAAGGCTCGTGTCGATTGGTGCATAGAAATGCTCAAAAAATACAATCGTGGTAAGTTAAAAGCCGTGTTTAAGAAGCCTTTCATTTTAAAAGCCTTTCAAAATGAACCAAACCCAATAAAAATTATTCACGCAAGCAAATGATCGCCTGTTTTTTGGAATAAATGGGCATGTGGCTACAGTATCTCTAGAAAATAATAGAATGATCAGTTCTGAATGGTTCACAACCATTTGTTTGCTAGAAGTCTTTGAAGAAATAAGAAAAAACAACCACCGACGCACGATCATTCTTCACCATGTCAACGCGAGCTCTCACATATCGGACCGAATAACTCAATATTTGATTGGTTAAAACAACGAATTGATAGGTCATCCCCCGTACAGTCCTGATTTAGCACACAATGATTTCTTTTTGTTCCCGTCCGTATAGAATAAACTAGGTGGTCGACGATTTTGACGCCAACAGAAGCGGTTGATATGTTAAAAATGCATGTTTTGTCAATCGGAATGGAAAAAGGGTTATGAAAATTGGTTCAAACGTATTCAAAAGTGTATCGGTCATCGCGGAGAATATTCTGAAAAACAATTTTCAATAATAAATATTTGTTTTTATTTATTATTCCTGATACATAAATAGCAACCCTCGTATAAGCAAGTTCGAAGTATGTTAGACACGCATAACCATAGTTTGGAATTTTATCACTGGATAACATCCAGTGATAAAATTCGCACTCATTTTCTTTATTCAGTACACTTGTATATACTAAACTGTTACTTCACTCAACGTTTTCAGATCAAACTTCCTAATATTATGAAGAAATCGATAGAATTTTATTTGAATTCTTAAAATTTAATTCAAGCAATACAAGAAATAAAATGAATACAGTAAAAAAAAGTAAATAAAGTGGAATTATGTATGAGATGCGTAAATAAAATCATGGGACTGATATAAAAGTTTTTTTATTTAATTGAAATTAGAATTTTATATTGTGCCCTTCAAAGGTAGTTGCCTTGGGAAGCCACACAGCTCTGAAGACGGTTTGTCCACTCTATATAGCAGTGCTAGAACTCAAATACTGGAATCGTCTTCAACTAGGTTACGGTCTCCAATGGCATGTTACTCCAATGTCCCACAATGGTGTCCTTTGAGACTGAAAATGGTGTCACAAAGACTTAAAAATCTGATGATAACATTTAACTGACGCAGTCCCCTGGCTGCAGCGCCATAATATATATTTGCATCGTACCGTTCAGTCAAATCCGAGTTTATTCTTTTAACATTCAAGATTAGTGGACGTGTACTCTTCTGTGGCTGCTATTCCAAATGAGATAACGCGACTATACTCCGAGCATTCGAACTCGCCATAAGGCGAGATGTATCTATTTTTAGGCCTCAGTCCTTGATACTGATAAACTAGCTGTCCATTGGGTTCTGTTGGAGGCAGTTACTTGACATTGATGACTAACATTAACGCTCTTTAATGTTTTATAAAGAGTATCCTTGTAACAAAGTTTCTGACCTCCTTGCCTGCGCTCAACTGAGTTCAGTTCGTCATATAATATACACTTTTCTAGACCATGGTCGTCCAGCCTAGCGAAATGCCCCGCCCAACGTAGACACCCCCTTCCCACGCGAACCTCCATCGAGAAACAGTTCGCGTCTCTGAAATCTTCCTTATTTGAGTTTTTGTGATACCATCTGATCAACATTATCTCTCTCAAATGCCGTTGCTGTCTGCTTTCGAGAATCTTCAGGTGTTTTCTATGGTACCCACGATTCACAACCGTGATTAAGCAAAAGCACGATCACAGCTCGGTACACGGCCACATTTACCTCCAAGGACAGGTCATAATTTCCGAAAACAATATGGCGAAATTTCCGAAAGATTCGAGAAGCACAGATAATTCGGTTACGAAATTCCGTGTCCAGATCTGCTTTAAAATTAATGAGACTACCCAAGTAGCTATAAGATTCGGCAGACTCAAGTGGAGAGCCAAATGCTTAAATAACCATATAATTTTAGTTTTATTTACTTAAGGCCTAATGCTTCATACGACCAGATATGTGTAATAAGAATTTGTCGAAGCGTAGCAGGATCATGTGCTATTATAGCACAGTCATAGGCGTACATGATCTATGTGTACACATAGACCCGCAGTGATATTTTTACTTGCCAAAAACAATTTAATTAAAATGCTTGATGTTCGGCCACAAAAAGAAATAACCCATTTTTTCTTCAAGTATTTCAAAAACTTCTCGGTAGAAATGCTGGTTTACCCGTTGGTCTTGAGGAACACATTCCTTATAGTTGACCCCCTGGCTATTAAAAAAGCAAATAAGCATGCTTTGATCTTTGATTTGCTAATTTTATCCTTCTTTGGCCGTGGTGAGGTTAGACTGTGCCATTCCTGGTTCAGGCGCTTTTTTCCGGGTCGTATTCAAAAATTCCAAAACTTACACAGATCCACAAATTTAAACTTTTTTAAGATAACATTGACAAAAATAGGTGTATATGAAGTATGTTGTAGTTCAAAATCCAAAAATGATAAGCTAATTACTGTAACACGACATGTTAAATATATGTATAGGCATTATTGAGGATTATGCGAATAAAAAATATATTGCATGAGATATCATACAACGGCAAAAACTTTTACTTTTTCCTCTTGTGTTCAGTAGCATCAGGTATTTTTAAAAGCCAGCAGCAGTCGCCCAACATAGATGGGCTCCAGCGTCCCTGATATCCTGCTTCCATCACCCTGATGTCCTGGTGAAATCTGTCTCCTTGTTGGTCGCTTACGGCACCCAAATTTTCCGGATAAAAATCCAAATGGAAGTGTAAAAAATGCATTTTTAAGGACAGGCGACACCCCAGTATTTCATAGGCTTTCAAGACTTCCTCTATGAGGCTTTTATAGTTTTCATCTTTCTTGTTGCCCAAAAATCCTGTCACTACACTTACAAAACACTTCCAAGCTGGGAATTTCTATTCATTTAATTTTTCTTCAAAACAGAAATCAATACGCTTTTAGTTTTGCATCACTTAATTGAGGAAATATTTCTTCTAGGTACTTGAAACCATTATCTTCTTTATCCATGGCTTTGACAAAATTTTTCATTAGTCCACGCTTAATATGGATAGGCGGAGGAAGCACCTTTTTTGGTTAACAAGTGGGTATATTTTATGTTTGAAATACCAGGTTCAAAAGAATTTCTATGCCATTCTTTCTTAGTGCAATGTTCTATTGTTGCCCTACTGTACCATAGACACAAATAATAGCAATACTTTGTAAAACCCCCTTGAAGTCCTAGCAATATAGCTATCACTTTTAAATTCCCACAAATATCCCACTGATACAGTTCATATTTAACGAGATTTTGTATTGTAGATCTATTTTTTATAAGTTTCTTTCATTGTCACTGAATGGGCTAAAGGAATAAATGGATTTTTGTTTCCATTATAAAGCAAGACTGTTTTTAGGCTGCATTTCAATGAATCTATAAAAATACGCCACTCGTAAGGTACATGTTCCATATTAAGCTCATTCATTAAACTATCAATATCACAACAGACATGCGATCCTTCCATTTCATAAAACCTCGAAAATGTTACATTCCGTTGTCGGTAAAGCGAAATACTTGCATTTTTATCTAACTAGTTCCATTGTTGAAGTCTGAAACCAATAACTTCCAATTTTTGTTTTGACAATTCCAGGTCAGTCCAGTCACGTATCAAATCATTTAATTCATTCTGAGTTATTAAGTAAGGTTCACTGATAGTTATTAAAAATGCTGGGTCACAACTGGTGTTCTCAGGAAGTTGTGGATTAAATCCTAATACAGAATTAAAATTACCGAGAAACATGTTACTCATGTTTAAAGGCGCAATCGGTAGCGGTAGTTCCTGGCTATGAGCAACTGGCCTATGTGCAGAAGGGGGAATTCGTGTACTGAATTTTGTCCCTTTGCTTTTTTGAAATCCCTTCTGTTTTAGTAATACAAAAGTATCAATCACTTACTTGATCAGTAGGTTCTCTCCACATCATAGGAATGTTTCTTTCGATGCATCCACTATACTAAATTTTACATGACAACTCACACAGCAAATATGAGGAGCCCAACTATTACCTTGATCTCCAATTTGGCACTTACCATATAAAAGATAAGCTTTTTTTTACTTCCTCTGATATAGATCCAGCTTGTGACTGTAAAATAAATTGGCCGCTTATATAACAAACCTATCCGCTGGATTATTGCAAAATCGATGACTAGAACTCGTCATTTTATATAAAATCGATTTAAACACTTGACTGTACTATAAACAGAAGCAAACTAAACTATAGGAAACAATAAAACTACCCTTAAATGTTCATAGAATACTGTGAAAATACCACCTCTACAGTCTTGTGGTAATTCCTACATTGCCCAGCCCAAAGTCAGGTACAAATAATTCCGATGATCCCATGATATAAAGGAGAAGTAGGTACTTGAAAATGGGACGAGCAAAGCCATTTCTATGAAGAGTTTTAATAGCAACCTAAATGAAACACAAAAAGGGCATTCTCATGGATGCTACAAAAATCAGGTCGACCTGTGTTATCACTAGTAATGATTCGTTCCTTTCGATCATGCGAAAGGTTTTTCAGAATCCTTTTCATTGGTCAAAATCTGATGAACGGCTGTGGCAGCTAAATTCAAATCTTCTTTGATCTGACCATTAACTAATAATAAGAACGAGAAAAATTCTCACGTCAGTGGGAACGTTGGGTTAAATTGATCCGCTTATAATGAAGGGCAAGTTAAAGCACTGTTTGATTACAATTTTTTTTTATTATTATTTAAGACATGTCAGTATATACCTAGTCTAATATTCATCACGTACCCCAAATTTTATAATTTTTGTCTATAACACTTTAGACAAGTGAATGCAACATTTCTGGTAATAGTGCTTTGACTTATTATCCTTACAGTCAATGCAATGATTTTTTGGGTCGAATTGAACTTTTTTTGGTGGCTTGTACTTAAAAAGTTTCTGTGCTAAGAGTCATGTCTCTTTATCTAAATATCTGTTGGTGGCACGAAAATGTACTTCGGTAAACATTTTCCCTAAAATGATAAAAAAACATTTTACACACACACACACACACGCACACGCACAAGCACACGCACACGCACACGCACACGCACACGCACACGCACACGCACACCCACACACACACACACACACTCACACACACACACACACACATACACACACACACACACACACACGCAAACACGCACACGCACATGTACGCGCGCACGCGCACGCGCATATATATATAAATATATATATATATATATATATATATATATATATATATATATATATATATATATATATATATATATATATATATAAACTTTAAAAATATTTATCAAATTTTTATTTTTCTTATTTTTTTAATAATAAGTTATTAAGAAAATCAATATTATCTACGAGATCTAAGTTGTAAATAAATACATATGTACTTGCTAAAGACTCCGGTTCAGTTTCTTGGTGCTCAACTGCGTCAATTTCTTGTTCAGAATCTGAACTACGTAAACTTTCCGGTTCAAAAGATGGATCTTGAACTTCATCATCACTCGACAAACAATCATTATTTTCTAAAAGTTCATGTATAAATTCGATGTCCTGCGGACCTGATAAACGAAAGTACTTTTTAGCCTTAGGCCGCCATATTATAAAACCGCCGTGGTTTTTAACCGAGTGATTTTACAAGCGGCCGCACTTGCAGTTTTTCCCACGACTGATTTTAAAACCGTTAAATGTTACAAAATGGCTCGCGGGTAAAAACCGCGCCACAATTTGTAACCAATAGAAATTAGTTAGCGTGCACGCTACGGGTTATTTCTATTAGTATTAAGCCGAGACTGCAATATGGTTTTTTCCACCTAGCGGTTTACCGCTATAACCGCGAAACCGCTCAAGACGCACACACTGCAACTAAAAACCGTAAAACTGCCTACGATGCAAACTTCATAGTTTGAAGATGGATTTCAAGAGAGCAGTATATATTGTTGCTCTAATACTAAGAAATAGAAAAAGAAGACGTCAACACAAATTGCTAAGTAAGTTCTATTAGTTACAAATTTTGGCACGGTTTTTACCCGCGAGCCATATTCCACGGTTTTAAAATCAGTCGAGGGAAAAAACTTCAAGTGCCGCAGGTTGTATTAGTTTTCTTGACTTACAAAACGAAGCGGTTAAAAACCACGGGGGTTTAGCCGTACTGCGGCCTCGGCCTGAGAGCAACAATACATACTGCTCCTTGAAATTAACAATCATCATTTGGAGATCAAAGGCGAAATTTAACTTTCCCTATAATACGACATACATCTATCACTACAGGAATTATAGCATAGGAGGCTTTATACTTCTCAAGAAAGTCACCCCTAGTAACCGTCAAAATAACTTAAAATGTATATAACCAAACTATTGCGGATTGGTGGTTAGGTCGTATCTTCAAGTTCCTTCAAATGTCTTCTCTAATTTCAAGATAATGTAAAATATACAACTCAGCAAATCGTAGAACAGAATTGGTTGAAGTCTCAAATACTATCTGACTGCCAGAAACTTTAATCAAACTCGAAGCATATTTGAGGTATTTAAATAAAGTAATGAGACGTGTGATGTAGCGTACGATCTGGCAATACTGTTTACTGTCTACCCGCGAGCCATATTTCACGGTTTTAAAATCAGTCGCGGGAAAAAACCACAAGTGCGGCCGCTTATATTAGTTTTCTTAACTCGACAAAATCGATCGATTAAAAACGACGGCAACTTGGAGCAACAATACACACTGCTCTTTTGAAATTTATCTTGAAACTGTAAAAGTCGCGGGCAGTTTCGCGGTTTTTAATCGCAGTGTTTGCGTCTTAAGCAGTTTCATGGTTATAGCGGTTAACCGCTTCCTGAAAAAAACCGTAATGCGGCCTAAGCCTTAGACGAGCTGGCTATGTTACAAAAAAGTCACGTTAAGCCTCAGCTACGGCCTAACGGGGACGTTGGATCATATTGACTCCTCAACAACTTTGAGAAAGAATAACACGCCAGGTTTCTGTGATAAACATAACCTAATGATTGTCAGCTGTTCAAAAGGATTAAGTTTGAAGGTAGACTGGAGGGCAAGTTGAGAACTGACTTCGTTTAATTAATATGACTGTTCATAGATGTTGCGGGGTCAGATTGGCCCAACGTTCCCACTGCCGGGTTAAGACGAAGCCAATAAGGTTACCAAATTGAACGCTACTCCACCAGACTCATTACTCAATTTACCTACCTCGTATACATTTTGTTTTAATTTTCGTCATATTTATAATGCAAAACATATTCTGTATTTTGTAGGTTAAATTGGAAGATGGATTAGAAAAAAAATCTGTCGCTCTTTTTAAAATCTCCAAAGTACAAGCACTAAAATACAAAGCCAAAATATATTAATTGAAATACCTTATCTAAATATTATGTTTATCATTGCGTCATAATACCAAACGTATGATTAACGCAAAAGAAAATACTTAACTCAGTTTTAGGATTGGTTTCCGTAGAAAATCAACTTACCAATATCGCGCGTACAAATCAATATCGCCGTGTCCTTCCTAACCGATAGTTAGTTCCTAGTTTAGTTAAAAAAAAATAGCCCAGGTAATATTCTATTAATAAATTAAAAGATATATAAATAATTTTTTTATATTGATAATTTAATTCTGGAAATATCAAGTACCTTTTAAAATGACACTTAAATCGATTAAAATTATTTTTTGAATTATCCCAGGAAATTCTGCATGTGATTGCACAAAATGTAGTAAAAGATTTTTTTTATCATGATTCGAGGTACTTTTCGTACGCTGCTAAGATAAGCAGTATTACTGTGATTCTGTTAAAAGTGCGAAAATGTCGCATCGTGCACCACATCGTTTTCAGGCAATTATCCGAATTTGAAGAAAGACAAACCTTGGAAATGAAAAAAGTAAAAGTTTTCGTGAACTAAGGAGATGATTAAATATTGTTGCTTCTACTCTTACGTATTCTGTTATTGTTCGTGTCAAAAGTCTATGTTGGACAAACATGAAGGTATTAGGTTTTTAAATAACAAACTTGTAGCTGTTTAATATTTCAAATGTTTATTATGTTTCACCTTATTAGGATTTTCTCATATACATAGTAGTAGCTTAAACATATACATAGTAACATTTGAAACATTAATAAGCTACAATTTCATTCTTTAAAAATAAAATATTTACAAATTGTTTTACAAGAAACCAACTGCGAAATCCAGAAATATTAAACATGAAGGTGTTTTTCCACTTGGCTCTATGACCAAGCGGATGAACTTAAAATCAGTTATATTAAGGAACTCAATAATTCTCATTATTTTAGCCACCTGATGTTAAAAATTCACAGTTTCAACGATCAGTGTAATATGTTACATATTGAAAATAAATAAAAAAAATTAAATCTCTTAGTGAAATTAAAAATTAATAAAAATAAAAAAAAGGTAGGCAGCCATGGGGACTGCTGACAGAAGTGACAACTTGAAACTTTGAAATAACTGTCATGATGAACATAGAAGGATCAGATCTTTTGGAGATCAAAAGCGAAATTTAACTTTCTCTATAATACGACATACATCTATCACTATAGGAATTATAGCATAGGAGGCTTTATACTTCTCAAGAAAGCCACCCCTAGGAACCATCAAAGCAACTTAAAATGTATATATTCAAACTATTGCAGATTGGTGGTTAGGCCGTATCTTCAAGTTCCTTCAAATGTTAGGAAGCAGGCCAACATCTGTTTTCCTACAGTTACTTGGTGGTCCTTGGTAAACCGTATTTTTCTAGTGCGTACTGAAAATGAGTGACAACAATTTCGAGTAACAGCGCACTATAAAGTTTAGTTTCTTAAGCAAGGTGCGACGAAAACTTCTGCAAAACTTCAACAGGCCTATGAAAAGAGTATTGTGCCAGGGCAAGTTTTCAAGTAATTTGAGGCATTCTCAGAAGGCCCAAGATGTCCCCTCTCGGGCGAGAAATCAATTTTCCCGGAAAAGTGTCTGAACGACGGGCAAAGAGAGACTGGAAGTATGGTAGATGACTCCGCCCTGTTGGAACCAAGTATCCTGAGTGTATTCTTCAAATTCTTGAAAAGCAATAGTGAAAAAAGTTTACAGCATGTCAACATAACGATGAGAAGTTACCGTTACTGTGAGGTCTAGGTTATATTTGAAAAAAACGAGCCGATTATTCCGTATAGATTGCAGACCATCGGGCTATGCAGAGGTCTTTCATGTTTCTTTTTAGTGTTTTCTACACACCAGAAGCAATAATTTTAATTATAGACGTCGCCATTACGGTAGAAATTACCGTCAGAATTATTATTGCGGCAATACTCGCGCACACATAACAAGCACTCCTTTCCTGTATAGCGCTGCATAGTGACTTTAATTAAGCTAACTTTATCTAAGCCGAACTATCGTTTAAGACCCATTCCTCCTTTCTACCCCTCCTATCAAATTTTCTATAACGCAACCAAACATTAACAACTCGTTGGACCACCCTACATGTTTATAGTTTTATCATTTTTTATACGATCCATTTAAGTCAATACAACCCTAGAAGCAATCATTGATAATTTTAAATACTCTTGCCACTCATTTTTGGAAATCACCTTCAAAACAAACGCCAAAGCCTGATACAATAATTTTGTATACTTTCTTTTTCTTTTTGACTTTCGTTTACCCAACTAATTGTTCATCATTTCAAAAAAGTTCACTTACTTCTTCAACGTTTTCTTCAGCTTTAGGTCATATTGATAAACTTAGCCTTTTATCGCCTTCAAAACTCCTTTAACCACTCGAGTTCTCTACCTCGGGTTTTTTTTTCTGTCGGGATTCTTCAATTTCGTGTTCTTTGCAAGTCAGTTGTCATCTATTTTGCTTATGTGTTGATTCCAGTGTTTTCGTTGCTGTCTCACCCACCACAAAGTGGGATACAAGACATAGGAAGTTTCGTATCCCACTTTGTTGTCGAAGATCCTCGCTTCTAATTCTGCCCTATGATGTTTTCCCGTAAATGTTTATTGTTTTCATTTCAACCATTCGCATCATTTACTATGTCTTAGAAGTGTCTGGTTTTGTTTAAGCCACGTATGCTATGATGGTTCTAATTGCTGATTTATATATTCTGATTTTGAGATATTTGTTTTTCCATACAATGTCTCTTAAGCATCCTGAGATTCGGAATGCTTTCATCACTTCTTCTCTAACTTCTTTCTGTTGTTATATATGTTATTTGTGTATTCTTGTCATTCATGTATTCATGTTTTATATCCCTATCTTGTATTCAAGTTGCTTGTATTAGTCTGAATAAAGTGCTGCTTGTTATATTGGTATAGGCTGTATATATTAAAATAATGAGTTCATCTTACACACCTAGTGAAGCATTTGGTATCCATATTCAATTTGTGTACGAAATGTAGATTATAATACATTTCAATTATTGGAACAAATATATCTTATCTCTGCGCAAAAATTATCAGATCGTTATTATATTAAATATTTTATTAATAAAGTAAGACAATATTACGTTAGTCTAGCACTCGATCCGGTAGAAAGTAATCCAGTTCGAATCTAAAAATTAGTTTTATCGTGTTCTAGATAAGTGACAATTAATTCGTAGTTTAGACATATTCGTTGCTCAGGTAATGTCCTAACAACTTCCAATAATTGTAAAGATACTGACTTTAATCGTTTTGATTTTATTATATTCTTGGTATAAAACGTAGGTATTATAGCAATGTTTAAAATTTTGTAAACCCGATTACGTATTCAAAGAAATTGGTTAGGATTGTTTTGAGTTTTAAAAGGTTTACTGATTAGTTTTACTAACATTCCTAGAAAAAAGATAAGGGCTACAGGGTTTGATATGTAAATGTCTCTCATAGACTACTGAGTTCAGTACAATGTGTCAGTTCACCATGAAACGATACATGATTCAACAGTTTGTAAACATTGAAAGTTGGATGGCGAGCTTCACTTCGGAAAAAAAATCTCTTCCGATGAAATACACTTCTGACTTATTCGAGTTTGTGAAGAAACATAACTGCAGGATTTGTGCAGATGAAAATTCTCAAGTGATCTCATGACTCTCCCAGGAGTTACGTCCTTATCCTCAGAAAGTCATTGTTTTGTGCGGTTTTTGGGCTGAAGGATTGAGAGTTATAGTGTTAATTGTGAAGGATATCGTTGGTCTGAACTGATAAATGTGGAAATAAACAATGTTTTCTTCCAACAAAACCGTGTGACTTGTTACTCTTCTCTCTAGTAGGCGATCAATTTATTGCAAACAAAATTCCTGGACTCGTTACTTCGCAACATGATAATGTCAACTGGCTATCAAGATCATGCGATCTCACGCCCTTGGATAATTTTTTAGGCGTTATGTGAAAAATATCTGTGTTCCTTACATTGAAGATATACCGCCCGATATGTCGAAAGAGTATTCGAAAAGTGGGTCTCCAGAATCCATTCTACTATAAGAATCCAATTGAACTTTTTTGACCAGCATTCTTTTCAAAGTATAATGCCATTATTTGTCTTTCATTTATTATATATATATATATATATATATATATATATATATATATATATATATATATATATATATATATATATATATATATATATATATATACACGGCTCTACATTCCATTAGGAATTGTAGCCGCTCAATTCTTTTGAGCTCTAGAAACTCATTTCTTGTGGTAAGTTAGTACACATTCCTCTGTTCTTGACTTATTCTATCCTATTGCTTGTCTTTGCTTCTTCTGTTATTTTCTTCCACGTATCTCGGTCCTGCATATTTCTCCACCATGTTTGTATTTCCAATTTCCTTATATCTTCCCGCACCTGATCCTCCCACCTACTTTTCGGTCTCCCTCTTCCTCTGTTAATATCATATGGGTAATATATGGTCTCCACATTGTAATTTTCTTTATTACTTTGTTATCTTCCATTCTTCTTATATGGCCAAACCAGCAAAAGTGCAAAAAGTATTTGCACTTTTATGATCTTCACTATATCTTCTCCTTTCAAAATGGTTTTTATTTCAAAATTCATTAACCTTATGTATTCATCTTCTGCAACTTTATTTAATCCATAAATTCTTCTTACAATCTTTCTTTTGGATATTTGTAACTTTTCCTGTTCCAAGCTGCTGTTTCCTGCAATAGCTGCTTTATATATCTTCATTTTTGTATTTATACTTATGTATGTTTTTGCTTTTCATAATGCTTTTGAATTTATAACACTCTTTGTCCCGCCTGGACTATGTGATCAATCTCTTTGTTTCTGTCGCTTTTGCTATTTATTATTCCCAAATATTTAAAGTTTTTCACTACTTCAAATTCGTAATTTCGTATTTTTACTGATCTGGTTGTAATTATTATATTTTCTTTCCTTATTTCCATATATTATTCCATATATTTGCTTTTTTCTTGATTTATTGTGAAGCCCCTTTTCTCTGCTTCTTGACCAATTTTCTGGATTGATACTTCCAGGCTTATTCTGTCTGTAGCTAGCACAGTAAGATCGTCTGCGTATGTAACTGCTTGTATCACTTCATTGATGACTGTTTCTTGAAATTACATTCTTTGATTACTGCATCCAGTGTATGTATAAACAATATTGTTGATAACCCATCTCCCTGTATCACTACTAGATTAATCTCAAAAGCCTCTGCTTCTCCTTCTGCTGTTCTAAGTACTGCTTGTGAATTTTGCTTTGTCAGTCACCCGGTATTTTCATGTCCATCATAGCTTTTATTACTTGTTCCCATTTCAGATTATCGAATGCTTGCTTGAAATCATTATATACAATTTGTAATTCCATTCCATGTTCCTGAGATGTCTTGATTATTTGCTTTAATATATGTCTATGATCTATAGTGGATTAGCCTCTCCCATAGTTATATTGACAGTCTCTCAATATATATATATATATATATATATATATATATATATATATATATATATATATATATATATATATATATATATATATATATATATATATATATATATATATATATATATATATATATATATATATATATATATATATATATATATATATATATATATATATATTAAGTTGTGAGCTATATTTCGTGTGCTGCTAAGCTAATCGGTATTTTTGTGTTTCTATTACAAGTGCTATGAATTAAACGAGTTAAAGTTTTTGGAAATAATAATACCACTGGATAATGCTGCTTTTACAATTATGAGGAGAAAGAAGGATATTTGAGAATTAGAGGAATGTTTGGATATGAAGTTCTGGACACACTAATAGTATTCGACATGAAAATGTCCGGCAAAGCAACGTCAATTGCGCAGCATTGTATGAATCGGAAACAATTTTGTATTACTCATAACTACTTTGTATTATATCAAAGTTGTGTTGAGAATGATGGAATGAAGCTTGAATTATGGTTGCGTTAAGAATAAAAAAAATAGAAAAAGTCATTGCAAAACTAACGTATGTGGATTGGATGGATGGAATGGTGGAAAGGTGGAATGGATTGGAAACGTTATAAGAAAGCTAACATTTGATATAACTAAGTCAGTTTTACACTACAACATTTCAGAAAAATAAAGAAGGTGGAAGAGTACTTGCTTGAAGAAGAAATAAAAACATATCTTAAAGGGATCAAAGCAACTAAATCTAACGTGGAATGAAGCAAAAAGAATGGTTAGAAATAAAAATAGAGTAGAGGCCCACAACAAACAGCATAGAACGAAATAAGCAATAACGCCATTAAACTCGAAGAGATTTACCGCTAAACACCAAATCACTTTTTGAAACTTTTCAATGGACGTTTCCCCAACCATGTTAGCATCATCGGGAGATAATTTAATATGGTTAAATACCTAAAAAGAAAGCTCCAGGGAAAGAGATTTGGCTCCAATGAAGAAGTGATTACCGAAACTGAACCCTATTTTGAGACCAATGATAAATCATTCTTCAAAAGATATCGAAATATTAGAGAATCGTTGGAATCAATGTATTACTCTTGAGGAAGACTATATAGATGAATAAAGTCAAATTTTGCATAAATAGTCATCTTATAAACTTATTGGGTGATATGTTACTAGTTAATAGGAATTATTTAGATAATCGACGAGGATATTAGTATAAGAAATCCCACAATTATTTTTGCGTCAAAAATTATCAATATGAACATATTTCAAGATTAAATAATCGTTTAATCTTTTAATTAAATGCAAATAAACGTATTTGTAACGTAAATTTATATAAAATTAATATTAATGTATACCAATTATTAATAGGTTGCATGGGTTTGGTGGGAAAAGCAAAAAAAACTTTTTTTTTTTTAATATATTATAATAAAAGGATTATTTTATTCAAACGTTATGCATATAAAAGAACAATATTTGAACAATATTTTATAAAATTTTCGTCCAAAAATGTTGAAAATTCCGCCGTTGAGAACTGGTCTTCGGAAACCCCTTAGAAAAAAATCTATATATATACAGTGGTCAGTATAACTCATGACAGCTTTATCCGAAATCAAAAAACCAAATATTTTCTGTTAGTAGGTGAGTATAGCTCGTCATAGAACGAAGGATTTAAAAAACTATTTTTTAGATCCTACTACCTGTAAGAGATTTTTTTAACTACATGGAATCGTGGATTTCAGCGGCAAAAAGAAAGGTCCTACTATAGCTGCAATGTCCAGGGCATCCTTTTGCTTTTGCCTGAGACGAATTCTTGAATCTCGAGTCCCAGCCTCGGCTCTTTTATTGGCTATGAGTATGCGGTGTGCATCCTGTTTTCACGCAAACTTGTGACTATTTCGGCCAAGTTTGATATTCATACCATGAAAAAAAATAATAGACCTGAGATTCCTTCGCTGAAAGTGCAGGCACCAATTAATGCAGCAATTTCAACTATTTTTGAACCAGCAGGAAATATTTTTGGAGTAATGTTCAAAATGAGCTGGTTCAGACTCTCATTATTATTTTGCGTGAAGCCATCAACACACCGCTCCTAAAACACATCCTTACTAAGTTCTTCATAAATCGGCTTGATAGCTGATAAAAGATCACTCGGCAGTGCAGCGTAATCGTGCATGAATGATGACAGAGTATGTGTTGCCAAGCGCACCATGAGCCATCGCTTGGGTAATTTTCGTACTGTGGGTTTTGGTTCGTTGAGCGTTCGTTGAACAATCTTTCATACATTCACAATAACATTTTCTTCTTCTAGCCAGTCTACTGTCAGTTTAACTGTTGCCAGTAACTGTTAATTTACCGATTAATTTACTGAAGTTTACCTGTAAGGTTGCCTTTGCCAGAAAGAGTTTTTTTCTTTATTTTTTTCTTTTTTGACTTTTTTCAGAAGTGTTTATAGAAGGCGACCTCTAGGGATTAGAGAAAGAGAGAGAAACAATAGCTAAGCAGCTATTACCTAAGCCTCAATATATGTAACATATATTTAATAGTACTATATTGCTATTGACCGTAAATGGAAGTATCACGGAGTAAGTGAGACAGCAAACGACTGCTTCTATCTCTTTTTCTACTACCCGACTCGTTGTGCGCAAGCGTCGCGACTCTAGTAGGAAAATTGGCAAGTGGTATACATAATTCTCGGGCATGCGCATAAAACTCGAAGTAGTTGTGAAAGAGACAGACGCATATATGTCTGCACAGTAATGATTTCATTCATCTCCAGACCCTTCTAGCAATATAGTTGTGTTAGATATATGCATACCTGCGACGCTACCGGTCGGTCGACCCAAATGAGAGGAGTTTCAAAAAGCTCTCTCACCTAGAGTTTTACTCTGATCGACTTTGGGAAAATATTCTTGACATGTATTATAGATTAATTTTTAAAAAATGGATTTTTTGAAATTTCAAAACCCATGTAACCCCTTAAATCGAACAGAATGTCTTTTTATTTAGTTCGTTTTTTAATCATTAATCATCATTTATGTTTCGAAAGTAACATCAGTCCAATATCTACTTCTTGTGTTGTAAATGGTAAATCTGTAATAGGTATTTTCAATCCAGTTCGTTCATATAATATAACTCTTGTTCCATCTCACAAATTCTACCCTTTAATTTGAAGATTATTCTTATTAACTTCTCCTTTGAAATGTTTCCAAAGTTTTTCACTGATATTATAATGCATGATATCTTTGAATAATCCTCAAAGTCATATTTAAAAATACGAGAGTAAGGTAAAATAACGTTCATAATTATTATCATGAAATCCATTGTTATTTTATTTCTGGACATATGCTTCCTCAATTTGACGCCATTTATTTTAGTCTGCTGTCATGTGGATCCATTGTCGTCCACTCTCTGCTGTTTGAGATGCAATTTGACACCGAGCTCTTGTACGTCTGCGATTTCTGGTTCCCTGTCTGGGTCTTCACTCCGTAACCTTGTCTCTCCATCAATTGTCTGCTTTTCGTATTAAATGCCCTGTCCATCTCAATTTCAATTTAGCTATATGTTGTGTTATATTCTAATTCTTGCTTTGTTAGGCACACATTCATTTCTTTATTTTTTGATTAGGGTTACCTCCAATAAATATATATATATATATATATATATATATATATATATATATATATATATATATATATATATATATATACAGGGTGTCCGTTAATTAATGGTACACAGCAAAACTGCAGATTTTTTGGATAAAAAGATTGCGATTTAACTCAACTTACCTTAGTCCAAAAGTTAATAGTAATTAAGATACAAGATGTTAAAGTTATAGTTATTTTTCAAAAGCGCAATTTAAAACAGTGCAATGAATAATTTAAACGCAGATATCTACAAAACGGTAACTCGGAGCGATATTTTTAAGGTATACCTTATTTACGTAAAAAAGACGGACAAAATGATATTTTTATTAAAAATGCGAATACACTAAGGCGCAAAAAAGTTGAGGCATTTCAAACGTAGAAAAGTGTTGCACACAGCGCCCTCTACAATCTACATAAAATTTTTCGAGACATTCAAATGTCTGATCTTAAGTCACCTTTGTGATTGTCACCTGATCTTAGTCACCTTTGTTTTCATCTTTAGTCCCACTTTTTAAGCCGCACGTATTTTGTGATCATAGCAGTAAGTAGTGTATTAAAATTCATTGTAACTATACGTTGATGATGACAACATGCTTAGTGAAGATACCATGACTAGTGTTAATGGAAATTTAGCTTCCAAGTGCATCAAAAATTATTCATAATTAAATTTTTATCTAGTTCAGCTAAACTCGAAGAAATTTACCACTAAACACCAAATCAAGAAATGATTTAATATTGACTCATTTCCTGATGATGCTAACATGATTAGCGAAACACATGTCGAGAAGATAAACAAAAAGTAATTTAGTGTCGAGTGGAAATTTATTCCAGTTTAGTGCTCCACAAAACAACAGAACTCAATACTCTCATTTGGACAAATAAGATATTAATTTATTTAATTATGTTTAATACATTTGAGCATGATAAATAGTAAGTAAATAATAGTAATACACGAAGGGATATATTTGTTCCAAATAAAAAAAAAACTGTTTACCTAAACATATAATATATTCTGATTTTTAGTTATTTTTATGGTAAGATCATGACTTTACTTAGATAAGAAAAACATAAAAGCAATTAATAGTTCTGTGAAAGCTTACAATATAAAAGGTTTTTTTATTAACTATAATTTTAAATGCGGTATTTCAAAACATTATTATTTTTAAGAAAGTAACCATATTTTTAGAATAATTATTCATAAATTTTGTATGATTTTTCATAAAACTTCTACTATTATGAGAACATTTATTTCTAGTTCGAAACAATTTTTGTCAAGTACATAACCAATTCAACTTCAAAAAACTCATCAAATTAGATGTAAAATGGACAGTAGTTTGCTTACAAACTGTAAAATGGACAGAACTTGCTTATCCGTGGGGGTTTTGGTTCCATCTTCTTCTATGGATACCTGCAACCACGAATAGTAATGAACGAATTATGAGCCCTAGATTTTCGCGTCTATGATACAAAATCAAAAATAGGAAAGCCCAAGAAAAAACTTGTGTTGTGCTTAATTTTCATTTTTAAGGGCTCGTAGATTCTGTGCTCGGTAAACAAGTCCTGGTTTGATCATATGACCAGCTGCATTCGCACAAAGTACCAACGTCAGTCTATCGATTTATCAATCACATTTTATATTTAGTCAGCTTTTTGTAATAGTAATAGTTAAGTTCATCAATTCTCGATAACTGAAGTTAAACAAAGTCGATCGAGCTCGAGACTTGGATGGAATCCAACAAACCAAGCTGTGGGCAACTCGTCCTGAAAAGTTAAAATTTATAATTTATGATAGTTAAGTTGGTGATATCACAAAGTTACCCCAACTATAGATCTATAGGCCTGCTGTCGAATATGTGTAAATTGTTGATAATAATATTTAACGAACCTCGAAAAACAAACAGACTTCTACATATACGTGGAACAGGCAGGATTTCAGAAAAGCTTTTCCACTAGGGACAATTTACAGACCATTAAATCTGTCATCGAAAAATGTAAGATTACGAGATTAATAGATTACAAGAAAGTCTTCGATTAGGAGGAACTACATGCCATACTGGAAAAAATAAATTCATGTCGAATAGATCCTCAATGCACCAAACAGGCAAGACATTTGGATAAAAGGACCATATCTGTGATTAAAATAAATCAAAAATTAAAATCAAAATAATACGAGGTGTGTACATAAAGTAATAGACTGATTTTTCATATTTTTGTTTATTCAGTTGAAATTACAATTCTACATTGTTTGTTAAAGTTTTTGCCATAGAAAGCCACACAGCGATGAAGACATCCACCCTTCATGGCAGTGCTGGAACTTAGATATGGGAATCGCCTTCAGCTGGTCGGTTACAACATTTTCCATGTTCTCCAATCTCCAAAAATGTATTCTTTGAGGTGAATTTTCAATCTTGGGAAAGGTCACACGGACTAAAATCTGGTGAATAAGTGGAATGCGGAGCACCATTGGTATTGGTAAAATTATAGTTTGGCCTTGATGCATTAATTCCTTATGGAGAATCTCCAAAAAAAATACTTTAAATGACTTGAAACCCTGGGCTCTTGACAAAACATTGTTTCAATAGACATCTTGAAATTTTGCAAAAGTTTCCATCGCAATGTGTCCAGGTCTGAAACAAAACTTACACCGTGGCTTGAAATTGCTGTCACTCATTTTCAGAACGCACTAGAAAAATCCGGTTCACGAAAAAAATTGCTGCGGAATAGGACCACCAAGCTAAGGTGCTCAAACTCGTACTGAAGGTATATCAGATGATGACTTGACATCCCTCCAAAGCGCAAGCAAGTATGGCCAGATCCAAAGCTACGCCAGCAGTCTCATTACTTTATTTACACACCTCATATGTCGCCTAAATTAGTCAACACCTAAATTCGAATAGACAACTTCTAGAAAGGTGTCTCATGCTGAATGAAGTCCAAAGTCCAATGACCAAAAGAATTAACAAAACCAAAAAATATGCTATATGTGCCTTTTCTCCGTTATCAGTTATGGAATGGAAACAACCACTTTCACACAGAAAATATTAACAAAAATGAGACGAATACAAACAGCCATAGAGAGAAAATAGTGGAAATAAAACTAGCAGAATGAAATAAAATAAAATAGATCAGGCAACAAACTGGAATTTTTAATAATTAATAAATATTTGGATATACATAATTGAGCACATGGAGCTAAGTCCTATATATAGGGAGAACGATCGATAATAAATAAACGAACAGGGCAATTGCGCGGAGATCTAGAGATGAAGGAACGTAGAGAGATTATCACTAAGCTGGCTGGATGAAATAAATTAAAAAAAATAACACCTGAGCCGTGACACGCCCAAGATAGAGACAAGTGGAACAAAAGAGTGAAGATCTATATTCATCGATTGACGACAGGAGGTTGAAGAAGAAGAAGAATAGTCAAAACTCCTTATTCGCGAAGGATATGTTTCGTAAATATGCGAACGGAATGGTAATTTTTACGGTATTATGGGGGATATTTCCACGATTACAAAATAAAAAGAAAAAATATCTAGTTAAAGCAATTTAATAAGAGATTTTTTAACACTATTAATAATTATTATCAGGCTTGGGCAATGGTTTAAAGAATTCAGCAAATTTTACCGCTTTTAAAAGGTCTTTCTACTGTTGCATTAATAATTTGCCTTTTAACAATTATAGTTAAAAAAAGCTAAAAAAACGTAGTATAAGAATAAAGTGAGAAAATGAATGTGTCATTGTGAAAAAAGCGTGGGGTACTTGATATCAGTTGTTATAAATATTCCATCAGTATCGTTTCTATAAGTATAGTTAGTATTAAAAATATGATACAAAGCACCCCACGCTTTTTTACAATTATACATTAATTTTCTCGTTCATCACTTTATTCTTATACTAAAAATTATTTTTTACTTTTTAGTTCAGTTTACCATTAAAACTAATTTTTTAGTTTTTTTTTTAAATATAATTAATTTTTCATTTTTTAGTGCCATCTACTGTAAAAGTATGCTTTTTAGTTTTTTAAACTATAATTTATTTTTCGTCACTGCCTACCCGGGGCGGGAGTGGGTAATTTGCGCGCCTGTTGCCTTGGACGTTGTAAGCGTGTCTCAGGCTCCCTCTCCGAAAGCAAATCCTTAATCCTGACGACCCTGTTAAGGATAATGCGACGAACTTATTAAATTATTGTATTGCCATCGGTCCTTGCAATAGTTCAATTTAATCTGACCTTTTGAAGTGAAAAGGACGTTCAAAGATTCCGTGGCATAGATAGATACACGTGAAGCTAATAAAAGTGTGTTAAAAACAGGTTCTTTCCATAGACGGATCAATTTTAAAAATCACAGAGCTTATTAAACATTCGTAAACGTTCACTCAGGTTTTAAGTTTAATGTCACTTTTTCAGTGCTCATTAAGGCTTCCTCTTCAATGGAATGGGGATTAAGCATTTCCTCCAAGTCGGTTTTAGTCCAATCTTCATCTTACGGTTCAAGCAATTGATTGATTCTATCTGTTCCAAACCATCTCGTCCCATTCCATTCGCAACTTGAGCAATGTTTTCTGTTAATGTTTGAATTTGCACTGATCTTTCATGACTACCGACATTTAAAGTATGGCTACAGTTTATTTCCAACATGATTTCAATGTGTATAGCTTCAGCTCTTACAATGATTCTTTTGTATTAATAATGCACTTTTCTACTTCAAAATGTTTCCAGCATTGCATAACATTAATATCAGAATCACATTCCAGGGTGCCATGGATTATTTATTGGTCCATCGGTTGGAGTAGAGCTGTCATGTTAGGACGCAAAAATATCACCTTTATACAGGGCCCGGCAGGGAGGTATGGTATTTTTGAAACGACGATTACGCGCGGCAGTGTCGAGCGAATGTTTTCAGGATGGTTGATATCTACTCGTTCCGGTATGCCATTTCAGTAAACATGGAGCCGTGTTCTGTGGCACATCGTCTGTTTATTTACAAAACTTTTATTGAAACTGGTCGTTCTGTTGTGCTCACGCAGCGACGATTTCGAACTTTCGATACTGGGCACCCGAAAACTCCCGAAACTGTTTGGTGTGCCGTATGTCGAACTTGCATCACTGGACCGTATTTTTTTCGTTAAAACGGATGAGCAGTTTCTGTTAACACATATCGCGTGATTATTTTCTGCCAGAACTAAGAAGACAACTCATTAATCTCAATACACTTTGGTTCCAACAAGATGGGGCGACTTGCCATACGTCAAAAGCAACAATGGCCTTTTTAAGGGAACCTTTCCCTGCGCGTCTTATTTCGTTGCGCCTTTCGTTCGTTCGTCACCAGACTTTTCAGCTTGTGACTACTTTTTATGGGGCTACTTAAAATCTAAAGCTTACATAGACAAACCGCGAACTCTTGAAGCTCTTCCCGAAACTATAACGCGTGAAATATAAATGATTCCTCGTACCATGCTCGAAAGAAGTAGGGACGATTTTGCTACCCGTCTACAAGAATGCCTCGACAAAAATGGACGCCACCTAACTATGTGATTTTTCGCACCTGGCTGTGTTATGTATACTTTAATGGCAATATACTACTAAGGTATAAAAGCAATACATTTTGATATTCGTATAAAAATAAGAGTACGTCAATTTTTTCAAAAAAATTTTTGCTGGGCCCTGTATTTGGATGCATAGCTTCAAGCTCACGAGGGTGACCTGGAGCATTGTTCAAAACTAGAACTGCCTTGAACTCTAAATTATTTTTCTTTAAATAAGTTTCAACTTCAGGAACAAAAGAATCCCGGAACTAGTCACAGAAAATGATACTTGTATATGACACTCCAAAACACTGGCAGTAAGACTTATTTGTTTATAAATACTTTGATTCTTGTTTGTTTTGAAAGGTGACTAGTAAATAAATTTATATTATTCTAAAAATATAATATGTATCATTGGTTTTGGATCCACGAATAAAGATATTTTCAAGAAGTGGTTCCAATTTTTTAATCCGCGAATACTGAAAAAGGCGAATAACGGAACCGTGAATAAGGAACTTTGACTGTACCAACACCAAGGAACCTTTGACTGTACCAAGGTTGAAGAAGAAGAAGAAGGATAGTCAAAGTTCAATAATTTATATAATTACACGGCAAATGTACCTAGGTAGCAGGGGACAGTATTAAAAATAGACACCACAGACTTATCAAAAAAACTTATCAAAAATCAAACACTGAATGTAATAATGAAACATTGTTGATGTCAAAACTTTCATGTATAGGTCATTTCTATATCGATTTTCGGTGTTCGATTTATAACAAATATACATATGCACGTACATCCGAAGGTGTATTGATAAATAATTAACCTTGAATATTTCTAGCTAAAATGAATCGCGTTGTTATGGAAGCATATATTAATTTTGATAAGTACACGTTGTAGGTTCTAGCCTAATAGGTTATCAATTATTTTATCGGAACCATTCGTGAATATGATATAGTGTAATATTTAAAGATGAACTAAATCGCTTGAATATCTAATATTAAAACAACATTTATTGCCAAAAAAAAATTAGGTGTCTGATAAAAAGGAAACCGAGAAACTGTAACAAGATAACGAGTGGGGCAAATATCACGCTACCATTTAAAGTATTTATAAATTTTAAACGAAAGAAGACAGATTATATTTATATAATATGTTTATATCATGTTTAAACTTTGTCTTAACATCCTTTATGTCTATGTTCCAGAAACTCAAACTGTTCATTAAAGGAACGTTTTATACCGGTGTTACACAAGCCTAAGATGTTGTGATGAAGTCATGATTATGGCGATTCCGAGAAACGTCATAAAAAATCTATGCTAGCATTGGATGAAAGTGCCAAGCGGTGTATTGATGCGGAAGGGTTTTTTTTTATTTAAAAAGTTCCGTTATTTTTGCGATATATTGGGTACATTTGTTTCCAGGTCAACCATTTAAAAACTAGGTACTTGTCGATCGAACGATACTCGATTTCTTTTTCATTTAAAAAATTGCATTATTTTTCCAACATACTGTGTATCTCATACTAGTACGGTAAGCTCTATATTGAAGAAACAAAGAACTGTTTTGAAACTAAAACTGAAGAATATAAAAACATCATATCAATCATCATACCAGAAAAAATCTCACTGATAAGAGCGATAATTATAAAAAGTTGTATTGTTGTATAGAACATGCACGTTCATTGTGAGGAAATGATCAAAAATATATTTTATTCGAAACATTGCCCATCGCTAGCTATACATTTTCCCACCTGTCTAACAATTTGTGAATGCCATGCCAAAAAACTGTTGCTATTTTGAGGCAAACCAGTCTTCGCGCCATTTTCGTAAGAAGTGATGCGCTGCTCAGCAAGTTCATGTCCTATCGACGTAAATAAATAGTAATTGTACGGAGCCAAGTCTGGTGAGTAAACCTCATGCGAAAGTATTTCACTACTAAACGCCTCAACCGTTTCCTTGGCCAGTTTTGCTGTGTGTGATGGTGCATTATCATGAAGCAAAATCGCTTGTGTTGCCCTTTTTGATATTCTGGTCGTTTTTTCACGCAAAGCTTAATTCAAATCGATCATTTATTGTCTGTAGCGTTCAATATTAATGGTTTTTCCAGGTTTTAGCAGCTCATAATAGATCACATCCTTTTGATCCCACCAAACACAGAGCATTGTTTTCCGCTCATAACGATTTGGCTCTGCAATCGATGTCGATGGTGCGTCTGGAGTTATCCATGATCTTTTATGCTTAGGATTCTCAAAATATATGCACTTTTCATCTTCAGTCACAATTCGATGGAGAAATGACTTTCCTGCTGTCTTTCAATTAATTCATGTGGAACCCATTTTCCCATCTTCTGCATCTTTCTCATGACTTTCAAACGTATAGAGACGGTTTCTCGTGTCACGTTAATTGATTCGCAAATACATCTAAAGCAGTTGCAGTTGCAGCTGGAAGCGCAATGATTGCTTGTGATTTTAAATTTGGGTCACGTGAAGAAGAATATTACTCCATAATGTTCAGCATTTTACTGCCACTTCCTCGCATAATAATTTAAATTCTTCTATATCTACGTTTCATTCGCCGCATTGTGACTTGTGATTATAATAATCCTGTCGAATAAAACCAATAGTTTGATACAAAACAGATGGCAGAACACTATACTAAATACCAGAAACATATTGTTGTTCATTCGATGAAATTTCGAGTTCTTGTCTATTTTAAGCACAGTCCAAAAAGTGGGCGTAACTCGATAGAACGTGCGCAGCACTGCAACGAAAATATTCGGCATTGATTAATAGAAAGAGGGTTTTCTATCAGCAGGACAGTGTCAAATAACATATTGCCAGAGAAGCCACAACCATTGTACCACCCACCCAGATCTTGCGCCATTAAACATCTACCTTTACCATAGGGTTGACTTTTTAATGGGCCCGAATTTCCGATAGGGGCCGCTGTCACGAACGGTGAGTTTGTGACAGCGACCTCTAGTGTCAAAATTAATCAGTATAATCTGGCAAATAATCATGGAACGTTTGCACTCAAAGCAACGCTTGCAAATTGTGGAAATGTATAATCAAAATCAATGTTCTGTGTGTGTATAACACGCGATAGAAGTGAAAACTTCTAATTTTCCAAGTTTAATATATATATATATATATATATATATATATATATATATATATATATATATATATATATATATATATATATATATATATATATATATGTAATATTCGGTGAATCAACAACAAGGTGATATTAATATTGTTATATAAAATTATTTATTCTTATCTCTGTACCTGTCAAGTAATATTAGTTATAAATGAAACAATTATATTTTTGAATTAATTATATTGTTGAATTTTGCTCTGATTATACTTCTTCATTACTATTATATTCTAAGAATAAAAAAATAGGCTTATGGAAGCTAAAATATAACATACTTTAATAATAATTATGTAATAACATACTTTACTTTTATAATAACATACTTTAGATTCAAGTTTATTTCAATATCTAAAAAATGTACTAATATCGTGGTAGATGACAACTGGAGCCGAGTATACACGATTCAGTGCCTCACCGACCCGAGCGCGCTTGATGTCGAGTGGAGTCGAGTAAAGCCGATTCAGCGTCACCGACCCGAGCATGACGGTTCACTTACGTTCAATCCTCACCAAAAACGCGCCTAAAGAAGTTTTCACTTCAACAAGACAGAAAACTGTGCGTTCCGACGAACATATCGCAGCTGTTGCTGGTAGTGTTGATGTATCTATACGTTGCCGTTCTCACGAAGTTAGGGCTTTGTTATTCGACTACGTGGAAAATGTTGCGTAGAAATCTTGTACTGATGCCTTACAAGATCCAGCTTGTCCAAGAACTCAAGCCGCAAGACCATCGTTTAGAACTTGATCCAGAATTTAACCGCAGAATTTTGTTCAGTTTTGTTCAGTTCAGTATCCAGAAAAATATACCGTATAGTGTTAATTGTTCGCCGGTGGCATCATTGGGCCATATTTCTTTAAAAATAAAGGTGGAAAGCACATTAAACTCGTTACAGAGCGATGAACAATAATTATTTAATTCCGAATTTTAATAGTATTGATCTGGAGGAAATGTTGTTCCAACAGGACAGCTATACATACATACAGTCAACTCAACAATTGATTTACTAAGGGAATAATTCGATGAGAAAATTATTTCGAGGAATGGACCTGTTAATTGACCACCAGGGTCATGTAGTTTAACGCCTTTAGATTATTTTATTTGGGGTTGTGTTAAATTCTGTGGTCTATGCCTATAAACCAGCAACTATTGACGCCTTAGGAGCCCAGATAACTCAAACAATTGCAGACATAAGATATCAAATGCTTGAAAAAGCTGTCGAAAATTGGATTGACCGAATGCGCTTTGTCAGAAGTAGGGGGGCGGATATTTTTCCCAAATTGTTTTCAGACATTAGGGCCATTGAATGTTATTTCACAAAAAATAAATAGTTTTAAGACATCTAATTCGGTTGTTGCTTTATTTGAATTTATTTATTGAATTAATTTTTAATTTATTATTTATTTGTTCGATAAGTTCGAATCAATGAATTGAATTGAAATTTGCATCAATTTATAACGTGTATAAAGCTTCAATAATATGAATTAGATCAACATGGCGTCCCATGAATTTGTTACCTCCAAAAACAATAACTAGTGCAAGCAAAAGACTGAACAACTTGAGAATAAAGGAATTCAATATCACCAAAGCAGAAAAAGATGATGATCTGTTTTATTTGTTGGAGAATTTTCGTTACATGTAGATTTAAAGTATTATATAAAAAATCTAAGGAAAATTTATCACTCAAAATTAATTCCTAATATAGCCGAACCATCAATAATTGATAATATTTATTGGAGAAATTATATTTGCCCTTGAGGAGCCTAGATAGCTTTTGAGTTTAATAACGTGTATAGTACGAATCGATCTGAACTCGAAATATATTAAAAATGTAGTAATATTCAAAAATTATACGTAGTAAAATATAATTCCTTATAAATACTCCAATCAAATGAATAAACAATTCAATCACATGTGAATAATAAAAATTTATGAACCGATTATTAAAATGATCCATAAGTGTTTGTGGATATTTTTTTATTGAAACTTCAAATGAAAACAGTAATTTATCGAACGCAGTGATCAGGCGGTCTGATTACTCGCCTGGTAATCGAATGATCCCGGGTTCGAATCCTAGATATGGTATAGGTTCTTTTTATATACAGGGTGTCTGGAAATAACGTCGAAATATTTTGGGAGGTGAGTCTAGGGATTAAAACAATAAAAAGTTCCTATAAACATGCCCCAAAAATTGCTTCTTAACTAGCTCCTTTAAGAAGCAATTTTTAGGGTATGTTACGTTCCCCTTAGAGGGAGATCTCTGAAGATGGTTTTTTGCAGCAACGTGTATTTACTGCGTGTAAGATCTTCTATAAAAAAAATAATTAGAGGGTGCATTGAGATGAATGAAGATCATTTTCAACATCTGTTGTTAATAAGTGCTAAATCCTTAATAGTAATTTGTCTTGTTATTATTGGCTACTAAATAAATATTTTCGTACAAGGGTGCCTACTTAATTATTAAGTTGAATTTCGATATCCATGTAATCGTACATCAATTTAGAAAGTCAGTTTTCTGGAAAAGGGTATATCCTAACGAGATGCAATAGGAGGATCTTTTTCACTTCATAATCTTTGCGATTTGCATTAATTGCAATAATTTAAATTAAAAAATTAAAAAATATTACAAGCAAAAAAGTTATGGCTGCATTTACCAAGGAGACGCCCCTGACTAAAATCTTCAATTATTAACACAAAAAACGTTTTTCCATTCCAACTTAACAAGTATACCGAATTTCACGACTTTAGCATAAACCGTTTCGAAAATATTGCAAAAAAACAACCTTCAGAGTTCCCCTTTTAAAGGGGTAACGCCCATTTAAGAAGCAATTTTTTAAGTATGTTTATAAGAACTTTTATTCATGTTTTAATCCCTAGAGTCACCTCCCAAAATATTTCGACGTTATTTCCGGACACCCTATATAGTCTTCCCGACTTTTATGAGGAACGAGTAAAGTTATGGATTTAGATGTCAGAAATAGAAAATAAAGCACAATGATAACTACAAGTCATAATCTCTAATCTGGTAATCTTTATTTTATCTTAAAAATGTCCCCATCGGCTTCGTCTGGTGAAAAGCATTCTGAAGACCAAATTTTCGATTACTCTTGCACACATATTCTGTGGTGGCCTGAATGTTTCGTTTAAGGTCAAGAATGGTTCGAAGTTTATTTCTGTAAACCAGAGATTTAACATAACCGCAGAAAAATAACCCAATGACGTGAGATCTCATGATCTTGGTGGCCAGTTGGCATTACTATTTCTCGGTATAACGCGTCCAGGAAACTGTTTTGCAATAAATCGAATGTATGAAGTCTGCTTGTTGTCTGTTTTTTGAAGTTAGTCAGACGCCCGATGTTCCATCGAAAAATTCAGACGGTTTGAACAAGTGTTGGGTCATCGATTGGTATCCATCGACGGGCCGCTTAGCTTTGTGGAACTCCATTTTTTTTCGACGCTAAAAATATTTGGAGCTTACACTCGAATTTCTTTGTTAGATGAAAGAAAAAAAAAAGTTGATTATATAATTTTGTACCCCGTTTCTAGGGTAAAAGGTCAGACAGATTCAGACGGATTTAGTTTGCGAAGGTTTTAGAATAAACTTCTCAAAGATATTATGGAAAAATTAGAAAATCGACGGAACATCAGATTCCTGATAAACTTGATTACAAACTTTCCTGGACAAACCAGGGAGGCAGCAAAAATTATTGAGCTTCAATGGTTATCGCACTACCGGATTACCACCTGTTCGAATCCCCCCATATTGTTTATATAGGAAACCTTCTAAAACGGAAGAAGAGGTGAAAAACAACCTGTTAACATTTTTAGGCAATTAATCTCTACGAACAAACCGATAGTAACCATCATCTGAAGCTGATTTGAACAAAAGCAAAATTAACACAAAGTTGAATATAATGCAAAAGAAAATTCCGAAACTTATGAATCACCTTAATATTATAAAATGAAATCGATTAAAATAAACAGCGCAACAAAATAATTTTTCTAGATATCGTCGGAAATAATTGATCCTAGTTAACTACTACATTCGCAAATCTGTTACATCACGCTAGCTAGACATTTGTGGTAATGTACCCAGTACGGCTGAACCAAAGAAACGTTAGTCATCAAACCTAACCTCTTTTTTTTTCGGTTTACTTAAAACACCCACTCTTATCAAATTATCTTATCGTATGTCTGGTACGACGCGCTTCAATTACGATTTAATTCAAAATGTCGAAGATGAAACGACAACTCTACATTTTACAGGTATGATAATTTAATTACCAGTTTTACTGTAATAACAACATAAATTATATAATTGATTTCATAAAACGATGCTTTATACAATATTTTATACGTTATTGAAGCAAAACAAAAGAAAAACATATTATATGACGTAAATCATGAATATTGTGATTAGAGCGAGAAGTACGTTGACTTTGTATGACATCATTGCTTAATTGAAGGTCACCAATCGCATCAAAACAGAGAGGAGTATCTTTCGGATCTGTTTTTTCAAAGCGTATAGCATTAAATCTATCACAGTGCCACTCATGATAAAAAAAAACATACAAATTAATCAATGTATTCAATAAACCCTAACTTATTTTAATATTGTATGAAATTATTTCGTTGAAAATAAGATAATACAACGTTTTTACAGTTCCAATGATATTTTTACAATTAGGTTTATCAAATAAGATTATTCGACTTTTTATAAAGTAAAGAAACATATTTTCAATATCAATTCAATATATTGAGTTGTCCAGAAAGTTCGTACGATTGTTTTTTAGAAGAAAGAGAAGCGCTGTGTAAATATTTATTTAGTATATTATGTAATTACCATTATTATTTATAACTTTGGCCAAAAATTAGTATATTTATTTCCTAAAATTACCAACAGGTTGTTTTTCGCCTCTTCTTTCATTTTTAAAAGTTGTCAACCAAAACCATTTTGGAGGAAACGGAATGGATGGTAATTCGAGTATGCGATCCCCATTTTAGCTCAACAATTTTTACCGGGACCTAGTTGAAACGTGTGGTCGTGAAGTGTCATGATGAAGCACGACGTCTTTCCTGTTTCCTAATTCTATCCGTTTTTCTTCAATTGCTGCTTTCAGCCGATCGAATTGATAACCGTAGCGGTCGATGTTAACAGTTTGGTTGCGTAAAAGATGCAAAATCTCCGCCCCTGAAATGACAAACCACTTTTACACCGTGATCTCCCCAACAGAACTCTCGACGTAAAAGGCACAAATATTGTGTTTTATTTGGACATGATCCTTACCTTTTTTAAAATAAAGAAGCTTAATATAGCATATCAAAAATGCAAAGATATCGACCAACATTTTCAATTTGAATCAACTTGACTAATTCAAGGCAAATAAAAGCAAATCTGAAGGTCATCATCATTATCCTATTTATTCATCCAGGTATCTCCGAATGTAGTCTTCCAGTTCTCTCCATCTTTGTCTGTCATGTGGTGTTTTTTTCCATGCCAATCCTCCGTGTCTTTTTATGTCATCCACTCATATCATTTGTGGTCGTCCTCTGCTTCTTTGACCTTCATATGGGCTCCAATTTTGGAAGACATGGTTCCATCTATTGTCTGAGCGCCTTTGGTTGTGTCCTGGGAATTTCCATTTAAGTCTGGCAGCATGTTCTACTATATCTATAACTTTGGTCCTTTGTCGTATCCACGTATTTTTTATTTATCCCTTATATCAAAAGTTATACCAACTTAAACAAAAAGTTCCTGGAATGACTGCCGTCGCTCTGTCATCCAATCATAGCCCGACATTTGTAAAAGTTACGTAGTCTTGAGTACATCTGCCTCTGTGCGTGTTTTCAATTTTTATAATTTTAAAAATGGAAATGCGTTTGCTACGAGTTTGTATTAAATTTTGCGTTAAAAACGGATTCAATGGTGTGAGGACCTTGGAAATGTTGGAAAAGTATTTCGGCAACGATACTCTAAAGAAAACGTTTATCGTCGTGTATCAGTGGCACGATTTCAGAAGTTGTCGGGAATTCGTCGAACACGAACGCACGAACAAACGCAGTGACAGGACGTCAACATCGAAAACCGCCGAAAACATCGATAAAGTGAAAGAAATGGTGGTTAATAATGGTAAATTAACCATCAGAGAGGTAGCAGAGGACTTGAACATTGCTTATGGATCCGTTCAAGAAATTTTAGTTAATGATTTAGGCTTCCGCCGTGTTGAAGCAAAATTGGTGCCGAAAGAGCTGAATTTCATGCAAAAAAGAGACAAAAATATTCAAAAAACAAGGAAAAAACTTTTCCTGTGCTCCACGTAAAATTCTCAATCCTTCAGTCGCCATCATACGCCAACAAGCATCTCTCGAGATCGGTTTCTGGCCTTAAGCCGTCATCAGTCGAGCTTCGAGTTGTACGTTCGAAAGCAACTAAAGGATTGATCAGGGTCCTGACCATATTAATCGCCCAAATCGGATGAAAGCAGAATAGAAATGCAGCTTACGCCATCCGGTTGTTCGTAACAGTACTACTGTTTGAAACCATTCGGACCCAAATCCAGGCCCTATATTCAGGTACCAGATATGCATGAAAATACACAGTGGACAAGTGGAGAATATTAAAAATATTCAAAAAACAAGGAGAAAAGTTTCCTGTACTCCACGTAAAATTCCCAACCCTAAGTCCGACTGATGACGGCTTAAGGCCAAAAACCGGTCTCAGGAGATGCTTGTTGGCGACTGAAGGATCAATTAAATCAGCCAGTGAACTCCCTTAAATAGTTTCTATGGACTCAAAACGGCATCCACGAAGTAGTTTTTTCAATTGAGGGAACAGAAAAAAGCCACAAGGTGCCATATCTGGGAATATGCCACTATGATGCTGGTGGAATGATATTTGCTTGATTTTCAATTTGAAATTTTACGAATAATTATTGCGAGGGCTATGGTCCAGAAATCTCTAATACTTATCGGCAATTACTCAGTATAAAACATTTCAATTAGAAAATGTTTTCTTCATTGGTTGACGAGGGAGGTCTTTCTGAACGAGATTCATCTGTAACTGCTTATCTACCATCATTAAAATCATTTGCATCACTTGGAATCATTTTTTCTACATTTGCTTCATTTTTGACATTTGCTTCATCACAGTAATACTGTTAACATTTTAATGCCTCGCCATAAAATATTTTGGTTCTTTTATTGACCAAATTTATGCAAATTTTGTTGCTCGTTAAAAGTATTAAATATTTTTTTCACAGTTAGACAAGGCACTATAATTTCTAACTTAGCAAGTCAAATGATATGAAATGTCTGCCAGATGTCAAGGACAGTCATACCACCTTAATTTACGGTTGTTTCGATAAATAACTCATGTGAATAAGTGATAGACTAGTAATTCCAAATGCAAAGTTGTAGGAAATAACTTGACTAAGAAAAATTTATAAACAATGATTTCCGGTGTTGCCAGATGTCTTCAGTAGCTACTAGAACACTATTTTTTTAAATGGCTATACCGTATTGTTTTAACATAATTTAATAATCCTTGAATTCGAAATTCGAAAAGCACTATGCTTTCGGGATATTTAAAATTCTACTAGCGTTCCTAACGCTTGAGTGTGGATTCTCATTAAAATAATCAAGAACTAATTGAGTTGCTCGAAATTCACGAGAACGATGCTGATTAGGAAGTTTGTTAACTGTTCCGTTTGGTCAAAATATTGGTTTATGCAAGAAACTGTAATATGATTGATATTCCGTTCTGGATGTCTTCTATTAAACTCTTTTGCTGAAAGTTTCGCTTGCCATCACACACTGATCTTATAATTTCTACTTTTTCTTCTAAAGAATAAACCATTATTGAAATCACTATAATATAAATCAATCAAGCAAAGTGACATTTCTTAATTAGTTTACAATTTTTTATTTCCATGGCAAACATAGTTTTAATAACAGAAAGTAACTTTCTTAATGCCGTTCCCGAGATCTATCCAACAAAAGAAAGTTTATGAAAATCGGTCTAGAAATCGGTCTAAATTTTGAAATATATATCTATAAATATAAATAAAAATATTGAATATATATATATATATATATATATATATATATATATATATATATATATATATATATATATATACATATATATATATATATGGTGGTGTATACGTGGTTACGTGGTATACGTGGTGTACAGCTGCACCCTGCTGCAGCTGCAGCTGCACCCTATATATATATATATATATATATATATATATATATATATATATATATATATATATATATATATATATATATATATATATATATATATATATATATATATATATATATATATCATCAACCCCAGCTCAGGATTAAAGTCTCTTCAGCATGTTTCCGACTCTCGCGGTCCAGTGCTCTCCTCTGCCATTCGGGTCCAATATACTTAATAATGTCATCAGTCCATCGTGTTTTCGATCTTCTCCGTGGACGTTTGCGATCAAGCGGTATCCAGTCCAGGATCGCCCTGGTCCATTTTTCGTCCCATCGCCTCGCTACATGGCCTACCCACTTCCATTTCAATTGCTTTATTTTTCCAATGATGTCACACTCTTTCATTTGTTCTCTGATCCAGTGTGTCTTGTGTGTGCAGGTCTTTCTATCCCATCTAGTAGTGCCAAGCATACATCTTTCCATTTCCCTCTGTGCTACTCGAAGTTTATGAACTGACTGTAATGTGAGTGTCCAGGTCTCACTTCCGTATGTCATAACGGGCAGGACACACTGATCAAAGACTTGTTTTCGGGCAAAGTGGTAATCTGCTCTTAAACGCTATGTTGAGCCTGCCAAATGCCTCCCAGCCACATTTAACGCATCGTTCCACTTCCCGGACGGTATCTCCTTCCATTAAAACCCTCTGCCCAAGATATATATAGTGATCCACAACTTCCAAATCCGTTCCTAAAATAGAAATATTTTTGTCCTCAGCAAATTTATTGAACATGACCTGACTCTTCTTCTGGTTTATATTCAAGCCAAATGGTTTCCCAGCTCTTTGTAGCTCTTGTACCTGTCTTTGCAGCTCCTTTGGGTCTTGTGAAAGAAGAACGATATCATTTGCGAATTTAAGATGATTTAAATATACATCATTAATCCTTATTCCATCCTGTTCCCAATCCAGATTACGGAACACTTCTTCCAGGCAGGCTGAGAAAAGAAGAGGCGATATTGCGACACCCTGCCATACGCCCCGCTCTACATTTATTCCAACCTCAACATCATGTAGGTGGACTGTCGCTGTAGCTTCATCATATATCGATCCTAGTAGATTTCCATAGGCTTTCTCTACACCTTAATTAAGCAATGCATCCATGATGACCCACTTTGAGATTGAATCAAATGATTTTTCATAATCGATAAAAGCCAAGCACAGTGGCATAGTGTATTCGTTGTGTCTTTCTATGGCCTGCTGTAGAACCTGGATGTGATCCATTGTACTGAATCCACTTTTGAATACTGCTTGCTTCATTGCTTGTGCGTCATTAAGTTTTCTTAGTATTCTTTTGGATATTATCTTATAATATATATATATATATATATATATATATATATATATATATATATATATATATATATATATATATATATATATATATATATATATATATAGGGAGGGAGAGAGATGGAATGGCGGACTCGTAGAAAAAGATATTAATAACAAAAATCTTTCATCCGCATTTCATGTGCCCGTTCGCCCACCACCATAGCGTCAAGCAAATGTCTCCTAGGACCGGCCAGTTGACCAACATGTTGATGATTAGGTTACCAGTTGACATTGTCTGGCCCTGTTCACCTCCCTTCAACAGCTTTCCTTCCATTAAACTCGAGCTCGCCTGTAAGACTAGAAACCGGTCCTGGGAGAACTTGGTTGCCACTATTCATTTGGAACGGTCCGGGCACACACGAGAATTACGGTTAAAAGATATACAGGGTCGTTATTATGTATGGAAACGATCAAATATCTCAAGAACGCTTTGAGAGTTCTTAATGAAATTTTGTACATAAACATTTACATACAATAACAAAAACATTTGCAAACAATACATATGAATTCCATATAAAAATTGAAAGAAATTTGACATTCGCAAATTAACGTTAACAGTTGTCAAGTGTAATCAAATACTTCATCTTTCATCCGTTGTTTCTTAGCCTACTAAATAAAAAATATATTTACCCTAAAACAGCACCAAAATACCTTTTAACCATTTTTATATATATTTAAAATAGAAATATACAATATTTACCTTGTTGAATTCAGAAGGATGTGCTCTTTCCAAACAATACCAAATTCATGTACCAATTCAAGTTGTCATTAAAAAAAAACAGTTAGCCTTAGATTTCAAACAAGGGACAAGAAGAAAAATAAATGAAATTAAACCTAAAAAGTAACAAACATTTGTTGATGTTTGTGTACAAAATTTTATTGAGAAATCCCAAAGCATTCCTCTATTCGCATTCTACCGGTTATATTAGAACACTTATCCAATATTTTAAGCATTTTATGAATGATATTTTCCATAATTAAGCTTTCAAGATGACTATTTAATTATTGACGTTAGGACGTTAGTCCTAATCCCGTTTGGTTACCGGCCTAATTAAATTTAACCGCAAATTTAATTTATTTGTTAAAACTTTATTTGTTTTATATATTAAGACTGAAACATTTGAAGATTTTAAGACTTACTTTTTTATTCAAAACGTTAGACAAATAATCGAAATCATCAAATCACAAAAGTATAATGTGAAATATATCAATATTAATGACGATAATAATAATGATCATCATCATTATCATCATCGTCATATAATGTCATTATCTTTTTCCATTATAGCTATCTGATCATTATAATAATTATTTCCGTTTTAAAACACATTCATTGTGATTTTTTCCAAAATCTCATTTTCAAACCGACATGTCTTCGTAAACTTTGACAAACACGACAGCGTCAAATATAATTTTAAAATATTTAAATGTTTCATGTTCAAATACATTTTAAATATTACAATATGCTTTTTAAAGTTGATACTATAAAATATTTTCATTTTTCAGAAACCATGGGCAAGAAACTTGACAAGTTTCTCTTGCTTCTATGGAAGAACTGGCTGCTGCAATACAGGAAACCAATACAAACCGTCGTCGAAATTCTAGCACCAGTTATTTTTTCCATTCTGTTAGTATTGATAAGGAGTTTAGTGGATCCAGAGCCCCATAATGCAGTTATATATAATCCTTACTGTACATTCCCTTTGCAATATCTCGGCCCGGTTGCTGAAGGAATCTGCGAGTCCCCTGGAAATAATTATGATATGGGACGATTCATGAGGCAGCTGAGACAAGATAACGATACCGTAACCTCTAACTCTACAGCGTAAGTATGATACAAGGGTAAATAAAAATTCAGGGTGCGAATATGAGAAACGGGATCTTGATGCAAAAGTCCGTTCCGTTTTTGGTGTTAAACAGCATTGCATCGCAAAATCAAAGTGTTACCTACTTCACTTGGGAAAAAATTCTAATGTGGTTGTGTTTTTCAGTTTTGTTAAGCATTAAAAATAATGAGTGATTGTTAGTGTGTCCAAACTTCCGATAGGTATAGCTGTTAAACGAACTGACGAACGAACTGAGTGAGTTTGCACGCAAGTCCGTAAATATGTGTCTCAATATCTAGCAAATCATCATGGAACGTTTAACATCAGAACAACGCTTGTCTGTGCGGCAAACTTAGAGAGCACTTTGTGATGTATTCTCCGAATTATCGACAAATTCCAAAGGATGTTTTCGATATGTTATGTTTTTTAATGTCCGAAAAGGCCAAAATGCTTTGCAAACACAAAAGAACATATGTGCTGTATACGTTGAGGGTGTCGTTGACGTTTCCACGTGCCGTAAGTGATTCAGAAAGTTTCGTGGAAAAAAAATTAATCTAAACGATGCAGTATATTCTGAACGACCGGATTGGAATTGAACCGTTTTGTCATGCGGGCGCTATTTGTGCTGCTTACTGACTTGAAAATTTCATATCTGTCATCAAATGGGATTAACTCATGGGAATTTTGCAACATCGCAATCAATTCGCCTCGACTTTTGGCGATGAAGCACCATCTAAAACCACTGTATATCACTGATTTAGTGAATTCAATCATGGCTGCCGTTTGCTCTCGATGAAAATAACGAAGGTCGTCCAAAATCGGTTGTTATGCCAGAAAACATCGATACTGTGCGCGAACTGATAAAGCAAGATCGTCCTATGACATACCGTGGAATTGAGGCAGCCCTGGGCATTAGTATGATAAGCATACACAAACTTAACTAGTACGATCAGCAAAACAAGATTTTACATGAACATTTAGCCGTGAAAAAGATTTGTACGAGTTGGATTCCGCATAATTTGACAAAAAAGCTCAAAAAAGGCTCGTGTCGATTGGCGCAAAAAAATCTAAAAAAATACAATCGTGGTGCGTCAAAAACCATGTATAACATCTATCGAATCTTGGATCTACGTCGACTCTGTCGACTGTATGGGTGTTTCAAAATGAACCAAACCCAACAAAAATAACTTGCGCAAAAGGGCTTGGTCAAATGTATTGGAAGCAAATGGTCCCCTCTTTTTTTTTTGTATAAATGAACATGGGGCTACAGTGCCACTAGAGAATAGCAGAATGGTGAATTCTGAATGGTACACAACAATTTGTATGCCAAGTTTTTGAAGAAATAAGAAAACACAACCATCGACGCAGGTTAATACTTCACCATGAGAACGCGAGCTCTCACACATCGGACCGAACAACTCAACATTTGACCGGTCAAAATATCGAATTTATTGGTCATCCACTGTACAGTCTATATTTGGCACCCAATGATTTCTATTTGTTCCCGTCCGTGAAGAATAAACTACGTGGTCAACGATTTTCGATGTCAGAAGGAGCGGTTGATGCGTTTTGGAGATACCTCAATCGGAACGGAAAAAGTGCTATGAAAATTGATTCAAACGTATTCAAAACTGTATGGATACATTTTTTTTTAACATACTAGGTTTTATTTCTTATTTATATTGAGTTTCAGCTCCCAATATCTTGTGGGGAATCAACTTAAAACTTAGCCCTCTGTGGGCCTGGGCCGTCGCAATTTCCTTCTTCATCTGAACACATCAGCTGTCACGGTTTTCCAATTTGGTAGGCCAATGTTTGTCGCATCGCATGGCTTCGCAGACAGTATTCTGCTATTCTATTAGCATCCATTCTGATGTCTGGGTATGGTGCTGGCGACAACATCCCCTTCCAAAACGGGTATAGAGGTCGTATAGTTCATGATTGTAGCGGCATCTCCACATTCCATCCTCACGAAAAGCCCCAAATATTGCTTTTAGCAGCTTTCGCTTGAAGGTTGAAAGTGGATTTACGTCGACCTTAGTTAATATCCATGTTTCTGAGGCGTATGTCAGTCGAATACTGAGAAGTTTTGGATGATCTCCCGAATGCTTTGTCTTGTTCAAGATGTCATTAATTTGGTTTTGTTTTCATGTATGTTGTGACCAATAGTTTCGCAGTTTCGGAGGAGAGGATCGATTCACTAGATACGTCTGCTGAACGGGAAACTATGTCAGCATCAGCGGTATAAGCTAGCAGTTGGACCGGTTAATACAATATCGTGCCCGATATGTTTATATGTGACTTCCTTACTAATGACTTCTGTGCGGTATTAAAAAGAAGACAGGTCAGTCTATCACCCCGCCTTAGATCACTGTACATTATGTATAAAAAGTACCTGGAATTGTTAAATAAAACAAAAATGATCAAAATACATTCTGTCGCCTTCAAAGTAGATCCCATCCAGTGCAATACAACTATGCCACCGCTTGACCCTATCCTCTATACGTTGTTCGTAGATTGATTGAGGTAATTCAAGGAATTTTCTTTTATGGTCTCAACTGAATCAAAAAGCGGCGACGCGTTTCATGCCCAAAATATCAGTCATAATATTATGAATACACTTAAAAGATATGCTCACCTCATGAACCAACTCTCTAAGACCGATATGGCGATTTTCGAGGACCAGTTTTTTTGATTTTGTTGACGTTTTTCTTCTCGTTTATAGATGTTGAAAGTCAACCAGAACGAAACAAATTAACTACCACTTTTCGACCCTCATTGTGTATATATATATATATATATATATATATATATATATATATATATATATATATATATATATATATATATATATATATATATATATATTAGGGCGGTCGTTAAAAATTAAATTTTTTACGACGCCCCAAAAAAAACCTTCCTTTTGATGAAAAAATAAGGGGATTTTTTTTCTTACAAAAATAACACGTGCCTGAAGACGATCTTAATTTATTTTTTGATAAAATAGTAGTATTTTGGAAGTATCCCTTAAAATATACGGAATTGACGATCAAATAACCTGTCACAATAGATGTGACAGTGTACAGTACATTAACAGTAAAAACACGTTGTGAAGCGTTACACTGATTCATAGTTTCTAATGCTATAATGCTTCAAATACAGTTATGGTTATCACAGTTCCTGAGCGTAGTTACAATTAAAGATATTTATCAAGTGAAATGTTTTAAATAGCATTCAGAAAAACTTCATTGCTTGTGTTACTGATAAATTTTATTTGCAGTCCAATTGACATGGAGTTGATCTATTCCCCACAAAACGACGAAATCGATAAAATCATGAACCTGTTCAAGCCAGTCTTCAGAAAAGTCACTCCATATTCCAGTTCTAATGATTTAGAAGCCTATTACGTTATTCATGGAAGCAACAATATTTTCGCAGGCATCTCATTTGATGACAATTTATCGGGACAAAGCAACTTAGGAAATAACATCAAGGTAGCCATACGGTAAGCGATGTTTTTACATAGATGACTCATTATCAATACACGATTCGATTTTCTATAGTTTTCCAGCTGAATTACGAACTATGAAACCGATAATGGATCAGAGCGATTGGAGGACGAATCTTGTTTATCCTGTGTATCAAAGCACCGGTCCCAGAATCTATAACAATGCTACAGGAGCAACTCCAAGTAAGAACATTTGTAGGAAATTAAATTCTCTACAAAAAACGTCATTTTTTCTATATATATATATATATATATATATATATATATATATATATATATATATATATATATATATATATATATATATATATATATACATAAATGGAACAAAAAATTATTAAAACAGCCCTAAAATTGGTCCCTTTACAAAAACGTAGAAAACATGTGGTGGGATGAAGTGTGCAAGCAAGTAGTTTAAGCCGAAATAAAGCATTCAAAGAGTGGTGAGTGGTGGGAGTTAAAAAACAGAAATAAATAACATCTTTTTGGAAGTAAGAAAAGAAACATCGAAGCTAATTAGACAAACTGAAATAAAATATGAAAACAATCAACTTAATGAAATAAAAAAACATATCCAAAAAAATAACACCCGAAATTTTGACAAAACATTTAAAACTAAATTAACAGGATATCAGCCCTAAAGTATTTGCTTCCAAAAGGAAAACGGACAATTTGATCTAAATAACCAAGACAATTGCAAAGAACTTGCGAAATATTTTGAACAACTACTAAACTGTCCTGAGCCTTTAAACAGATTACTAACACTAAACCCTAAACAAACAAATCTAGAATCATTACCACCAAATGATGATGAAATAATAAGGCAAATCAAGCGGCTTAAAAATAACAAAGCTTCTGGTGAAGATGGAATCACTGCCGAACTTTTGAAATCCGCTGGTCCAGGTACAATCAAGGAAATAACCAAAATTCTACAAAAAGTTTGGCGAACCGAACGGATTCTGGAATATTGGAAAGATGCTCTAATCCATCCATTACAT